>CAOLHI010003048.1:0-206161 GCA_948474755.1 Ctenosaura bakeri
GGAAAAACAACAACAACCAAGAATTGACTTTGAGAAGCAACTGGAGTTATGTTTATTAGGAATTATCAAAGACAATCTTGAGAAAAAGATTTGGGAAAATACTATCCTATATGACAGCAACTGCTAGAATTATGTTGGCAAAAAGCACTTCCTACAGAACAAGACTGGATTTTGAAATTAATAAACACTGTTTATATGGATAAACTTACAATATTATTAAGAGGAGGAAAGTTTGAAAAACATATAAGTGAATGGGACACGCTTATGACTTATCTCAAGAACACTTGAGGAGATATAGAGATAGCAAGCTCTGAACTTGCTAGGATAATTTTATGTGCAAATATAAAAAAAAATAAAGAAGCAGAATCATTTTCTATAATCGATGGAAAGGATACAGAATTTACAGATAATTTAAGTCCAAAATTTGTCAGGAGAAAACCTGACAAGGAGAAAACTAACATTCTAACATGCTTACAGAGCCCAAACTTTTATCCTTCACTGCCGCTGACAGGCTGTGAATTCCACAAAGTGACACTCTCCAAATGCTAAACTATAATTTCCACCATCTTTGACTACTGGTCATGCTGGCTAATGCTTCTGGAAGTTGTAGTCCAAAACATGTGAAAGGCATTAAGTGTATAGTTTTAACATAAAGATATAAATTATTGTTATCATAATCTCTTCTGGCTATCACCTACTCTTTCGGGGCCATCTCAGCTCCTACACAGATACATCAACGGAATATTATGGATATTAACTTCCTACTGATAGGCCTAAAGATGCTTGGCCAAGTATTACTTGCAGGCAACCCATTCCTATTCTCCCACTTACAGAAATCAGATAGGAAAGCAATAGCATAATGACTATCACTGTTAACGTAACAATAACAACTATCTTTAGTTAGTAACTTTTACTAGGTGCCCCCGGACTCTATTCTGTCCTCCATACTATTCAACATGAACCTGCAGGGAGAGATCACCCAGAAGTTTGGGGCTCAATGACATCAGTTTACTGATGACACCCAAATCTGTTTCTGCTTAACTCCACAGTAGATGTTTTGGTCCTAAATGCATGCTTGCCATCAGTAATGGATTGGATAAGGGCAAAGCAGTTGAAACACAGTCCAGGCAAGCCAGAGGTGCTCTTGGGTCAGTCCAAAGGCAGATACGGGAATAATGTTATGACCTGTGCTGGATGGGATCACACTCCCCTTGAAAGCTCAGGCCAGGTATTACCTGCAGGCAACCCATTCTGCATTCCTGGACTCAGCCTTGCATCTCGAGCCTGTGGTGGCCCGGTGTTCTTTTGCACACTTAAAGCTGGTGAAATAACTGCACCCGTTCTGATCTGGCCATGGTAGCGCATGCTTCAGTTACACCTCCTTCAGATTATCATAATGCATTCTGCAGGGAGCTTGCCTTTGAAGAGTGTTTTGAAACTTCAGTTGGTACAACGTGCTACAGCCAGAGTATTGACTGTGCAGGCTACAGGGATCAGATAGTCCCCCTGTTTCAACAGCTCCACTGGCTGTTTCTGGACACAATTCAAAGTGTTGGCTGCAACCTATAAACAGGTTCAGTCCAGGCTACCTGTCAGATTGCTATCCGCCCTGCCCAGACTGTGATGTCCTTTGGAGAGACTCTTCATTCTGGCCCACCCCCTTCACAAGTATTCTTGGTGGATATACAAATTAGGGCCTTCTTGATGGCCGCCCCAGGCTCTGGACAAGTCCCCCTCCTTGCTGTCCCTCCATTAGCAAGTGAAGACCTTTTCTTGTTCCAATAGCCTTTTAGAACTCAATGTTTTAAGGAATGGGCTTTTAAGAGGGTGCTGTATTGTTTTAAATTGTACCTTTTTAAGCCACTCTTTGGCCATTTCCACACTAGCCTGTTATAGCGCAATGATTCCACTTTCAAGATCCTCTGGAATCCTGGGGTTTGCAGTTTCAGGAGGGGCCGGCCGGCCCAGGATTCCAGAGGATCTTGAAAGTGGAATCATCGCGCTGTAAGAGTGTAGTGCGGAAATGGCCTTAGTATTCTTTGCTAGAGTCTAGTTCATCTCCTTAAACTACGATTCCCAGAGTATCTTGAGTACTTGCCTAAAAGATGATTTCATTCTCAATCCTTCTTTTCTAAGTACCTCATCAAACTACAAACCCCAGATACGAGAGAGTCATGACAAATGATTTGGCATGAAACTGACCTAATGGTGCAGGACAGCTACATCTATGCTTACAAGGTTGGTTGTGGAAAGGCAAGACCCCATGCCATCCTCTCCCTTTCTTCGGGGGAGGAATGCGCTTTCATTTCTGAATCCCTGCCTCTTCTAAACATCAGCTACTACTACATTTCACTGGAGCTTTACTGACAGCACGATGCAAAATCCCACTGAGTTTAATAATAATCCCATTTATTCTCAAGTAATTGTGCCGCGGACTGCAAGGCGCACTTCCCCAAGCCCCTTTGCCTATTCTATCTAGAAAGCCTTCGGGGCTCCTTTTGTAAATTTTGGAAAAGACCTCAGTTTTCTGAGCTTTAAATTAAATTAAACGACTTATTTCGAAAGAAAGTGAGCCGGGTCCCTTAAAAAGTTTGCTGACGGGACAATCGCCCGAGAGAGAAAAGTTCATAAACTTTTGCAGCCTTTCATACCTAATAAACGCCAAGCTGGCGCTCCGCTGCCCACGCTTGGCATCCCGCGTCCCCCCTCGGAAAAGCTCTACGGCCGCCCCGGGAGGGGGAGATCCGGCGCTGCGCTTCCCCCTCCCCGTGACCTCGGATCGCCCGACCGGATCAGAGAGTTGAGCGCCCCTGTCCCCCCCCGCAACATCCCAAACCCAGGCGGGGATCGGGGCAGCCCCTAAACCTATAGCCATGTCCACACCACATTCTTATAGCGCCTTTATTCCACTTTCAACATCCTATGGAATCCTGGCGTCTTGGCCCCTCCCTCAACTGCAGACCCCAGGATTCCACAGGATGTCGGAATGGAATAATAGCGCTATAAGAGTATAGTGCAGAAATGGCCTTTTTCTCTAAAGCGCGCAGGGCGCAGCGAGTCTCTCCCTGGCTGCTCCCTTTTGGCGATCTCAGCAGAGACGGGCGAGAGGAGAGAGGGGCGACCGAAGGGTACCCCGCGGGAGACTCACTCTTGTGCCGGCCGCCCCCTCCTCCGCCCCAGCTCTGCTTGGCGAAGCTGGGGCTCCGGATGATGGCCCGTCCGGCGGACTTGAGAGCGTCCATGCCCGTCGCGTCCACCCAGCGCTGCGCTCCCCGGCCTCGGGACCGCCTCCAGGAAACTCTTGGCAAAACTTTTTCTTTTTCTCTCCCCTGCAGGGCGCAGGCGGGGCGGCCCGGTCCTTCCTCCTCCTTCGGCGCGAGAGGGGCGAGAAGGGGGTGGGCCTAGGCCGCCCGGGCTCTCCCTCCCTCCCTCCCTCCCTCGCGGCTCAGGCCAGGCCCCCGGTGGCCGAAGCCCTCCTCCGCTTCCTGCCGGTGCAAGGCGGCGCCTGCCTGCGCTTGGCCTCCGCCGGCAACAGGCGCTGCCAGCCGCGGGGAGAAAACTTTTCGAGGAGGCCGAGCCCGGCGAGCCCGTTGTTCCTTTTTTTTTTTTTAATATTTTTATAACCACTAAGCAAGGAGGAGAAAAGAGCCCAAACCAAATAAACAACAAACACAAGAAACTCAGCACTCAGAAATTTAACAAATAGTTACAACACTCTTCTAAAACAAAAACAAAAAACAGAGGCCATTTCCGCACTAGCCTGTTATAGCGCGATGATTCCACTTTCAACATCCTCTGGAATCCTGGGGTTTGCAGTTTCGGGAGGGGCCGGCTGGCCCCTCCCGAAACTGCAAACCCCAGGATTCCAGAGGATGTTGAAAGTGGAATCATCGCGCTATAACAGGCTAGTGCGGAAATGGCCAGAGACAAACTGATCTTTACAGTCTTGAAGACTGAATATTTGCAGGAACTGGTTTTATATTATGATCTTACTGCTGCATGTCCCCTTGTTAGGGTGGATAAACAAATCACGCCTCAACTGTAGCATTGCTGCTACACACTTACCACTTCCTTTTTTACCTATTAGAAGGAGATCTGTACTTACAGTCATCCTTCCATGTTTGCTAGGAGTAGGGGCAGAGGACCCCTGTGAAAGTGAAAAAACTGTGAATAACTCTAGGCCCTCCCAAACCATTTAACACACATACAAAAGTATGATCACCATATTCAACCTACTGTGGATTTCTTTGAGGCATCAGTGTTCCTTCAGAAGGCAGAAGTGGGTGGCTGGTGGGGCATACCGCCATCTCCATTGATGCACCACACCATTTTTAAAAGGGACTTACAAGCTTCATTTGCAGTTTCTCAGTCTTATGAGGCTTGCAGTCCCCATTAAATATGACCTAGGGAGGCAGCAGAGGTGACAGCAAATAATCTGTAAATAATGCAATCTGCAAAAGTGAAACCAGCAAAGGTGGAGGACTGACTGTACAAGATTTGACAAACTCCTATTGTTGTTAAATCCCCTGCTCCCACTCTTTCTATAATATGATCTGCTCTTTTTTCTGTACTCACATGAGTAATTAGCCTTAGTAACTTGTATACTATATTTAGTTTCCATTGTTACTATATAAATAATATAAACCAATGAATAAAGCAAAATTTTTGAATCTTGTAACTTATTGATTATGTCAGTTTTCTACTTCTCCTTTACATAATCCATGATTGGTATTCATTCTTCTTTTATCATATGAGACATACCCTTAATTTGACTGGTCAAAATATCATAATTCTTCATCTGTAGTAAGTTTGCTAACCATTGATCCATAAACCATTGATCTGTGGGGCCAGCTTGCAGTCTGCCCCCGCCCCCCAGGTGAGCCAGTGGAACCGTGATCCCACACAGACACACTGCCTTTCCATTTGATATGCATTGTCAACATCGCAATTCAATTAGTTTTTGCTGTATTTAAATACAATCTAACTAGCCAGTGGCTAGAGACCCAGCCTGCTGTAGTGGTCTGAGCGTTGGACTACGTCCTTGGAGACCAAGATTTGATTTCCCACTTGGCCATGAAAACCCATTGGTTGACCTTTGGCATGTCACACACTCCCAGCCCCCAGAAAATCCCATGCTAGGATTGCCATAACTCAAAATGACTTGAAGACACACAATGGTTTTGGGTGATTTATAATAATAAAAATCCCAGTAGAACAACTATCAGAACAGTAGTGGAACCTGGACGGGGCTGGCCTGACACATTTCACTGCCAGAGGCAAAGGACAAGATTGGATCTTATGCACACACAGTTCTGAAAACAATTCATTCTTATTGCAATACTGGCAGCAGGCAAAACTGGCATTATACCTGAGGACAAACAGCTAATTTAGGTAAGAGGGCAGAGCCTAATAGAGATGCCCAGGGAACTGCTATAGTGGTTTTTAGTCTATCAGTGGATTTACGATCTTGATTACCTCCCCTCCCTCCACTGATCAGCATGTCTAGTTTTCAAATATTTATTTCTAACAGTGCATGAATGAGGATGATGCTTTCCTTCTAGCTTTGTGCTGTGTACAAATTCAACCCCAGTAAGCAGGAAGTAAACCCAGTTTTTTTAAAGCCTTGATTGAATACTGCTGATCAAACTGCTGAAGGGTATGTTGGGCTGTTGCTGTGTGTGGCAGTCTGAATGTCTTTTGTTGATCTTTACTGAAATACCAGCTGCAACCCTACCTGAACAGAGAGATCCTGCATGGAGTTATCCATGCACTGGGAACCTGGACTTAGCGATACATATGTGGGGCTGTGTTCAAAGAGGGTCCAGAAATGTCAGTTGGTGCAGAACAGAGCTATAAAGCTGGTTCCTGGGACACACTGTCCCAAACTTATCATTAGCATTTCCAGAGCTGTGTCAATTGTCCTGGTTATCAGTCTGGGGATCTCATTGGAAAGGTTGACCTTAAAACCTTAAAGGGCCCCTACATCAGGGCCAGCTATTCTGTTAAGCTGGTCCTGATGGGTGAGGCAATCTGGTTATCCAAAATGTCATAGAAGACAGAGCAAGCTTTTGAGTTTTCCAGAACTCTTTTTCTTTTCAAGTGGAAAGAAAGAGAAATGGGAGCAAGGAAGAGATAAATTGATGATGATACCGAACCTTTCAAGCTTGCAGGTTTTAACTGTGTCAAGCAGATGGTGACAGAAAGACATTGGCCAGCAAGTGTATGTCCACTGTATGCACGCATGGCCATTCCCAAGCAACCTGTTACCCTGTATTCTGGGGGTCCTGGGAGGGATGCCCAAATAACCAAATAAAACGCAAGGTGGGGAAATTAACTCGAGCACTCTCTTAAGCTAACGAGAGGCAGAGTAGCTTTAGCTAGGATCTTTTAACCCTATGTATACAGCATCAGGTCAGAAGAGCAGTCAGGCAAGGGTTTATAAAAGAGTAAAATAATAGTTTTATTAAAGGACAAACAATAGAAAAGACACCACAAGCACACAGCTAACTAGAAATTAGAAATAAGAGTTTTCCGGGGGAATGGGTGATACGACACCTTTTCTCGTAGTCCTGGAGGAAAACGGAGAGTTGCAGGGAAGGAAACTCAGCGTGGTTCGCTGAGGGGACGACTTCACTGGACAGAGTGGCAGCAAGGCTGGATGGTCCAAAGCAATCCAAGTAGTCCGAGCAAGTGATCCGAGGGGCACTCGGAATCAGGGGGTCTTTTTATAGGGTGGATTGTGCCTACAGGCCTTGCCATGCTCAGTGAGAACAAAGGAAATTTGGAGCGGAACAAAGGCGTTGGAAAAGGTCAGGTTTTACATGATTAGCTTAGCACTGGACGACAATAGTGTAGCCAGTATGGAAATAGATCAGCATAAAGAAAGTGCCGGCTCTCAGCAGAGCGTAGTGTAGAGTCGCGCTTAAGCAAGGTATGTCTGCAAGAAATGGTCCCCGAAGCAACGGGGAGGCATTAATCTGCCTGCCTAAGTGGGGATTGGAATGTCCAACCATTAACGGCCACACCTGTTCACGTGCTTGTCTGGTGGCCCTTGCAAACACATGGAGCAGGGTGGCAGAGAAAGGTCAAGTAAAGGCCAAATAAGTTTGATATCAAAAGGTATCTGGTGCTATCACTGGGCATGTCAGAACCGTGGTAACAAACCCTCCATAAGTCCTTCATGTTCTCTACAGTAGATGGGTTCTGCTTGTTACCATGTGTGCTTTCTGACAATGCTCCAGTCCCTAACCCCTCAGATAAGTGGGGGAAGCCTCTTTAGGGCTGGACAATACAGAAACATTACAAGCTTACTTCTAGCTCTTATATTCAGGCCCTGCCCACATTTTTTTCCTCTGCATAGATACACATGCACACCCCATTAATCTGCTGCTGTAAAAACAACAAAGGCACCTTAAAGATTAATGCATATGTTATACACATGTTCGTTGGTTTACCTGTGATGCCAGGGTGTTTGTCGCATTTTCAACAGTTTAGTGGATGCTCAAAGTTAACAATGTCATTTTCATTGTTTTCTGACCTCACTGGTTAGAAGCCCAATGCTATTAATGCACACTCTGTGTGTGTGCGTGCACGTGTGCATGCATGTGTACAATCCTGGATAATAGTTCATGCATCTGATGAAGCGAGCTACAGTCCCCGAGCAGTTGCTCACCTGTCAACTGAGGCAAACTGAGAGGCCTAGACTGAATTGTCTACGCTTTGGTAACCTCCACATTAAACTGTTGTAATGTGTTTATATGCAGTGTTGCCTCTGAATACTGCCCAGAAACTACCCTTTGTTCAGAATGTAGCTGCAAGTGTCTGAGCAGTGTGACCATATTATGTCTCTGCTAGGTCAGCTTCATAGCCTCCAGTCATTTCTTAACCCAATTGAAAGTGCTGATTTGACCTTTAAAGGCTTTCACAGTTTAGGGCCAAGGGACTCAGAAGACCACCTGTCTATATGTGTACTTGCCTGTGTGTTAATTCTTTCAGTGGAAGGTCTCCTGGAAGATCTGCAGCCAGATGACTAACATGAGGCAGGTGGCTATAAGACAAAGGGCTTTCTTGGAGGTAGCATACCAATGGTGGGATACATCCCCCAGAGACGTTTACTTGGCATTTACTTTGCCCTTTTGGCATCAAGCAAAGACCTTTTTTTAAATGTATGACTGTTATGTTAATAATGCTGTGTTTTTCAGCATACTTAATTTTTTGTTGTGTGCACTGAGGTTGTTTGGTTGTTTTTAAATCCAGGCTGGAAGTACAGTATGTGTTTTATCTGTCTGTGGTGATAATCAAAACCCAGCATAGTGTAGTGTTGGATTACAGACCCCGGAGACCAGGGTTTGATTCTCCATTCAGCCACGGAAACCCACTGGTGATCTTGGACACATCACATACACTCAGCCCCAGAAAACCTTGTGATAGGTTTGCCTTTGGGTCACCATAACTCAGAAATGACTTGAAGGCACACAACAACAACAAGCCAAGGACTTTGGGTGATTTATAAGAATAAAAATCCCAGTCAACAGAAGAACCTCCAGAACAACAGTGGAATCTGGACAGGGCTGGCCTGATGCATTTCATACAGTGACAACAATAACGGCCATAATGCAAAGACTCTTGCATCTGACAAATTGGACTTTCCAAAACTTTCTACCACAGTAAATATTTTAGTAGGCCTGAATCTACCAGAAAAACCAGAATTTCCCAGGCTGTGTGGCCCCTGGATGGAGCCTTGCTAGCCCCATGTCCCTAGTGAACTTCTTTGGGGACAGAGCGGACAGCACCATGAGGAAGCTACAGTAATCACCCAGCCCAGAGTTTTACCCATGGATGGGCCCTTAGAGTAAACTATAAGGATTCATTCCAAGAATATTAGCATCTATTCTTGTACCCAGTAAGTTCAGCAGGGCTTCTGCAACACTGTTCTACTTTAGGGGGTCATGATGCTGAATGCCCCCAGTGCCCACACACCTTTCATAGTCCTGATGCTTGCAGAACACGAGATCGTCAGCCACTGTCTGTTTTTTCTAAATAATTCTCTGCTTCTAGATAGGGATGTAGAGCATAGTGATGAGCAAGAATGTTTCAGTTCATTATTGATAAGAATTTACAACTGCCCCTCCACATTCACTAGGATTAAGACCCCTGCAAAAGTAGAAAATCCATAAATATCAAAATGTGGGGTTGTGTTTGTGGGTGTGGGAAGGGGGTCCAAGGCATAGTGGGGTGAACAGGCACCCAGGGTCCAAACCAGGTCAGGAAAAGGAGAGGGAAAGGGGGTGCTGGCATGGTGACTCTGTAATTCTTCTCTCTTGCCTATCCCTTTCCTTGGGTGTGGAGTGGTTTCAAGAGAAGGTTTGTGGTGCTGAGAAATGGGACTGCAAGTCATCCTTAGCTGGGCAGGCAGTGATTGGTGGAAGAAGAGGAGGACCGGAAGAGGGTTTTTAAAGGGCTGCACAGCCTGATTGGAGCCAACAAGAGAGAAAGTTCCCCCAGAAAAGAAGTGCCTGAGGTGGAGGGCAGGGGTTGGAGAAACTCACAAATGATCAGATCCATGAAAGTTAAACTTGCAGATATGGAGGGTTGAGTGTATTTAGCTTTTCAAAGTCTGGATTTGAATTCCTGTGTGTATGCAACCACGCTAGTGCTTAATCAGAGTGGCTACCTGTTTTTTCTCAGGGGCTCCTCATCTTTAATACCTTATATAGCAGGCAGGCATGACATAATTTTTTCCTTGGGTTTTAGAAGAATTTACCAGCATTCATATATGTCTGGAATGGTAATAACTTGATGTTTTAAAAAATCTGAATGCAAGAAGAAGCAAAAGGGACAGATTTTCCCATTCCTAATAGAGGGCTATTAGCCTGATGCCTAGAAGAATATGGGGAAAGGTGGTCGTCATTGCAATTGCCCTGTCTGGCATTTCTATTTTCTTCAGTCTGTGTTCTTAAAATCTGTACAAAATTAAAATGATCTCAATATTTATTGTAGTGGGCCTAAAGAACCTTTTAGGGTGCCATAAGACTTGGGCTGTAACAGGCTGGCACTGATTGTTTTCTGGAAAACATCCTCATCATGGCTGTTTAAACATGATCACCTCTCAGCCTTCTGTTTTTACTGGCGCAGTTACAGGGGCTTCTTCAAAAGTTGGCAGCACTGCAACAGTGTTAACACATAGGCATTTAGGAGGTGACACTTCTTTTGGCCTGGCAACCAAAAAGCTTTGTTTCGCAGTGATGCAGTCCGACCCTACCCATAATTATTTAAAAGTTAATCCCTCTAGTTCAATAGGGCTTTCTTCCAATCTAGTTGAGAGGAGAGTGAATCTGCCCAGAATGATTTCTAAGTATGTTTGTTTATTTGGCAATGAATGTTTTACTGAGTTCAATGAGGCTTCATTCCAGAAAGCATGCATTTGGTTGCAGGAATGCTGTGGGATAGCAACAGCAAAGTCTCTTAGTTTCTCATTCACCCACATTTGAATTTTTTTTTTAGATATTTGCAAATGTTGATAAATTCTTCAAAAATACAGTGAAACAAACTTCTCCTTCATCTGTACCAGATGCATTCAATTTGTTGTTTCCATTGTGTGCCTTCTGAGTTACGGCAAGCCTAAGGTGAACCTATCACGGGTTTTGGGGGCAAGAGTTGTTCAGAGGAAGTACAGGCACAGCTTATTCCCAGTGTGGAAAGAACTGTGGAGTACCTGTTTGTCACATGACTGTTAAGGGGAGAAGGTAGCAAGCCTAATTCAGAAAAAATGTGATTGAATACACAAAGATTCAAACCCAGACTTTTAAGTTCCATGCACTTAAAACATTCAGCCCACATAGAAAATTCTACTAATTTGGATTTCTCTCATTGGGTTCAACAAGGTTTGCTTGGGAAGCAGGCATTTGAGCTCAATAGGGCTGAACTGTTAAGCAGGCTGCTGTTAGAAACACAAGTGCAGGGTTAGGAAAAAGTAGCAACTATATTTGAGGCAGCTTCACTAAGGCCATTTCCGCACTAGCCTGTTATAGCACGATGATTCCACCTTCAACATCCTCTGGAATCCTGGGGTTTGCAGTTCCGGGAGGGGCCAGTTGGCCCCTCCCGTAACTGCAAACCCCAGGATTCCAGAGGATGTTGAAAGTGGAATCATCGTGCTATAACAGGCTAGTGCAGAAATGGTCTAAATCAGGCTACCTTGAGCACTGGAATCCTTCTAAAGATGCTCTGCATTCTGTTCCATTGCCCTCGGAAGCAAAATCCGTTCTCCTCAAAAGCAGGGCCTTTTATGTGGTGGGACTAAGTTTCTGGAACCTTGTTCTGAAGAGAAGAACACGTTGGGTTGCCTTCATTCATTTTTTTTCCTAGAACCATTTAAACCTCTTTGTTCTGCCAGACATTTGGGGCTTGAGCCGGTTATGTTGGATATAGTAATCTGCTGCTCTCTGTCATAACAAAGTTTATTACTGTGGGGCCATTAAATGCTGGCACTGGGTTGAAAACTGGTTTTAATTGTCTAATAATACCAAGAGCCTATGTCTTTCTTTTACAGTATGGCACTGTGAATTGCCTTGAGGGTGTGCTATAGGATGAAATGACAGGATAGACCATTTTAATTAAATTACATGAATGAAAATTCCAGGCACCATAAATTCCAACACATTTCCTTGTAGAAGTTCAGCAGTGGAAAAAAAGACAAGTAAACTTGCTCCACCTCATGTCTTTTACTGTTTAGCTTGCCAGCCCCTTGCTTTTGAAAAGGAGGGGCTGGGCCTCAAACACAGCTTTCAACAGCACACTTTGGCATGGGAGGTTGTCATTTCAAAATGAGTTTGGTTTACTAAGATCACATTCTTGTTCTTCTTATGTTATTACAGTCAGCCCTCCACATTCACTAGGGCTAGGGGCACAAGACCCCTGCAAAAGTGGAGAAAAACACAAATATCAAAATGTGAGTGTGTGTGTATCTGTGGAAAGTGGACTGAGGCATGGTGGGGAGAGCAGGCACCCAGAGACCAAACCAGGGCTGTTTCCGCACTAGACTGTTATAGTGCTATGATTCCACTTTCAACATCCTGTGGAATCCTGGGGCTTGCAGTTTCGGGAAGGGCCAGCTGGCCCCTCCCAAAACTGTAAACCCTAGGATTCCATAGGATATTGAAAGTGGAATCATAGCGCTATAACAGTCTAGTGTGGAAATGGCTCAGGTCAGGGTTGGAGAGGGAAAGGGGGTGGGTTGTAGTTGTGCCTCTGTACTTCCTCTCTCTTGCCCATCTCCTTCCTTGGATATCTGGTGGGCCTCAGGAGAAGATTTGTGATGCTGAGAAATCAGGCTGTGTCATGGGCCAGGATTTGCCTTCTCCAGGTGAACAGCAGCCTCGAAGGAGGACATGCAGAAGCAAGCATACCAGGAGCTAATCAGGCTGGGATGAGAGCCAACTGGCTCCAGCCTTCTTAAGGAAGGCACAAGAGCAGCTTGATGTCAGAAACAACTCGTGTATGGCTGGCCTTGTCTTGCATTCTCTGGATTGCCTACTCATTGCCTGCCTGGATTTTCTAATCCTGGACTGTCTGACAATATTGCCTGCCAGATTCCTGGACCTGTGGATTATTTCTGGGTGGTGTTTCTTCCCACTGTGAACAGGCAAGCTGTACTGACTGTTAGTGTCTCTGACTGTGCATGGATCCTGCTGACCCTGCACTCTGTTGCATGGCACAGACAGCCAGTGTCTGCGACACCAGGCAGTAGCTGGTGGAGGAGGAGGAGGAGCACAGGCAGGTTTATAAAAAGCTGCACGGCCTGATCAGAGCTGCCAAGAGGTCAGGTTCCCTTGGAAAAGAAGCACATGAGGTGGGGGACAGGGGTTGGAGAAACTCGCAAATAATCAAATGCAAGAAAGTTAAACCTGCAAATGTGGAGGGCTGACTGTAGTAAACTATTTAATAACTAACTATGATATATAATATACAGTGCATGTGTTCATATAATCCACAGAAAGGCTTTTTCATATGTAAAGTACAAAGATACACACATACACATGTATATATCTCACACAGCTTAGTCCAAAAGTACTGACACTTTCAGAATTTTTTGAATAGCAAAGTTCTAATGTTCTCAGGTATTAGTTAAGACACCCCTACTTAGGCTGGAATCCTGCAAAGCATACTTGTGGTAAGGAAGGTGAGAAAAAGGCAGTCGTTTTAGCAGATGAAGGCTGGAGCAAAGGCATTCTGGGACAGATGCATTGCCACGAGGCATGCTGCCCAGAGTACTGAAGCCCCAGGGGCCCTCCTGGAAGCCCAACATTTGGGAAACAGATGGCATCGAGTTGGCATCGTTTCTCTTGCCTTTGCTGGCACAGTTTCTCTCAATGGGTGCTGAGAAAGTGAATGAAATTATTATGCATGCAGCACACACCAACAGCATTTCAGCCTTTATTGTTCATAGCCCACCTTCCATTCAGAGAGCTCAAGGGGTCACACATGGGTCTCCTTACCACTTTATTCTCACAATAAACCTATGAGGTGAGTCAGGCTGAGAAAGAGTGTTTGGTCCATGATCACATAGTGACTCTCATGGCTCAGTAGGAACGTTGGCCAAGCCTGGCACTCTAACCACAATACCCCAGTGACACTGATCTCCAAGTCTGGCATTAGCTGGCACTTACATTACACATCTCTAGGACTTCTAGCAAGAGCCAGCATTATGTAGTGGTTTGAGCATTGGACTACAACCTTGGATACCAGGATTTGATTTCTGCTCGGCCATGGAAACCCACTGGGCGACCTCAGGGAAGTCACACTCAGCCCCAGAAAACTCCTTGATAGGTTTGCCTTAGGGTTGCCATAAGTTAGAAATATCTTGAAGGCACGCAAGAACAAGAACAACAAGAACAACGACTTCTAGTAGTAATTACAGATAAGCACCCCCAGAAAAATTCTGTGCCACCAGAAAGGTGAATAGATTTATTACCAGATATAATTGCATGGACAAATGACCATTTATTCTATTAGATGCATGCAGTGTTATCCCTACACATGTGACACACATATATAATATTTTTGTCTTTCCCTTTAACCAGGGTTCTTGAAGTAGATGTGCAACTGTTTAAAATACAAGAAAAACAAGCAATACTAAAATAATACAAAGTAGAAAAAGAGGAAAACATTGTTATCAGTGTCAGCAAATAATTTAGCCAGTGCCAAATACTTGGATGAATTGCTGTGTTTTTGCTTGATGCATTAACAACTGTTAATGTACTAGAAATCAAGTAAATAGACAAGGAACAGGCATTCAATATATTAACTGAATATTAACTGGAGGCACTACCAGCAAGAAGGTCAAAAGAATATCCAGCAATAGGTCTCCGATGCAGTTGAAACTGGGCACATTTTGCTAAATCTACCAAAATGAATTTAATCAGGGAGAAATGTAAGGTACTTTGGTTTGCACAAAAAAAAATGAAATGCACAAAAATATAGGATGGGTGATACCTAGCTTGAACAAAGTATGAGGGAAAGAATCTCGGGCCATTGGAATGTACGAATAGAGGGGTATAGCCTATTTTGTAGAAACAGACCAAACAAGAAAGGAGGGGGAGTAGCCTTGTATGTCAGTTTTCACCTGTGAAGAGATCCAGGACTTAAACCCAGAAAGCTAGGTAGAGAGCATTTGGGTAAGAATTAAGGCAGCGAGAAACAATAGGGATATTCTGGTGGGGGTTTACTACAGACCTCCAACCCAGGCTGAGGACTTGGATGACGCCTTCCTCAACCAAATGACTGCACATTCAAAGAGGAGAGATACAGTAATTATAGGAGATTTCAATTACCCGGATATATGCTGGCAGTCAAACTCTGCCAAGATAGCAAGGTCCAGCAAGTTTCTTGCTTGTCTTGCAGACAGTTTCATGGTCCAGAAGGTGGAAGAGGCCACAAGGGGATCAAATATTCTAGATCTGATCCTGACCAACAGGGATGACCTTGTTAATGAGGTTGATAGAAGTGGTTGGATCTTTAGGGGGGAGTGACCATGCCCTATTGGAATTTGGCATTCAGTGGGAAGGAGAAGATAAGTATAGCCAGACACTCAGCTTAGATTTTAAAAAAGCAGACTTCTGTAAACTTCTGTAAACTAAATTCCGTGGTCAAGAATAGTGAAAGGGAAGGGAGTTCAGGAGGCATGGGAGTTCCTTAAAAGGGAGATAGTGAAGGCACAGTCTAAAACGGTGCCAATAAGGAGGAAAAATGGAAGGCATCTGAAGAAATCAGAATGGTTGACTAAAGAACTCTCAGCTGAGCTAAATGTTAAGAGAAACATGTACAGGAAATGGAAGAAGGGGGAAACCACCAAAGAAGAATTTAAGCAAGTAGCCAGGAGATGTAGGGAGGAGGTCAGAAAGTAAAGCACAGAATGAACTTAGGCTGGCCAGAGACATTAAAAACAATAAAAAGGGCTTTTTTAAATATTTCCGCAGCAAAAGGAAAAAGAAGGAGATGATAGGGTCGCTGCGCAGAGAAGATGGCGAATTACTCACAGGGGGAAGAGAAAAGGCAGAACTACTTAACACCTTCTTTGCCTCCGTTTTTTCCCAGAAGGATACAAGCACTCAACCTGGTGGTTGGGGAGCAGGGGAGGAAGCAGGGGAAATGAGGCACATAATAGGTGGAGAGGTGGTACAGGAATACCTGGCCACATTGGATGAATTCAAGTCTCCAGGGCCAGATGAATTGCATCCTAGGATATTAAAAGAACTGGCAGAGGTCATTTCGGAACTGCTTGCTATAATCTTTGAGAAATCTTGGAGGACAGGAGAAGTTCCAGCAGACTGGAAGGGGGCAAATGTTGTCCCCATCTTCAAGAAGGGAAAAAAAGAGGACCCAAATAATTATCGCCCAGTCAGCCTGACATCAATACCCGGAAAGATCTTGGAGCAGATCATTAAGCAGTCAGTTTCTAATCGCTTAGAAAGCAATGTGGTGATCACGAGAAGTCAACATGGATTTCTCAAAAATAAGTCATGCCAGACTAATCTTATCTCTTTTTATGATAGAGTTACTAGCTTGATAGACAAAGGGAATGCTGTGGATGTAGCATATCTCGATTTCAGTAAGGCCTTTGACAAAGTTCCCCGTGACATTCTTGCAAAGAAGCTAGTAAAATGTGGGCTGGACAGGGCTAATGTCAGGTGGATCAGTAACTGGTTGACTGACCGTTCCCAAAGGGTGCTCAACAATGGCTGCTTTTCATCCTGGAGAGAAGTGACTAGTGTGGTCCCACAGGGTTCTGTCCTGGGCCTAGTGCTGTTCAATATCTTCATCAACGACTTGGATGAAGGAATAGAGGGCATGTTCATCAAATTTGCAGATGACACCAAATTGGAAGGGGTTGCTAATATGCCAGAGGACAGGATCAAAATTCAAAATGACCTGGACAGATTGGAGAGCTGTGCCAAGGCTAACCAAATGAAATTCAACAGAGAGAAGTGTAAGGTCCTACACTTAGGTAGAAAAAATAAAATACAGAAATATAGGATGGGGGACACGTGGCTGGATAGCAGTACGTGTGAAAGGGATCTAGGAGTCTTAACAGACCACAAGCTGAACATGAGTCAGCAGTGTGATGTGGCAGCCAAGAAAGCCAATGCAATTCTTGGCTGCATCAATAGGAGTATGGTGACTAGATCGAGGGTGGTACTGGTACCACTCTACTCTGCTTTAGTTAGACCTCATCTTGAATACTGTGTCCAGTTCTGGGCACCCCAATTCAAGAAGGACATGGTCAAGCTGGAGCAAGTCCAGAGGAGGACGACCAAAATGGTGAGGGGCCTGGAAGCCATGCCCTATGAGGATAGACTTAGAGAGCTGGGGATGTTTAGTTTGCAGAAGAGAAGGTTAAGAGGGGACATGATAGCCATGTTTAAATATTTGAAGGGATGCCATGTAGAGGAAGGAGATGGGTTGTTTTCTGCTGCTCCAGAGAACAGGACAAGGAGCAATGGATTCAAGCTGCAGGAAAGGAGTTTCCACCTGAACCTCAGGAAGAACTTCCTGGCTGTAAGGGCTGTCCGGCAGTGGAATATGCTGCCTCGGAGTGTAGTGGAGTCTCCTTCTTTGGAGGTTTTTAAGGAGAGACTAGATGGCCATCTGTCAGGAGTGCTTTGAGGGTGTTCCTGAATGGCAGGGGGTCCGTGAGGTCTCTTCCAACTCTACATTTCTATGATTCTATGATTTCCACACAGCACAGTTATAGTGTTATTATTCCACTTTCTTATGGAATCCTGGGGTTTGTAGTTCAGGGAGGGGCATTTAGAATTCTTAGCCAGAGTGCATTTTGGCCTCAGTAAGCTGATACATGGAAATATCGTCAAACACAAACCTTGGATTTCAGGAAAGGTGATTTTATCGAGCTCAGGGACATACTGGGTAGAATCCCATGGTTAGAGATGCCAGAGGAAAAAGACACTCAGCAGGCATGGGGTTTCATGAAGAAGATGCTAAAAGTGCAGTCCCAAAGAATTCCATGTGAGAATTAAAATAGGAAACATCTGAAAAACTCAGTGTGGCTACAGAATAAACTTGAGGAGGAAGTAGAAAGAAAGAAAAAAGCATGCATAAAGAATGGAAGGAAGGACAAATCAACAGGAAAGAATATGGATGTGTAGCCCAAGCTTCCAGGAATAGTGTAAGGAAATCTAAAGATCAAAGTGAGCTGAGACTGACTAGGGAAGCAGGAAGAGAGGCAGTGGTAGGCAGCCGTGGGTGCGGAAGGGGGCTGCTGCCTCCACTCCCCTACATTGGGCCAGGAAGGACTCCAGCGAGGACAGGGCTGTGGCAGATGGGGCTGTGGCAGGGGGGCTGGTGGGCTGCTGCTGCCACTGCTGCTGCCCCCCGCTGCACCAAGCCAGGAATGGCCCTGTTGGGGGGGGGTGGCAGGAAGATTGGGGAGGGTTCTGCATTTTTTTCCAAGATTCCAGAAAAGCAGGAGTCGAGCAATAGGTTTGCTGAGTCCTGAGACCATGATTGTAGCAGAGAAATCCAGAATTACTAGCTATTCTGTCACTGGAATGTCTATTTAGACGCGAGTTACTTATTGCTTTTAAATTACCCTGACTATAACTGATACAGTGCTGCGCAGTTGGTGTCTAAAATTCCCAGGAGGAGGGGTTTGTGTGCCAAGTGTTGTTTACAGCTGCACAACTGTAAAGTTTGTTGTATGATTAATGAATAAGCATTAGTTCCTTGAAAGACAACTCTGCTAATGCATTGAGCTAAAGCAAGGGGTGGGAATCATCCAGTCTTCCAGATATTGTTGAACTGGAGCTCCCAGCATTCATCACTGTTAGCTGTACTGGCTAGGACTGCTGGGACTTCCAGTCCAACAACATCTAGACAGCTGCACGATTCCCATCCCTGAATTAATGTCATGTTTATAATTCCTCATCAGGTTCAGAAAGAGGAGGACAGCTTTCCAGGAATTTTGGGGTGGGGAGGTAGGGATGAGGATTGCTAGGAAATTCCAGCATTCTCTTTTCCCTGTCTCTCTTGCTGTTAGAGCAGCTGGGGTTTAGATAGGACAGAATTTCCTGCATGTGAAATCGTTCTGTCTTTCTCACCTAAAGCACTCCTCTTGGCTGTTCCTATCTATTACAATGAGTGGTCATAAATAATTTTTATGTATTTTATGTCCACTGCTTCTCATTCTCTCATGGGGTTGCTAAGGAAAGCTCTCTATTTTTCCCTTCATTGTCACCCTGCTCTTCTTCTCATTCCACCATGCCTTGTTTCTCCATCAACAGAGTCAAGAATGAAACTGCTACCTTTATCTAATCTAGTTAGGATGTAGGCTATCCAATGCATAAGTAAATGCAAAAGCCATCAGTAAACTTTTTCTAAATTTATAAACTGAAGCTGCTTGTCTTGTTTAATTTGGAATCAGTTTCAGTTCAGGGAAGCAACATGAGATTGAGGCATGCTCTGTCTGCCACTCTGCTAAAAGAAGGCTGATTCCTAACAGTTTTAGCTTGCATAGTTTTCCCCAAAAAGGGCTAGCACTTTAGGAAACTCTGATTCTCAACAAGGATTCTGATTCTTTGTAAGAGAATCAGGAATGGAAGGATTATAGATTTCTAACAGGACTCTTCTTTGCTGTTAAGAACCATGTGTGTATGAGGTAGTAGAGGCTGCTAAGAAATAATCCTAATTTCAAAAGGAAAAGAAAATGAAAGAATCCAGTGCAGTATCCCACACTTAGGCCATTTCTATTCTATACTGTTATAGTGCTATTATTCCACTTTCAACGTCCTATGGAATCCTGTGGTTTGCAGTTTTAGGGAGGGGCATTTAGAATTCTCAGCCAGAGAGCTCTTTGGCCTCAGTAAACTACAAACCCCAGAATTCCACAGGAGGTTGAAAGTGGAATAATAGCACTAGAACAGAGTAGGGCGGAAATGGCTCTAATCAGGTTAGGAATTGGAGAGACTGACTGTAATCCAGTTGGTTCACCCCAACCAGTGGCAAAGCTTGGAGTGTGTGGAGGGGGGCAGGAGGGGGTGGGGCTACGGAATGAGGGGTGGGGCTTTTGTGCATGCAGGCATGGCCAGAGCATGGCCAGCGTGCACGGGGGCATAGCCAGGGCATGCGGGAGCATGGGTATGGGCCGGGACACCCCAGAAACATTGTCACTTGGGGCAAATTGCCACCCCCACCCCCATGTTCCTACGCGACTATCCCAACTAGAGTAGCCCTTTTGAATCAACTGTTGAATACTGTGTCAACACATAGGTAAATCCAGTTGATTCAACTGGCCTGCTCTAGTCAGCAGTAAAGACAGGATTTAGGCCATACTTTAACACAAATAAATATTATTATTTATATAGAAATACCTTGCACACAGAGCTTGGAAGCATTCTTAGGACTATCACCTGCATATTTCCCAGCCAGCATGGTCAGATTGGTTGGGGCTTTCTGGGCATTGTCATCCAAAATAGACTGAATGCACCTTTCAGTAGTGAAGAACGCTGCGACCAGATCAGTCTGCTGTCCAGGGGCTAAAGCTTCTGCTCTCTCTTCTTACAGTTCTTTATCTGTAAATGGAAATTGGACTGGACAGACCTTCAAATAGAGGACACCTTTAAATAGAATACTGTCCTCTGACTGCCCTTCAGATCGAGAACTGTTAAGTAGGACACAGGGCCAGTGTCAGTGGAAAAAGCAAACAGATCAGTGGCAGAACAAATGTTCCGCATGCAGTGTTTCATCTCTCGTTAAAAAGATCTTAGATATTGGGTTATGGGAAAGACTTGACTGCATTGTTAAGCTGTCAGTGCTGTCTGCCGTAAACTGTAATTTTGTTTTATTGGACTGTGCTATGAATTGCTGTATCCTGCTGCTTTTGGTTTAAATAATGTTGACACCAAAGCTTGGAAAAATTACTTTTTGGACTCCACCTTCCAGAATTCCCCAACCAGCACGGCCTATGGAATAGTGGCCTAAGCTGTGTATACATTTTTTAAAGTTTATTGTATTAGGTCATTTCCGCACTAGATGGTTATAGTGCTATTATTCCATTTTCAACATCCTACGGAATCCTGGGGTTTGCAGTTTAGGGAGGGGCATTTGAGGCTCAACTGCAAACTGCTCTCTTACTCATGCAACTTAAAGTGGTTAACAACATAACTATAAATAATACAGAATGAAACTATGCAAAGCATTCTGTAAAAGTATAAATATAAAAATTTAAAAAACAAAGGATAAAGTTAAAAACATCAAACATTAAAACAATACATTTTGTTAAAAGATGACATACAAACTTTAAAAACAGCATTAAAAGGCCAGTTCAGTCAGTTTCCAAAATTTGACAGCATAAAAATGCCTTAACTTGCTGGTGGAAGGACAGGAAGGATGGGCCCGTTCTGGCAATCCCTGGGAAGGAAGTTCCAAAGTCTGGCAGCAGCCACTGAGAAGGTCGTCTCCCTTGTTTCCACCAAACAAGCCTGGTGTTACTATGGTTCAGAGATACCCAGTGATAGCACCAGATATCTCTTGATATCAAACTTATTTGGCCTTCACTTGACCTTTTTCTGCCACCCTGCTCCACGTGTTTGCGAGGCCACCGGACAAGCGCGTAAACGGGCGTGGCCAGTTAATGATTGGGCATTCCAATCCCCACTTAGGCAGGCAGATTAACGCCACTCCGTTGCTTCAGGGACCTCTTTTGCAGACACACCTTGCTTAAGTGTGACTTTACACAAAGACGCGCGGCCTCGAGCTGGCACTCTCGCAATGCTTCTTTTTTTTTATTTTTTTTTTATTTTTATTAATTATATAACTAAATCACAAATACAAAACAAGAAAAAAAAAATAAAACACCATGTGATATACATAATAGTGAATTTAAAAAATTTTTTTTCTTTTTTTTCTTCTCTTCTCTTAAGCAATACTAACTTTCATTGTTATTTTGCACCTTTACCCTTAAATTTATAAATCTGTTCAACTGTTATAATTTCACATTTAATTCAATATTTTTCACATCCCCTTTAATCTATTTCTATTGTTAATTCTTTTAACTTTTTTTTAAAAAAAAAACATTGACATCACTTATCCATTTAAATCTATAAATCACAAGTTTAACACACACACCTACTAAGAATTACAAAATATACAACATAAAAGAAAAACAAAACTAAAACTAAAAAATACCCACCCCCCAGAGCCAACTTTTTATTTAATCCACTTTCCAAAATTGCCATTCTTCTTTTGACAGGGTAGTATTACTATCTCTTTTCAGAACTTTATCCAAAAATATTTTCCAAATTTCTTCAAAATCATTCCCTTTAACCAAACCTTTCATAAACCTAATTCTACATGTTAGTTTATCATTAATTGCAATTTTCCACACTTCGTTATACCATTCCTCTATTTGAAATTTTTCATTTGCTTTCCATTTTTTTGCTATTATTAATCTCGCTGCAGTTAACAAATTTGTTATTAATTCTTTCTTTACTTGAGTACACTCAACCTTATCATATATAGACAACAATGCAATATTTGGACATACTGGTATATCTGCTCCTATAATCTCTTTTATCTCTTTAAAAACCTTTTGCCAAAACTCCATTATCTTATTGCAATTCCACCACATATGCATGTATGTACCAATTTCTTGACATTCTCTCCAACATAATCTTGAATATTTCTCATCTATTTGATTTAATTTCACTGGAGTCAAGTACCATTTCCACACTAATTTATAATAATTCTCTTTTATTCTTATTGATAATTTTTTTAAATGACGTTGTTTCCAAATTTTTCTCCATTCTTGTATATCTATATTTTGTACTATCTCTTCCTCCCACATTTTTCTAAGAAAATCCTCTTCTTGTTCTTTTGCTAATAATTTATATATTTCACTTGTAATACCTTTTAGTATTTCATTTTCTTGCATATTTTCTCTTTGAATAATAATTTGTTCAAATTTAGTATATTCTTTAAAATCCTTAACATATCTTTTCATACTCTTTGTCCATTGCTCTAATTGTATATAATTTAACCAGGATATTTTAGTTTCCTGCAATCTCTCTTTCATTCTATCTTTATTTATCATTATTTTCATCCAATCTTTTAATCTATAAATTTTTTGTTTTTTTATTTCTTTCTCTATTATTTCTCTTAAATTTATTGGAAATTTTTCCATCATCACTATCGGAGTTAATATTGATATATTCGGTAATAATTTTCTTTTATTTTTTTTCCATATTTCTATTATATTTTTTATAAAAGGATTTTCTATCTTCTCCATTTCTTTCTTTGAAAAATTCCTAAAAAATATATTTTCTAATTTTGTCTCAATATTCATATCTTCTATCTCTAACCAATCTAAATCAGCCTTTCCTGAAACCCCCTCTATGATATATCTCAATTGATTTGCATAATAATACCATTTTAAATTTGGAAGTCCCAGGCCACCTTCTTTTTGACTTTTATACCAATATTTCTTGTTAATCCTCGATTTTTTATTTCCATTACAAAAATTATTTAATATCTTTTGCCACTCCTTTAATTCTTCCTCTGATATTTTTATTGGTAACATTCTAAACAAAAAGTTAATTTTAGGTAAAATTTTCATTTTTACCACTGCTATTCTACCAAACCACGATAGCTTTATATTTTTGTAGTCCTCTAATTTCCTTTTTGTTTCTAATCTTAATTTCTTGAAATTTTTTTCCTGTCATTCTTGTAAATTTTTTGTAATCTCTATTCCTAAATATTTAATTGATTCTTTTATTTTAAGTAATCCTCTTTTACTACTTATAAATTTTTGTACTTCTTCTTTAGTATAATTAAATAACATTATTTCTGATTTGGCCCAATTTATTTCTAATCCCGTCTTCTCCCCAAACTCTATTAAATGTTTATCTATCCTATCTATCTTTTCAATCGGATCCTTAATTGTCAACAATGTGTCATCTGCAAATAAGCTTATTTTATTTTTTTCTTTAACTCCAATTCCTTCCAAATTCTCATCATTTCTTATCACATTCGCTAACATTTCTATAACTATTGCAAATAAAACTGGAGATAATGGACATCCTTGTCTCGTTCCTCTTGTTATTTGAATTTGTTCTGTAAATCCATCATTTACCATCACTACAGATGTATTATGTGAATACAATTGATTTATTAACCCTTTAAATCTCTCTCCTAATCCTATTTTATTTAAAATTGTTTTTAATGCCGGCCATTCCACACAATCAAAGGCTTTAAATATATCTAGGGCTAAAATTCCAGCTTTTTGTTTATCTCTGTCCATTATATTTATTTTATTTATCGTTTTCCCTATTAAATTTGCCAACACTCTCGCAATGCTAAGCAATTTGCATACTGGCTACTCTATTGTTAAACCTGCGCTAAGCTGATCATGTAAAACCTGACCTTTCCCAAAGCTTTGTCTAACTCCAAACTCGCATTGTTCTCACCGAGTATGGCATGGCCTGTAGGCACAATCCACCCTATAAAAACTCCCTGATTCCGAGCCCACCTCGGATTGCTCGCTAGACCACCTCAGATCGCTCTCCCTTCGGATTGCTCCTGTGTTCCATCCAGCCTTGCTGTCGTTTTGTCCAGAGAGCTCCCCTCGGCCTCTACACTGAGTTTCTTCTCGCTTCTTCAGGACTACGAGAAAAGGTGTCGTATCACCCATTTCCCCCGAAAAACCTTATTTCTAATTCTTAGTTAGCTGTGTGCTTGTGGTGTCTTATCTGTTGTTTGTCCTTTAATAAAGATATCATTTTTACTATTTTAAAACTTGTCTGACTACTCTTCTGACCTGACCCCGTAGACATTGGGTTGCAAGATCCCTGTTAAGTTACCCTGCCTCTCGCTAGCTTAAGAGAGTGCTCGAGTTAATTTCCCCATCTTGTGTTTTGCTTGGTTATTTGGGCTCCCCTCCCGGGACCCCCAGAGAACAGGGTAACACTGGGAAAGTGGTGGGACAGAGAGAAGGGCCTCTTCAGATGATCTAAACCAAGGTTGGGCAAATTTTTGTCTACCAGATGTTGTTAAAACTCCAGCTTTCATGATCCACCACCATTGACTATTCAGGGAAGGGTTGATGTGAGTTGTAGTCAACAACATCTGGAAGTCTGCAAGTTGCCCACCCCTGGTCTACACTAAAAACGTTAAAGCGGAATCAAAGCAATGTAATCTTATGATAAAAAAGAGGCCTAAGTCTGTATCCAGCCCATTGATTTTAAGCTTCCAAGGAGAAATGTGTTGTTGTTTTTTTAAAAAAAGATGATATATAAATCCTTCATAAACAAACAAACAGTTTGAACGAGACCTTGAAGACCTACAGCTAATCATGGGAGCCAACAAGACGGGATTATATTGACTGACACAATATATAGAGGGCGGTTCTTAAGCATCTAGTATATAAAGAAATGAACTGCTCATGCTGAATAAATGCAGTGCTTGGAAAAGTCCCTTTTGAGGCCACGGCTCCCAGAATCACCCTACCCATGCTGATTCTGGGAGTTGTAGTTGCCCAAACTAACTTTCCATTCAGTTCTGACCTAAATGTCTAATGAAGCATGGTGCTCCATGCTCCCAGGAGTGGCTGTATTGCTGGCCCAGTGGTTGCCAGGCAACAGCAACATGTTTTGCCCATTGTTTTCTCCAGCACTGGCAAAACAGCTCAGTGGTAGCATCTTATGCTCATAGGCAGCGATGAGCACACAGGGCAGGGCAGGGCAGGGATGAGTGAGGAGTTTATTCAATTTTTTTTTTCATACACACTTCCCAAAATGTCTACATTTCTTCATAAAGTCAACAAAAAGAATTTGATGCCTTAAATTAAATAATGCAGAAGAGAAACTAATCGATTCATCCATCTCAGCAGAGAGCATGGAGCTTTTAGGCATACCCTCCAACTGTCCTGGTTTAGCAGAAAGAGTCCCGATTAATCTTCTGTCATCCCACTTTTTTGGTTGTTTTTAAAATGTCCCTGTTCTCTCTCCTCCTCCTCTCACTTTCCTCCTTTGTCCTCCGCGTACTTCAGTTGCAGCAAAATGAGTTCAAACTGCAAAAGTAGTTTGCACTCAGTTTAACTCAGCAGGAGGGAGAAGAGAAGAAGGGGCAGAATCTTGCCCTTCCCAGTTTTCCCAAAGCAAAACAGAACACCAGCTGCGGTCTCTCTTGGCTTGTCTCTTCTTCCTCATTAATAAGTTTTACCATTTCTTTGGTCAGCCCCACTGGCAATACTGTGTACAGTTCTGGGCACCACAGTTCAGGAAGGATATTGGCAAGATGCAACGTGTCCAGAGAAGGGCGACCAAAGTGGTAGAAGGTCTGGACACCACGCCCTGTAAGAAGTGGCTTAGGGAGCTGGGTATGTTTAGCTTGGAGAAGAGAAGGTTAAGGAAGGACATGATAGCTATGTTTCAATACTTGAAGGGATGTCATGTGGAGGATGGAGCTAGTCTGTTTTCTGCTGTTCCAGAGACTAGGATACAATGGAGCAATGGCTTCAGACTTCAGGACAAGAGATTCCATCTAAATATTAGGAAGAACTTCTTGATGGTAAGAGCAGTTTGACAGTGGAATGCACTGGCTCAGAGTGTAGTGATGTCTCCTTCTATGGAGGTTTTTAAACAGAGGCTGGATGGCCTTCTGCTGGGAATGCTTTGATAGTATATTCCTTCTTGGCAGGGGGTTGGACTCAATGGCCCTTGTGGTCACTTCCAGTTCTATGATTCTATGATGCTGCTTGACCACACCTGTCCCAGATGTTGTATGTGAATTGTTGGAGGGCATGCCTTGGGTTGTAAAAAGTAGGCTGCAAGTCCTTGCTTATTCAGCTGATAAGAGGGGTGTCCCCATACTGAAAATGGCACGGGAATCCAGCCAGGCCACTGAACTTTCCAGTATTTTGTGATATTTTTTCAACAGCCATGTCACAAGGATTTCTAAGCCATGCTCTTGACTTTATATTGGGATTCTGCCACCCTCAGGAGCATCAAAACCCTTCCAAAGAGACTTGGCCAAGTCCCTGTATGGAGCTCTCTCACCTGTTTTGTAAGAGGGTATCTCAAAAAAAAAAAAGGGGGGGGGAGGGGGGAGTAGTAATGTCTGCTCTTGCTCTCTGTCAGAACTTTCCTTACTCTCCAAAACCCTATCATACAATAACCACCTGCTCATTCCTAATACAATTACAGTCAGCCCTACACATTCACTGGGGTTAGGGGCACAAGATGCCCCTCTGCATAAGTGGAAAAACAACAAATATCAAAATGTGTATGTATGTGTGTATATGGGAAGGAAGCCAAGGCATGATGGAGAGAACAGGCAACCAGTGTCCCAACCTGGTCAGGAAAAGGAAAAGGAAAGGGTGTGGGCCAGAATAATGCCCTATACTTCCTATTTCTCATCCATCTCCTTCCTTGGGTGTGGGAACATTGGAGAGGGTTGGTGGTGCTGAGAAGTTGAGCTGTGATCTGTCCTTAGCTGGCCAAGCAGCAGTTGGCTGAGAGGAAGAGGACAAGAGGCAGATTTTTAAAGGGCTGCAGGGCTTGATTAGAGCCACTGAAAGGGAAGGTTCCCACGGAAAAGAAGTGTCTGAGGTGAGTGGACAGAAATTGGAGAAATTCACAAATAATCAAATCTTTGCAAGTTAATCCTGTGAATGTGGAGGCCAACTGCAATTAAATCTATTTCCCATAGCACAGAAACATGAGATAAGATTCTTTGTACTTAACAGTAATTTTTTATTATTATTTTGAGCTGGAAGTATGATGTCTGGGAGGGTGCTAGAATCTAATTTGTTGTTGTGTACCTTCAAGACAACTCCAACTTATGGCAATCCAATAACAAATGATTATCTTTGCAGGCCATTTTCCAACAGCTGAACAAGCTGAGATTTTTTCACTGCTGTTTTGTTGCAACATCTCTCCTCTGGCACGTACAGATGCACACAGGGTACAGATAAAACTCCATGCAGTGGGTGGTTTGTATATCAATGATTTATGCTTTTCCTCATCTTGTACAGCTTTTTGGCATTAACTAAGTACCAGGGTGTAGCTATGGGGGCAAAATGGGAGAATGATCCCCCTAACTATGAATTCTGCCCCCTAAGCAAAAGCTACAATTCATGATCGCAGTTACAAATGCATAACCTAAAGTTAAGCATTCATAACCTTTTTGTATACATGATCCCTCCATATTCAATAGTGTAGGGGATATGTAGAGATTGTAAAAGTCCTGTGATCCTGATTTATAGGGCATCAGTTGCTGCAAGGAATGGGGGTCTCTTCTTTTGTCAGTTGGGACACAGCAGCCCAAGGTTTCCATCTTCCTCCTGTTGGAGAATTGAGAGATTTTTAGTAATAAGTCTCCCAATCAGCAGAGTATTCTGTAATGCACAGACAGAAGCTGAACCAATCACCAGTCCCCCTTCATCATCTCCACCCCAGACACACTTAATCCAGCTCAAAATAAACATAAACAGTTTGGTTAAAAATATGAAAAGTTTACTCACAAAATCTTGTGCATAGTCTACACAGGTTCAATTCTTGAAGAAAGTAAGATGAAATTAAGCAGTCACATGTTTCCTGAAAATAATCCCTGTTAGGAGATCTCAGAGCATGCTTTCAGGACAAAAGGTGAAGACAAAAGAGAGAGGTGTAAATGGCAAGAGAACCTTTTAAGAACAAAGAATGTGTATGTGCTGGAGGAAGAGATGTTGACCAAAACAAACAGGAAGCTTACTCTAGGCTCTCTCTCTATGCCTACAATAAACATGGAAACTAACTAGCCAGTTAATTAAGCATGCAAAGCTTGCCACTCTCAACACCTCCTGCCTGCGGTCTCTAGTGCAAGGAAGAATTGCAATATGGATCCTGGTTCTGACAGGACATCACAAGACATCACTCATGGGAAGAGTAGAAAGGTCAGCCTGCTGCCTCCCAGTCAAGTGGAGAATAGACCCCCCATCACTCTCAGGATGCCTCAGGACTGGGGACTCTGGGCCAGGAGATGCTTCTTAACTACGCAACTAAGATAGTTACATAAGTAATGCATATAGAATTTTGGTCCGTGTTGCTCTTCGGAACCCACATTTCTAGCACTGCAGTAGCTTAAACTTTCAGTTGAGCATTCAGAAATAACTGTTTAGGCATGCATGGAAAAGGATGAGGCAAAATGACCGTAATAAATATGGGTTCTAGATGTAAATGATTCTTAGTGTCTCATGCACTGCAATGCTATAAATGTGGGAAGTGAAAGAAGATTATCTTTGGGATACAGAATCCTTACAGGGATGATAACATCCTCATTTTTCAACTGCACTCCACCCTATAAGTTACCTCTCTGACTACCCTGTTTACTTTGAGCAGTAAGTGGTTTGAACAGTAAGTGGTCTCCTATCTCTGTTCTCCACTTCTTTTCCATTTGCTCTTGACTCCCTCTTTGTTTTGTAGATTTTTTTAAAAAAATGGTTGCTGGGTGAGAATACCAAGCAATACAGCTTGCATACCAAAGTACTACAGCACGTACTTGTGCTTCTCCCACACCTGCTGGCACATCCAAAAGGCTCTTCAGAGCTCTTCCTGCCAACTCACCTGTGACCTTTTAGCTCACTTTAAGGTGCATTGCATGCACTTGATGCTTGTGAGGTTTTGCAGTTTTCTTGCCTTTTCTGTTCTTTTTCTTGGAGGATGAGTCTCAGCTGCTCTGTTTTCTTCCCCGCTGATTCCCACCCCCTAGGCATGTACTCTTACTGCCAGTGTTGACATTTCTTCCTTCCTCGTCTCCTCCTGCGACACAAGAATAAACAGAAGGATTTCTACTTCAACAGATTTATTCCAAGATCAAAAAGCTCTGCTCTTCTGCTTATTGCTTGCTTTTTTCTTTTTTTTTAATACACAAAATTACCACAGCTAAGGGCCACCAATCTCATCTGCAGAGTTTTGAGCATTTGATCAGCCTTGTCTTTCTGAACTGGGAATAAATCCTGCGTTGCCATCATTATAGGAACACTTCTTATACTGTGCTTGCTTTGGGAGTGTCCTTCTGCTTGCTGGACTTTCATGTCTTCCTTGACCATATTGAATATGCCAGCTCTCAAGCGTGAATGGTATGTGGGAGTAGCAGAACATATTTCTCCAAAGTGTCATAACAGCTTGTGGTTGGTAGACAGTGAAGAAGCAGCAAGTGGGCTTAGAGAGAGCAGAAATCAATCAAACCTCCTCTCTTCCAGAATCTCTCTTTAAGTAAGGATTAGCATTTTTTAAAAAGTAACCATGCCAACGTATAGCCAGTGCTTGGAAAAGTTACTTTTTCAGGCTATAATTTCCAATATGGTTACCCTGTTTACTGGGGGTCCCGTGAGGAACACCAAAGTGTGCTCTCAAAATATCAAAGGTGGGGAAATTAGCACAGAGCACAGCTGGTGATGCGAGAGGCAGGGCAATGCAGTGAGATCTTGAACTCAACGTCTACGGGGTCAGGCCGAGTCAAGGAGCAGACAGAAGTTGAACTAACAATGGTGATCTTTATTAAAATACAATCAAATGGTGTATGCAGCACACTCAGACAGATTACTATAGAAAATAACGGTTGGAGTGACACAGAGGGATTTTTAAGAGGGATTGTTGATTTGGGTGATACTACACCTGTCCTGAAGCCCGGGTAGTTCACTGCTGAAGTTCGGAGGTGCGTAGTCTCAGTACGTGGGAGTGAGGGGAAGGCTCCCCAAGCACAGCGGCAGCAAGGCTGGATGGAAATCAGGCGCGATCCGAGCGATCCAAGGAAGGTCTCGGAATCTGGGGTTTTTATAGGGAAAATGTAGCCATAGGCTAGTCTGTACTTGGGGGAAAACAATGAGTTTTGGGCTGGAGACAAAGCCTCCGAAAGGTCAGAGTTTAGCATGACTGAGTTAGTTCCGAATTGACAAAGGAGTAGACAGTATGCAAACGCAGAGTGCTTGACAGATGAGGATTCTCATAATCAAGCCTCCCGCTCGGGGCAGGAAGTTCTTTGTAAGTAGCATGCATACGTAATAGTGTGCTTGCCGGGAGGTCTCCTAAAGCGGCGATCTGGCTATTTCTGGCCTGCCTGGGTAGAAAATGGAATGTCCAGTAATTAGTGGCCATGCCTAGTTTCGTGCTTGTCTGGGTGCCTCACAAACACGTGGAGAGGGATGGTAGAAGAGAGCCAAATTGTTGATATCAAAGTGATATCTAATGTCACTCCAAGTGCAACCTAGGAACGGCAGTAACAATATCCTCTAGGATATCCTTTTATTCCCCAAAAGTAGCTTTTACAAGCATTGGCTATAGTGGAGCACATCCAGATTGTGGGGCTCCCAGTTGGATTGGCAAAAGCTGAGTCTTCCTTTGCCCCACTTTGCCCCATTTCCTCTGAAAATGACAAGGGGCCAAGACTCACGGGACTCTGTTGAATGGAGTAAGATGTGCTATGAGGAGGAGGGGGACAATCCTCCTTCCCCAATCAGGAAGTGGGATCTTCCATAAGCAAAACCCAGTTGATTTCAGATCCAATTCATTACATGCTATCAGATGTTAGTAGAAAAAGATGTTTTATTTCCATTGGGATGCTGGAAATGACAGCTGTATGCCTTGTTCTTTCTTTCTTTGCCCTGACAACTGATTGCCCATATTCATTCAGCCTTTCATTCATTGAGCAAAAAGGGAGGAATGGGAATGTGTCTGCTGGCCCAATCTCAACACTGGCATGTTTGATCGTCACAAATGTCAGACTAGCCTTTTGGGGATCTCGGTCCAAATGCTCACTTCTGCACTACACTGTTATAAGTGCTATTATTCCACTTTCAACATCCTGGGGGATTCTAGGGTTTGTAGTTTACTGAGGCCAAAGAGCTCTCTGGCTGAGAATTCTAAAGGCCCCTCCCTAAACTGCAAACCCCAGGATTCCTTAGGATGGTGAAAGTGGAATAATAGCGCTATAATAGTGTCGTGCAGAAAAGCCCTCAGTCATGAAGTTCTTTGAGGAAACACAGACCAGTTGCTGTCTCTAGGTCTCAGCTGACTCACAGGGTGAACATAGAAGTGCAGAAGGGAATCCACGCTAACCACCTCAAATCCCTTGGCAGAAAAGTGAGCCAGAACTGTACTTAATGAATTTATTTTCTGAATCATATACTGGAAAAATTATTTTGCATGAACATTCCCAGAATCTTTCAGCCAGCCTTGACACTGGAGTTGTAATAATAATAATTGAAAGAAAGAAAAAACCTTTTCCAAGTGTTGGAAACTGAACTGGGAACAGGCTTGGAAAAACTTAAAATTTACAAAGTCTCAAAGGTTTAAAGAAAACTTTTATAAAATGTTCTATATGTGGCATTTAACTCCAGCAAAATTGGCTAAGATATATAAGGGGGAAAATGATAAGTGCTGGAAGTGTAAAATTGAAAAGGGAATCTTTTTTCATTGCTGGTGGCAATGCAAAAGGCAAAACTCTTTTGGAAAAACATTCATTTGGAAATTTCAAAAATTCTGAAAATGAATTTCCCCATGCGACCAGAATGTTATTTGTTAAATATGGTTGAACTGATAGAAGATTATATTGAGAAACAAAATTTTAAAAAAATTATACTTGATAACCAAAGCAAGATCACTATATGCCAAAGAATGGGGGGAAAAGAGGGTGTACCAACAACTGATGACTGGCTTTTGGGAATTTATGATTTAATGCAGATTGATAAATTATCAATATTGTTAAAAAACAAATCAATGAAAAGGTTTAAGGACGATTGGGAATGTGTATATAATTATTTGGAGAATATTTGAGGTCCCTTATCAACTATCATATGGAAGGATTAGCAATCTCTGACAGTTATTCAACCGTTCAGTCAAAGAAGATCAGCTGATATAAATCTGTATGTAAGTATGTATATTAAGTAAGCATATTTATAATGTATATTATATTATGTATATATGTCAGGGATATTTTACATGTGGATTGTTGCTTTGGCCATGGATTGGACTAGCATCACTAAATGACCCTCAGGGTCTTTTCCAACCCTACGTTTCTATTATATCTAAGCTGTGCACTATCCCTACCCCATTTTGCAAAGAGATGGGCAAGCTCTAAAGCTCTAGGGACCAATTTTCCATACCCAGGATCCACCAGAAGCTGCCCTAAGCCCCCGGACAGGAAGAACACTGTAAAAATCCAAGTTAGAAGTGACCCAAATTTTACCTTCATTTTTTTTTTAATGCTCAAAGGTGTGTGGATGCCATTTGCTGAGAAGGTGAATTGACCAGAAGTGACAGTTCAATTTTTATCACCTCAAATTGTTTGGGGGCATAGAGGCCTGAAGGCCACAAAACAGCCTTGGGGCCATAGTTGTCCCATCGGCCACAAGATTCCCACCACTGCTATAATAGAATTGGCTTTGTATTTGTATTTTTGGAGGGGGGGCTGGCTGTTTTTAGTTTCTGTTGGTTTTGTAAAATTTGTCCATTGTATGAAAAGCGATTAAGAAAATATTTTAAAAGCAAGACATTTCTTATAATTGGAGGCTCTAAACCATGGTTTACTTGGTTTATGTACAAATCTGGGATTGCTTGGCTTTTTAAAAGAAGTGATTGGGAATATTTTGATCTGGTAAGAGCAGTGTTTCTTAATTTTTTTGAGTCAAACCTATAAATGCATCCCCAGAAGAATGTATTCAAACACAATTTGCAAAGTAATTGAAAGAAGCAGAAGAAAAGAGAGGTTGAGAAACAGCAGTTGACGGACCCCTGGAAATCCCAAGATAGTTTTAAACAATGGCCTTTCTTGGCTGCTGGTTTTATTATGTTAGCAATTATTATGGTATTTTATTATATTACTTTGGTCTGTTTAGGTGAGAGCCAGCATGGTTGTGATGGTGTGAGCTTTGGATTACAACCCAGGAGACCAGGGTTTGATTCACCACTTGGCCATGGAAATCCACTAGGTGAGCTTGCGCATGTCATGTGCTCTCAGGCCATTTCTGCACTAAACTGTTACAGTGCTGTTATTCCTCTGTCAACATCCTGTGGAATTCTGGGGTTTGTAGTTTACTGAGGTCAGAGAGTTCTCTGGCTGAGAATTCTAAATGCCTCTCCCTAAACTGCAAACCCTAGGATTCCACAGGATGTTGGAAGTGGAATAACAGCACTGTAACAGTGCAGGGAGGAAATGTCCTCCACAAACTCCTTGCTTTAGGCCACCTTAAAGTCAGTAATGACTTGAAGGAACACAACAACAACTTTTTTGGTGCATTTCTGTGCTCTGGTTTGGGTTACATGATGGAAAGCAAACAAGAAAAGAAATATTTTAAATAGACAGATGTTGCACATTGTGGAAAATTGTTTCCCTACGTCCTGTTCATTTACTTTGCAATCAGTTGCTTGGCACAGGCATAAAAAGCAGAGGATATTTGTTCTTTGAGGTGCAATTGTAATATGATACATTGTAATTGTGCAGGTCAAAATGAGGTTTCCCAGCTGCATAAAGCATGCAAAATGGCAAGCTGTGTTCACTGCGTGTTGGATTTAGGTGGTATCTGCTATTCATTCCCATTCACTTGTAGCCCAAATCTTGTGCATGCCAGATTAGAAAATAAAAGCCCTGTTGTGCAAGATTGCTGCTTCAGGTATATAATTTCTACAGTGATCTGAAAACTTATTATTGGCACTTTTATGACCTCTGCGGGCATTCTAACCTTTTTAAAAAAATGATTTTGAAAAGCCATTTCCTATTTCTATGTTACTTTCTTTTAAATAACCACTCCGCAAATTTCCCTTAAAAGCAAAATATGGATAAAACAGTAATTTAATCTACTGTGCAGGAGAATTTCATTTCTGGGACTATGACTGCCAGAATCCTGATGTTGGCTGGAGGATTTTGGGAACTGTGGTCCAAAAAAAGTAACATTGCCTAGCTCTAGATTTGCTAAAGACTTTGGCCATTTCCACACTAGACTGTTATAGTGCTATTATTCCACTTTCAACATCCTATGGAATCCTGGAGTTTGCCTTAGGCCCCTCCCTAAACTGCAAATTCCAGGATTTCATAGGATGTTGGAAGTGGAATAATAGCACTGTAACATCCAGTGCTGAAATGGCCTATAAGAGGTTTTGTATTCGTGTGCCTTATAGAAAAATGTGTATTATTTTCCGCCAACAAAAAACCGCCAACAACCTGGAAAGAGCACTCTGCAGACAACAGAGCAGGTGACAACACCTGACATACAGAAATACATGTGGTGTGGATTTTGTTTGAAACATATATTGTACTCCACAGGATTCACAGGTAGGTAGTGTTTTATAATTGGTACGAAACAGTACTCTTCACACTGTGGATATCATACAATGCCGAGGAAGAAAGAATAGAGTAAATTGTGCATAATAACACCAGTAGATTCGAAAGAAGTGAGATAATTCTTCCCTAATTATTTGGTATTTTTCCCAATAGGGGAAGGCATTAATTACTAGTTTCCCAGTTTTTTCCTTTTTCAAAAAACATACCAGAATAGTACTACTTCTCCAAAACAAAAGAAAGAAACCAGTATTTCTTCCCTCCCCCGCTAATCTGCCGATAGCGATGAACAGGAACTGACTATTACAATCTGCGGCAGTTAAAAGGTATTTCATCAACAGACCCCATTGGGGTGGGGGTGGGGGCTTCTAATGCAAGTTGCAGGGACCTTTACTAAACAGGACTTCCTCCAAAGGAAATGTTGCAGAAACATTAGCCAAGAGGGTATGAATCACTGAACACGAAAGCACTACATTAAATGCTGTATGGATTTTTATCATTCTAGTTTTGCAGTTTCAGGTAATTGTGTGAAACCGATGTAGCCATGCTAAAGAAATCAGTGTAGCCATGCTAAAGAGTCCCTTCTGGATAACTCCTTCATTTGTTCATCCTCTAGTCTAATCTAAACAGTGCCCTTCTGCACTCCTCATTGGACAAACAGGACAGAGGCTAAATGGACATAAATCTACTCCAGAGATTAAATGGACACAAATCTCACATCACCATCATCATCACCATCACCATCATCAATTTATACAGTGCCATCAGTGTACACGGCACTATACTTGAGCAGCTTATAATTAGGCTTAAAATCTAAAAAGAAACAGGCATTCTCAAAAATCAGCTGCAAAGCACTTCAGCCTTTTTTGCAGATTCAGTCTCTGACCTACAAGTAGCTGTTCTAGAATTAAACATTTTCAAATGAAGATTGGAAAGAGAAACAGCTGAATTAGGATATATCCACAATGGTCTCTTGGCACACGACATATATTAAACCATAAGTCTTCAGCACAGTCATACACACAAACAGAAAAGGATTCTTCCCAAGCCTGATTTAGAAAAATGTTTTACAGCTTCTGCACCCATACCAAATCACAAGCAAAACCTTTTCCTCGCTATACACATGTTTACTTGTTTATCTGAGTTTGTATGCAAAACCTATCTCCCACTCTTTATGGCTATCGTTAAATTGACACTCATCACTACTCCAATATGTTCTGCATGTAGGCAGGATGAGGGGCTGCTGTTGCTGAGGTTGGAGAGAGATATAAAAAGTGGGGAGGAAGAAAAAGTAAAAACTGGGTTGAGTTTTCCTGGTCTGAGAAACTGGGAGACACGTGAAGTTTCCAATGTGTGCAGGAGGAGAAGGGAGGGTCGCTGTTGTTGAGGTTGGAGAGGGGGTCAGAGAGGGGAGGGGAGGCACTGGAAGATGGGAGAATGCTGCTGGTGTCTCTAAACCTGGATGGAGTTTTCCTGATCTGAGAATCTCAGAGAGGAATGCTGGTGCCAAACAAAGGAGGGAGGCATGGACCTTCACACCCAAAAGCCAAACCCATGACTGTGAAGGGCTGACAGTATTTATGTCTATACACAAATGTGTCACTCCATGCCCCTGGTGAAGTAGACTCTGTCCAAGAAAACTTACATTAGAAATAGTGGCCAGAACCATGTATGGTCTTTATGTATGAGTAAGCACTGCAGTTATGGTGCTATGCACTGATTTCCAGCCTGATCCGCCCCTGCCCCGATCCACACTTACGGGGTAGCAGCCACTGTGATGAACAGAGGTCTGTTCCTCCGCTGTTTGGGAAGCAGCTCACTGCTGTTTCCATCCTCTCCTAGGAGCAATTCCCTTTGTGACAAGCACAAATAGGTTCCTAGTTGCAATTCCCCCTGGTGCTGGAGATCACGCACACACAAGGGAGTGTGGGAACAGCAGCCAGCTGCTTTTTGACTGGCAGGGGAATGGACCTCCAGCGATTGCAGCAGGTACTGCCTGGTAAGTGGAGGGTGGGGGGCTTTCACAGTTCCTACGTAGCCCCTAAACTAGGGACCGTATAGGAACAATGGATACATAACACTCACAAGTGGGTAACTGCAGGTTGTGTATTCATAACTGTGATGCAGGATTCCAGCTGTCATCTTTCCAGTTTGACTCAAAGGTGCTTTATGTCTTTTTCTGCTGAAACAGATCAACACACTGTCTCTTTGAATCATTCTGGATAAGTCAAGACAATTATTCACATACTGAATGTATGTCTTTGTGTGTTCTGAAGCTAAAGTTAGGCTACCTAGTAGCAGAGCCACTAAAATGATGGAATTCCTGAATCAGATCTTAGGATGCAATTGCATCCTAACATGGGTGTTAGTATCAGTAAACTCAATGGGACTTAAGTAGATCATAGAAGCGTAGAATCATACAGCTGGAAGAAACCACAAGGCTCATCAAGTCCAACCCCTACCATGCAGGAATACACCATCAAAGTATTCCTGACAGAATGCCATCCAAGCTCTGTTTAAAAACCTTCTTTGGAGAAGGAGGCTCCACCACACTTCAAGGCAGCATATTTCACTGTTGAACTGGTCTTACCATCAGGAAGTTCTTCCTAATGTTTAAATGGAATCTCTTTTCCTGAAGCTTGAAGCCACTGCTCCATGTCCTAGCTATAATGTCGCATCTCAACCTTCTCTTCTCCAAGCTTAACGTACCCAGCTCCCCAAGCCCACTCCTCATAGGGCATGGTTTCCAGGTCTTCTACCTTTTTGGTCACCCTCCTCTGGATGTGTTCCACCTTGTTAGTATCCTTCCCAAACTGTGGTGTCCACAGTATTCCAGATGGGGCCTGACCAAAGCAGAATAGACTGGTACTATCACTTCCCTTGACCTAGACACTATACTCCTGTTGATGCACGTACTCTACAAGATTTTTGCTTTGCAAACATCCTGCCTCATATTTGGAATTTATCAGGAGTTCCATGTTTTTCCACCACTGCTTCTATATCTTTCCTCATTGTTGTTCATTGCCATCAAGTTTGTTTCGACTTGAATGAAAGACCTTGTCAACAGCTCTGCCCAAGGTCTGCAGACTCAGGGCTGTGGCTTCCTTGACTGAGTTGTAATCCAGCTGCAATGCAGTCTTGCTCTTGCTCTTTCCTCTTCCTACAGCCTCCCACTTTATGGTAGGGTTGCATGTTCCAGTGAGGCAAGAGGCTAAGCTGATGGTAGCACTGCTGCTGCTAGGGTCTCCCACATCAGACAGGTTCTTTCTGAGGACTCAGACTAAATGTACCTGTGACAGGCCCTTGTTTCTCCCAGATTGGTGTGGCTGTTCCCAGTCTGAAGCCATTTCTGCACTGCACTGTTATAGTGCTATTGCTCCATTTTCAACATCCCATGGACTCCTGGGGGCTTGCAGTTTAGAGAGGAGCATTTAGAATTCTCAACCAGAGAGCTCTTTGGTCTCAGGAAACTACAAACTCCAGAATTCCACAGGATGTTGGAAGTGGAATAATAGCACTATAGCTGTGTACGGCGGAAATGGCATGATCACCCTGTCTTTACCACACAGTTCTGCCTCCCTCCTTGTAACAGCATCTTTGTGTAAAAGGGTGAAGATTTTCAATGCTTATTTAGAACCCCTTAATGATTTTATGATAGCATGTTTTCTGTGTCACTTTATAGGCTGTATCCAACTCAAGCGGAGTCAGTGTTGACAACTGTCACATAGGGACGTGGGGGCAGAGGGAGCAATTTGCCCCCGGGTGGCAATGTTTTGGGAGTGTCTTGGCCTGTAGCCACACCCCTGCGTGTTCTGGCCACGCCCCCGCACACTGCTGCCCCATGCACAGTGACCATGCCTCTCCCACTGTGCCTCTCCCACCCCCCAACACACTCGAAGCTCCACCACTGATTTACAAAAAGAAACTATAACATTTATTAAGATAACAATGAGGATAAAGTAGTGTGTTTGACTTCAGATGACGGTCAAGGTTGATACATTTCCTCAGTGCACTGTTTTGATAATATAATGGGTAACTCCCTGCTCAGAAACAGCTCAATTATATTTTGAGACTTGCATAAAAGGCACAATTATGATATAACAGTACTTTGGCTAGACTCCCACCTAAGACGTAACCCCCAATCTAGGTCACATTATCCGAGGTACAAGGGATCTTACTAGGGCTTAATTACATTTCTCTCTTTCACTAGGCTTCCACTGGGACCTAAACTTCTCAACACAGGCCATTTCAGCACTACAATGTTAAACTGCTGCTATTCCACTTTCAATGCCCTGTGGAATTCTGGGGTTTGTAGTTTACTGAGACCAAAGAGCTCTTTGGCTGAGAATTGGAAGCACCCTTCCCTAAACTACAAACCCCAGAATGCCATAGGAGGTTGATAGTGGAATAGCAGCACTTTAACACTGTAGTGCGGAAATGGTAACAGTCACACTCTCTGACTGACTACTCTACTCCCTAGATTAGTGGTTCTCAACCTTCCTAATGCCGCGACCCCTTAATACAGTTCCTCCTGTTGTGGTGACCCCCAACCATAAAATCATTTTCGTTATTATTTATTTATTTATTATTTAGTTAGTTAGTTATTTCCAACATCAAACAGATTGGAAACATTGCCCTAAATCACTGCTCTGGATAGACTTCTAATGCCTAAAAACTGGTAACCCTCTCCACTTTTTTTAAGCACAGAAAGCGTCCATCAATGCCAGAATTAAGGCAGTAGTTCTAGTTCTGAATGTTGGGTTTCCACAGTTCAAAAAGTCAGTCACTCCCAAAGGCAACGCCGAAACAGCCCACATTTTACATGAGGCGCAGGGAGGAAAGGACAGGGAGAGAGGAAAGATGGCGGCGGCATAAGCAGACGCGTTTTGTTTCACTCACTCCCTCCCTTAAAGGGAGTGCGGACGCTGAACATACAAAAAGCAAGGAATGCAAGACCGTCACGGCAAAGAACACAACACGTGCGTGTGGCAAGCGCCAAGGGTCCACGCACAACAAAAGCGAGAGGAGAAAGTCATCCTGGCTATTTCTGCACTAGACTGTTATAGCGCTATTATTCCACTTTCACCATCCTATGGAATCCTGGGGTTTGCAGTTTGAACTGCAAAACCAGGATTCCATAGGATGGTGAAAGTGGAATCATAGCGCTATAACACTGGAATGTGGAAATGGCCAAAGTCCACAGGATGGATCAGAGCAGCGGGTCAAAAAACCAAAAAAAAAAAAAACCAACCAAGGTGCCTCGGGGGCTCTTGTTACACAAACTGAAGCCCTTGACTGACACCCCCTGCTCCTTTCCTGACCCAGTTCTCGGTCTCGGAGGGACTGATCTCCCCGTCGGATGGCAGATCCACCGCAGGAAAGCTTCCCCCTTTGCCTGCTGGACCAAAGGCGACAGCCACACCGACAACTCTCACAGAGCGGTGTGCCCAGAATGAATGGGCGACCAGGCGACCGCTGCTGCTGCAGCCCCGCCACTTTGCGAAGCAAGCAGAGCCCAGCTGCTCGCTCGCCCCAGCAAGCAACTCTGTTTTCCGGCATGAATGAGCGTGAGGTGAAGAGGGTGAGAGGACGGGGTATTACCTCCCAGACATCCCGCTGCAGCGCCATAAACCCTGAATGGGAAGCCCTCTGTGTGTGTGTGTGTGTGTGTGTGTGTGGTGCGGGCACGAGCGTCCAAGCAGCGCCCGGCTGCACACTCGACCTGGCAAGCAACTCTGACTCTGCAAGCCGGCATGAAGGGGAAAGGGAACACTGAATGGGAAACCCTCTGTGTGTGTGTGTGTGTGGTGCAGGCGCGAGCGTCCAAGCAGCGCCTGGCTATGCCCGGCTGCACGCCTCCTCTCCCCACCCGCCAGCACAGGGTCTCCTCTCCTCACCTCCGCCTTAACGCTCGGGCTCCAGCTCTCTCCTCTCAGTGTCCTCACCTCCACCTTAACATTCAGGCTCCAGCTCTCTCCTCCCGCTCTCCGCACCTCCGGCTCCACCTCCGGCTCCTCCAGTGCTTTCCCACCAGGCAGGGAAAGACGGGGAAACGCCCAGCATGCCTCCTCTCCTCTCCTTCCAGCACAGGGGTCTCAGAAGCACTGCTCCCATTGGCTGTGAGGCCACCTTCTTTTAAAAGAGGGGGGCAGGATTGAGGAGCGGCGACCCCTGTGAAATGGTCGTTCGACCCCCAAAGGGGTCCCGACCCCCAGGTTGAGAACCACTGCCCTAGATCATTGCTAGACTCTCACTGAAGGAGTGCAAATACCCACAGGTACTTGGCTTTATATAACTTTTTCTGTCAGCCACAAGCCCCTCTCCCCCACTGCTGGGTTGCGTTTCTCTCCTGAGGTGCTATTCTGGTTGCCTAGGAACCTGCTTCTAGCCTGCACTGGCACTTCAGATAGCCACACCCCAGAACTTCATCACAGTACCAAACAGACTAAATGTACCAACCAGCAGCAGCAGTAGCTGGGGACGGCACGGGTGGAGGAGCTCTCAAGAAACAGCAGCAGTAATGCTTGGCTAACTCCCAGAGGCGTACTTAGGGTGGGCAATTAGGACATTTGCCCTGGGTGCCAATGCCAGGGTGGTGCAAAAAAGCAGTTCCAGAAGCAGCGGAGGAGGAAGAGGAGGAGGAGGAGGAAAAGGAAGAAGCAGAAGAAGCAGCAGCGGCAGAGAGGCCAAGGGGCACAACTTCCATGCTTGCCCTAGGTGCTATTTATGCTAGATACACCTCTGCTAACTCCTGTTCTGTGACTGAAGGAGGTCCCAGTAAACCACTTCTGAATGTCTTTGGCCATTTCCACACCGGGCATTTAAAATGGTGCAGAGCGACCTCTGACGGAGGTCTTCTACACCCTAGAGTGGACTGGCATGGACTATTTTTTGTAGTTCCACACCAGATTCCACTCAGGAGTGACTGGAACTAGCCGCGCAGTGTGTTTTTTAAAAACTCCTTTTTCGAGGTTTTTTAAAAGCATGGAGCACACAGCCCCGTGCTGTTCCATCGCCCAGCTCTGATGTGGATTTGCAGGTGCGCGCAAGTGCATACCCGCGGACCTGCCGGGGGCAGGCTTTCGGCTGGCGAGCTTCTCCAGTTAGTGGAGAGCCTCCACCAACCGGAAGCCACCATTTGGGATGCCGAAGTAATGTGAAGCAGCGAGCTCACGCTGCTCCGCGTGGCGACGGATTTACCCGGCTGCCGGTAAGCTCCGTTTTTGCGCATTTTCGGGCATTCCCCCCCCCACATGTGGAAAGGGCCATTAACTATGAAAATCCTATGATGAGAGAGATCTCTTTCCTTACTCCCCCAAACAATAAAATAAAGTAAAACCCATTAAGAAGGGAAAGAAGAAGACCTGCCCGGTGCCTATTGATCGTGTAGTGCTGGAGCTATCAGTCTTGAAACACCACTGGCCTCTTAGCTGCCACAGCAGGGACAGGGAGCCAGTGGCCTGCAGGGGGAGACAACATGTGGTCTCACCTGATTTTGTGACCCTTCTGTCCAAATTTAACAATCCCTTGACCCACAGATTCCACTAGGCACTGATTTTTTTTCACCAGGAAATGCAACTTCCTTCGAAAACAAGGTATGGGAGGAGCATGCACATTGTTTTAAAGGAAGAAATGTAAAGAATTTCAAAGAGAAATGTGTGGGAGAAGGGAACCTTTTTCTTGCTGCTGAAGTTCAGTAGTTTGACAGCAAATTCACTGTGGGCCCTAGGAACAGAGAGGGCAATAGGCTTCCTCTATTATTCCTAAATTGCTCATCCTTGCTCTATAGCATACGGTACTTGGGCTGAAAAAGCAAACATCCATTTCCTCATGATAGAGCCAAATCTCTCACTGTTTAACCCCATCATTTCTCCTATGTTATATACTCATGGCTAGCTCAGCCTTCTTCTGTTTTGTCCTGGCCAGGAACCGGAAATGGTACTTTCTTGGGAGTAAAATTCCCAGAATTCCCCAGCCACCATGACCACTAACCATGCTGGCCAGCAGGATTCTCAGAGCTATACTCTGAAAGAATAACTTTCCCAAGAGCTGGTACTGGCTGGTCAAATGGAGGTTCTGTTGATTTCAAAACAGCTCACAAATTTGAGTGGGTTTTTAAAAAATAACAATTAGAACCACAACACTTTGATTTCTGCCCCCTATCCATTTATTGGCCTGTTGGGTGACCCAATATAAAATCCAGCTTCATAATCCTTCCCTATAAACTGCGGAGCTGACCCAGCTGGGGTTGAGAAACGACGTGCAGATTTTATTGGCTGTTGCCACATCACAGTTTACAATTTAATTTCCTACTTTGGCCTTGGCTTTTATATTTCTGCCCACTGGGGAGTCTTTGCCTGAGCCTACGCAGCCTGTGATAACAGCAACAGATAATCAGAAAAGGAACTGGGGATGAAGCATGTTACGTCTATCTGTATGGAGACAAGTTGTGAAGGGAGAAGGATTTGCACACAGGAAAGGAAGGCAGGATGAGGCCCTTTTCAATTGCTTCTTTCAGACAGAATGGCAGTGAGGCCAAGAGAGTGACTTTTACAAGGAGTGTCATGGGATCTGTAATGACCACAGCCTCCGAAAGCAATTTTCTCAGAGGAAAATAAATGGCAACCTGCGCATCTCCAGGGAGAGATGTACGTGGAGATGCAATCAAATCACACACTCACTCACTCCTCTACCATTTTTGGCATATTACGCTTTGTAATCTTTGGCACTGATTTCTTCCTTAATTTAGACCATCTCCCCTTCACCTATATACAAACACACACTGAAGACAGTGCTCTCCAAACCTTTGATCTTGGGGTTATTTCCACCCAAATTAGAAAAAATGAGAAACATATTTTACCATCAGAACCAATCAACACAAGCAGCAGGTTAATACAGGCTTCCCCCACTTACCTGAGAGGTTAGAGACTGGAGCAAAGTCAGAAAATGGAATTGGTTGAAAAGAAGAACCAGTGCAATGTACTGTAGAGAGCATGAAGGACTTACAGAGGCTCACTTGGGACTGATCATGCACATGCTGCTTGCAAAGTCTCAGTAGGCTTGGCACCTTCTCCCCTTTCATAGAATCATAGAGCTGGAAGAGACCACAGGGACCATCGAATCCAACCCCCTGCTAGGCAGGAACACTCATCAAACATTCCCAACAGATGACCATCCAGCCTCTGCTTAAAAACTTCCAAAGAAGGAAACTCCACCACACTCCCAGGCAGCCTATTCCACTACCGGACAGCTCTGACTGTCAGGAAGTGCTTCCTGAGGTTCAAGTGGAATCTCCTTTCCTGCAGCTTAAATCCATTGCTTCTTGTCCTTGGCCCTTTTCACACGCAGTTTTTTTTTGCACGAGGGCCCCTTGACCATCGCGTAAATGGGAGCGTCGGTCCATACGACGCACTCCCACTCACGTGACGGTCACGAGCCTAAAGTGGGACGATCGCGCATTTTATTATTTTTGGCTTTAAGCTGAAAATACTGCGTGGTCGCACAATGCTTGCAGGGCCCTCGCACACTTACCTGCGTGTGGTGCGCCAAACAAGCTGTCCCGGTCGCGCTTCCTCCCCCCGCGCAGCCTACAGCTCCCGGGCTGCGCTGCAAAAGGAAGGGGTGTGGCGCGAGCGCGACGGTCGCGCTACCAGGAAGTGACCTGCGGGACGAAGGAGCGGGGAAGCAGCAGCGTTCCAGATGAGGCTTCTCACGCGAGAGGCCCCCCCCGCAGCCACGCAAATGGGCAATGTGCGAAAAGGGCTCTAGTCTCTGGAGCAGCAGAAAACAAGCCCACTCCCTCCTTGACATGACATCTCTTCAGATATTTAAACATGGTTATCATGTCCCCTCTTCACCTTCTTTTCTGCAGACTAAACATATCCAGCTCCCTAAGCTGCTCCTCACAGGGCATGGCTTCCAGACTCTTCACCATTTCGGTTGCCCCCCCCTCTGGACACGCTCCAGCTTGTCGATATCCTTCTTGAATTGAGGTGCCCAGAAGTGGACATAGTATTCCAAATGAGGTCTAACCAATGCAGAGTAGATTTGTACCATTACCTCTCTTGATCTAGACACCATCCCCCTCTTGATGCAACCAAGAATTGCATTGGCTTTCTTGGCTGCCGCATCACACTGCTGACTCGCACAAGAGTGGTCTCAGGCAAACCTGTGTAGGCAAGAAGAACTGATGAAAGAGCAGAACCCCTGTTGAATTAATGGAACTTGTCCTTAATTAGGAAGTGTTAAAAGACTGAGTTGTCAGATAACAGGGTGTCAAAAGGTGGGGGGCTTCCTGCAAGGTAGATTAAATCCTGAGGCAGTAAAATGGGATTTTGTACTACTTCAAAGCACAAGAGGTTTTTTTTTTTTTTAATACTCTCCATTCCAAAAATAAAATAATTACTGTTCAACTTTAAGAATGGGTGCCTGGGTTTGGCTTTTTCCTCATCCCTCCCCACCTGTACTGGCTTTTCTGTCATTGTGGCCATTTCCGCACTAGCCTGTTATAGCACGATGATTCCACTCTCAACATCTTCTGGAATCCTGGGGTTTGCAGTTTCAGGAGGGGCTGGCCAACTCCTCCCAAAACTGCAAACCCCAGGATGCCAGAGGTTGAAAGTGGAATCATCGTGCTATAACAGGCTAGTGCGGAAATGGCCTGTGTTTCATGATGCAGATATGGTCTTGTTTATTAATGAGCATGTGTAAACTTCACCAGGAGCATTTTAGATTAAAGAACTGAATAAAAAATACTATTAATCAATCAATCAGTGTGTCAAATAGCATTGGAGACTGCAGACTGGGTCAGAACCACACACCTATCTCACAAGATAGGACTGGATATAATTACAAGTAACAGTGGGGATCCCCCCCATATCTTACAGGGGGCAGGACTATGAGGATGACACAGAGCACAAGGAGAACGCCAGAATGATGGAATGATTTGAGTGTTGGATGAGGACTCCAGAAGACTAGAGTTCGAATCATGGCTTGGCCCTAGGAACTTATTGGGTGACCTTGGGCAAGTCCCCCTCTCTTAGCCTCAGAGGAAGGCAAAGACAACCCCTGCCCCCAGACAAACCTTGCCAGCAAAATCCCATGATATGTTCACCTTGGAGTTGTCATAAGTAAAAAATAATTTGAAGGCATACAACAATGATAAAAACTTTTGTTGTTGTTTTTTTCTCAGAATGTTCTATTACAAATGGGATATGCAAGGGCCAAATCAGCCTTAACACAGCATGATCTGGGATTTTGAATGGCAAAAACATTGGAGTTTAGTCAGAAGCATTTCTATACTGGGTAGTATGGAGGAATCATTTGATTGTCTTACTAAATTAATAGCCGCTAAATTTAGATCTGTTTTCAATGCAGCACATTTTTATGTGCTTCCAACAACCGTCTTGGAAGACAAATATATATATTAAAAAAATCTTATGAAAAGCACATGTGCCCATGTTTAAATATAGTGAGCGAGTCTCTTGTCCATTTTATCAAGGGAAAAATTTCCAGGGAGATCAGAAAGCTTTTACCTTTCTCTCCTGCTTGTGGATTCGGATATACAAATTACAGAGAAGGTGGCTAGGTTATGTGCCTCTGCCATTATTACCCATAGAAAAATATTGCAGGGGCATATATAATTTAGGAATTTTAGATACTCTTATTGTATTTAAATCATAACTACTACATCTGAAATCTTACTAATCTTAGTTTCTGTATTTGGGTTTTTGATACAAATGCAGCGTGCTTGGAATATTTAGTACTTAATGTACGTTGCATGAATTTTGACTATTACTGTAATTGTGTATTATTATTATTATTATTATTATTATTATTATTATTATTATTATTATTATTATTATTATTATTTGTATTTTATTTGGTCTACAGCCATGAATAAAACAGATGAAATGAAACAATGGGAACAAGAAACTGCCTCCAGTCCAAATTCATGTCCCTCAGGGCCAGTTTAGGTCTGAGGGCCAAAAGTTCCCACTCCCACTCCCCTCCCCACATCCCTGATATCAGTAAACTGAGCAGATTGAAATCCATAACAACTCATGCAGATGCCAGTTCCACAATTAATATTAGCTACTCTCCTAGTTCTAGGATGGTTCAGTTCTGTCAACTAGCCCATTACAGGTGACACCACCCCCAAAACCAATTCCAATTTGCTTTAAAAAGTTCTTGTTTTGTTTGTAGGGGCAGGGGAAGAAACTGTGCATAGTTTTGATGGAGACTCATACTTCCCAAAAGTTTCCAGGAGCATGATTTCTACTTTTTTCTCTCTAAGGAAAAAATAGAGTAGGAAGGGGGTTTCTGGGGGCTCCAGTAACGGTAAAATTGGGTGGTGGGGCTACATACAACCTATAGCCCATGTTTTCCCTACACCCTTCCTAATCAAGCCAGACTATAAGAAAAGCAAAATACAGGAGAAAAGAAAATCCTTGTTACTACAAAGAAACAGAACTGAGGACTGAGGATCAGTGATCTTCTTCCCTGTGTCTAGAAATTTTGTATAACTTTTTTGTCCTGTCCCAAAATATGATTTATACCTTCCTGCACCAACACTTTTCACTCATAGGAAAGGAAAAGGTCTCCTCTTGGTTGTTTGCCAGCTCTGTTTTGCTCGCTTCACACTCTCTAATTCTTTACAGTGGTGCAAACAATCAGTTCGTTCTGCCAGAAGTATATGAGTCGATCTGCATTAACATCAGTCACAACCTGAGCTGGAAGCGATGAAGTCTAGGCAGTCTAATTTCAGGCATCTGTAAAAGACCAGACGCCTGTGGGACAGGGATACTCAAATTTTGCCCTTGGGATAAAAGTCAAGGGAACTAAACAAAACTGTCACAGATCAGGGAGTAAGAAGAGGTTGCAAATAATTCTTCATCCAGCAAGTATATTTTGTGTTTTGATTTTACCAGCTTGGTTTAATAAGAAGGATGTTGCACAGGGCAATTTGAAAACTCACAACCTTAAGGAGGTTAATTAATTAATACCCTTCAATTTCTACACTGTCTTCCAGTCTTTTCCTCCTTCCAGTGCAAACACCTTTGCTTTGCTTTTACATTTCCTCAGCTGTACCATTAAGGTAGAATGAGGTGACTGCTTCAGACAGCAGATGCTGGGGGAGGGCAATGGTGAAGAGGGCAGCAACCTATTTCTCCTTCACTCTATAGCTAGTCCTCTCTGACCTGTATAGGGACGGTTTTATTTTCTTCCACACTGGAAAATTTCAGTACTCAAATTTGTTCCATTCCAAGCTCAAAGAAATGCAATTAGTTGGTTAAAGTAAGTGAAACAAAATTCTCCCCATCTGCTGTTGTTGTGTGCCTTCGTGTCATTTCTGACTCATGGGCCGTTTCCACACTAGAGTGTTATAACGCTATGATTCTACTTTCAACATCCTATGGAATCCTGGGGTTTGCACTTTAGGGAGGGGCCAGGTGGCCCCTCCCGAAACTGCAAACCTCAGGATTCCATAGGATGTTGAAAGTGGAATCATAGTGCTATAACCCTCTAGTGCAGAAGCGACCATGGTGACCCTAAGATGGCCTCATCATAGGGTTTTCTGGGGCTCTGTGTGTGGATTTCCATGGTTCAGCAAGGAATTTAGTCTCCAGGGTCATAGTCCAATGCTCAAACCACTACATCATGCTGGCTCTCCCCATCTACAATGTGTACATTTGATCCTTTTAGGTCTCTCCTTGGTAGAGAGAAAATCTCCTTGACAATGATGTGTTAAAGATGATGCTTCTGTCAGGGAAAAAGCAAAAAAAAAGTGACCATCCTAATTCAGCAATGAACAGGGTTGAATATACATCAGCGGTAAAGATTGTGCAGCCCATAAGGTTGTTTTGGTGGTCCCCAGGGCCTAAAAACTTTTAGATCTTTTTTGACATTATGCCCCATGTGATCTCAAAAGCCCTTTAGGTCACTTACCAAACACCTTCCCAGGTGCTTCCTGTTAGGAAAAAAAAAAAGACTCAAGGGGACCATAAATGTAGCAACATTCCCCAACCCCACCCCTTAGAAAGAAAGGGGGTATTGGAAGGCAAAAATTTGATTTTTTTGGGGGGGGTTGTATACATACAATAATGGGTGCAGCTATCCAAGGTCATTTCCACCCTAGACGCTTATGGTGCTATTATTCCACTTTCAACATCCTATGCAATCCTGGGGTTTGCAGTTTAGGGAGAGGCCTCAAAGGCCCCTCCCTAAACTGCAAAGCCCAGGATCCCATAGGATGTTGAAAGTGGAATAATAGCACTATAACAATCCAGTGCGGAAATGGTACAAGATTCTCTTGAGGTGAATGAAGCCCTGGGACCCAAATACTTGCTCACTTCTGCTTTAAAAGTCGAGGCCCTGGGTTGAGATGGGGGGCTAGCAGATTAATTTCAGCACTGCTGAACCCTCAATGGGCTATGGCACCCAAAGCTGAAAAAGTGGAGCAGCAGAGGATTAATCGGGGCTCTCCGTGCCAAATTGGAACAATTGGAGGATGTGTTTTCAATGCAAACTCAGGCCCCCAGCAGGGTTCTGGCCTTGGGCCTTCTGTTAGATCCAACCAGTCACCTCTCTTCTCTCTCTTTTGTAGTCTCGTGTATTGTGTTCCCCCTCCCCAACCAGAGATGAACTGCCTGAGAGCATGAAGCCCTGACCAGATGAGAGTGGCCTCGGCAAATGGAACTACTAATGCGAGTGCGGCTAGAATTAATTCCAAAGACAGTAACGAGCCTTCTAATAATAGCAGCACTATAGCTCCATTTTCACACACTCTTAATCACAGCCATTTTTCAGAGAGGCTGCAGTGTCACCCCAAAAGGTACTTTCACGGGTCTCTGCTTGTACCTGCTCAGCGTCTGTGCTTCCATCTTTCCCTGGACTCGACTCAATCATACTCTTCTCTCCAACACAGAGTCGTCTACTTGCTAGTCTTATTGGACACATGTTAATAGGGCTGATACAGTCCTGGATTGTGAAAATTGTGTTATTTTTATTTTAAAGTCCAGGTTGCAGCAGAACATTAAATTTCATGTGCAGCTGGCATGCACTCAACCTTGGAGGCCACATGGACGTAAAACAACAGATGGATGTCGGCTAGCTGTCCTAGTTGGGAAGACTTTGAAGCTAATAATAATTGTAAACATCCCTTTTCATCTTCTTTTAATCCGCATAATCTCCTTTACCGAGAAGCCCGGGTTGTTGTTTGCTTAGTGTGCTGGGCTTCCTCCTTCCAATGTGGTCAAGCCAGCGTAGCCAGCAGGGTCACATTAATTTATGGAGATCTGATTGTCTTCTGCGAAGAAGAGATCCCAGTTGTACCTGCAAGTTTGACTCCATCTGCATAATATTTTGCAATATCTTGTTTCAATTTAAAACAACTAAGTTTCTAATTCTCATGATTTTGGAAGTAATGCAGAGGTTCAGAAATGGGTTGCCAGGACACTAATGCCATACTGTCCTACTATCCTGATTTGGCAGAAATAGACCTGTTTAATCCTCTTTCCTCACTGACCTAGGAACAGAGGGTCGATAGGGGCGGTGCGCCCCTGGCAGCAATTTTTTGAGGGCGCCGCGGCTCCTTGCTTGCCCTCCCCCATGTGCCATAACCTTGCCCCCGTGCACCATTGCCCTGCCCCATGCACCGTAGCCCTGCCCCTTCATGCCATAGCCCCACCCCCACACACCATAGACCCACACCACTTGCCGTAGCCATGTCCCCATGCTCCATAGCCACGCCCCCACCCCTCTGCCTATCCCCCTCCATGCACTCCAGGCTACGCCACTGTCTTTCCTCCCACTTTTTCAGCTGCTTTTAAAATGTGCCTGTTTTTCTCTGCTCCTCCCAGCTTACTCCCTTTGTCCTCAGCCTACTTTAATTGCTGAAAATTGAGTTCAAAGTGGAAAAATAATTCGCACTCAATTCACACAAGCAAGGGGAAGAGGAGGGGGCAAAATCTTGCCCTTCCCAGTCGGTTCAGGCAAAAAGCAAACTTCTGGTGCCTCTCCTAGCTTCTATCTTTTTCCTCACTGGTAATTTTTGCCACCCGGACCACATTCTGATGTTACTTGGATACACATGTCCCAGTTTTCTTCTTAGAAATGTTGGAGGCGCTTGTGTTTATGACAGTTATGTTTCATTTCAGTGTGGATGGGTTGTGGCTATATTACGCACCATTTTACCGGATCACATATTGGATTTCTTGTATCAAGAACCAGTGTCTTGATATACACTCCATTGGTTTGCACCATTTTCTTGTTGCAGAATTTGAGAATTTGGGGGATTTTCTTGCTGCAGAATTTGCAGGGTGATCTTCTTCCTCCCATCTGGTTTCCATGAAAAAGAATGGACAAAATTCTGGGCTTTTAACAGCAGCCTCATTCTGAGGAAGTTAACCTCCATATAAATGAGACATGGCCGGAATTCTGTTGGTTAGTAAGAATTAGGGTAGACCTGCTGAATCAAATGTGGAATCATCTGTGAAACACTGGAGGGCATGTAACTCAACATCCTGTATGGCTACTGGATGCTTCTGGTAATCGTAGTTCAAAAAATGAACTTTTCCACAATCTGATTACACTGTGCAGTTAGTACAGGAACCCCCCCTTTTGACACCCCGCTATCTGATGACTCATTCTTTTAGCACTTCCAAATTAAGGACAAGTTCTATTAATTCAAGGGGGGTTCTGCTCTTTAATTAGTTCTTGCCTACAGAGGCTCATTTGGAAACATTTGCTCACATGTGCGTACTACTTGCAAAGTGAGCCGAAAGGGGGAAGAAAGGTGCTAAGCCAGCTGAGAGACTTTGCGAGAAGTGAACCCTCAGTTGGTCCCAAGTGAGCTTTTGTGAGTCCTTCATGCTCCCTATCAAACAATACATGGGTTTGGCTTTTCAACAAATTCTGTTTTCTGACAATGCTCCTATCCCTAACCTGCCAGATAAGGGGGAAAGCCTGTAACATCTTTCTTTCAGGTTGTCCATCTCCCTGGCATTGCTCACGCCCAATCAATCCAGTTCTTTTGGAAACCTATTTGCTTTAAGCCCTTCAACAGACCAAGACTGAGAAGATAGTGACAGCTGTATTGAGTCAAAGATAACCACCCTTGAACAAACACTGAAAATTGAAAGAGATGTTACCTCTTCAGAGCTAAAGCAGTCTGCCAGGCATACATTATATCCAGCACTCAACAGCTTAGCGTTTGTGACAATGTACACATGCTTTGAGATTTGCAGGGTAGGGGTTTCTTTCAATTTGGGGTTAAGAACAAATAGTCAGGAAAAGATTTCAGCCTCTGATTATTTCGTTGCTCTTTACCCTTCTGCATCAGAGTAATGTTACATGTATTATTTACACACAACGTCTAATTCCCTCCCATGGACTTTCTAAGTGAGTCTGTTCAGCTCTATCAACAAGCCCAGGTCAGGCTTAACTTGAATAAGGCAAGAACAGGTAAAGCATCACATTTAGCTCATGACTGGCACAGCTGGCCTAAAACATCTCACGGCCTGACATGGAGTGGCAAATGGAATCTCCTTCACCAATCTACGTCAAGGGACACAGTACAGAATGTTTCATGGCTTCATGACCTCTGGGCTAGACTACTGTACTGCTCCCTACATGGGTCTGCTTTTGAGACTTGTTTGGAAGCTGCAGTTAGAGCAATATTATACTCTTCCACAGCCAGTAGAGACAATCCTTGTTAATTCTCTTTCATCCCACTTTTTCAACTGCTTTTAAAAATATCCTTGTTTTTCTCTCTTCCTCTGTCTGCCTCGCTTACTTCCATTGCTGCCAACTGATTTCAAAATTCAGAAGTAGCTGGTGCTCAATTAACTCAGCTGCGGGGAGAAGAGGGGGTCCAATCTTGTCACCCCTGTTGTAGCCTCTTTTGGCTTATCTGTTCTTCCTTATTAATAACTTTTGTAATTTTGGCTGCACTCTGAGGTTGCCTGGCCACATGTGACCCAGTTTTCATCTGTGAAATGTTGGAAGGCATGGAATATACAGGGGTCAGACTATTACCTGATGTGAGCTTTGGAGACCATGTACAAATGACACTTAGGGCCTTTCCATACTACATTATTATAGTGCTATCATTCTACTTTTAACATCCACCCGCGCGAAGCAGGATGCCATCGCATCCGTCACGCAAGCGCCCCGCCCCACCCCTTCCTTCCGCAGGGAAGGAAGCGCTACCCGGCCGCCTCTCCGACGCACCGCACAACAGGTAAGTGCGGGTGGGCGCCGGGAGCGTTGCGCGAGCGTGGGGTGATTTTCGCTTGGAAGCGAAAATCAAAAACCCTGCGCTTGCGCTGCTGCAGCCCCGTGAGAGCGCCGGAAGTGGGAGTGCGTCGTGTGGAGCGGCGCTCCCACTCCCGCACGGCTCACGGGGCTATTTCGCTCGGGAAAGCCCGTGCGAAAAGGGCCTGTGTTTTGACCTAAAAGCCTTAAACAGCCAGGGGCTAGGCTAGGCTGAAAGACCTGCCTTCTCTTGTGGGAGCCATTGGCTGTGCCTAGCACCTCAAAACAGAGAGCCAAAGGTTCCCCACTGTTGAACCAAGAGCCAGCTAAATTATATATTTTGATGCATTTCATAAGCACTTCCCTCTCTCTTAGCAGCAAATATATAACAATAACATATGAAGAGATTAATAATGTACTATCCTTTTGCATCACACAGAATCTGCTGGCTGATCTAGTTTGCCTAAAGGTAGGACCTCTCCTGGTGATTGATGCTCATAATCAGGGAACTGACTCCACACAAGGTACACATTCAAGCAAGAGAGTGAGTAGGCAATGGTCCCCATTCTGACTGCAGGATTCACCTAAGAGGAGAGCTACCCTTGGCATCTGAAAGTACCACTTGAGCAGTGGAATAGAAATTGTCAAGGGGGTCAGGAGACTAATTTAAAAAAAAAAAAAAAGGTTGGAAAGCTAGTCTGGAATTGAGTATTGTCTGCAATCATTCAGAAAAGGATAATCTGGAATCCTGCAGTCTGTTTTGCTGTTTGAATCTGAACATTCTTTAGCTGAGAATTTTGAAGTCTGGGGCCATTTCCACACTAGACTGCTATAGTGCTATTATTCCACTTTCAACATCTTATGGAATCCTGGGGTTTGCAATTTAGGGAGGGGCCTTTGAGGATTCCATAGGATGTTGAAAGTGGAATAATAGCACTATAACAGTCTAGTGTGGAAATGGCCCTGCAGGTTCCTCATTGATGATTTTTATGTGGATGGTTAAGAACTTCTTCATTATCCCAGGCATTTGTCTTCTTTTGATTCTTACTTGCTTTGCTTTGTTTTTAGGTTTTTTTCCCCCTGCATTTGTAATTTGTTTCATTGGCGTTTTAAAACTGTAAAAATTGATTTTATTTAATGTCCTCTTTGTCCCCCTTTTATTATGGTGTAGGAACTGCTCCACTCCCAGGAAAGGGGTGAGAGAAAACTGAAGCAAGGTGGTTCGTGGTATTTGAAAGCTCCAAGAAAACCAACTTCTATTGTGAATTCAGGAAGTGGCTTCCATTACTTCTATCTTCAATGGAAAGAAGAAAATTGGCATTTGGTTGTCTCCTCTCTATATACTTTTCTCCCCTACTCCAATCAAAAGACAGGGGTCAAGTTGCCCCCCTATCTTATCAACTGTTTTCCCTATCCAGAGCTTTAAAACATTGTTTTTCCTGGCCTACAACTTCCAGAATCCCTCAGATGCCATGGCTACTGGGTATGTAGTTACTGGGATTCTGGAAGCTGCAGTTCAAAAATGGTAGCTTCGTATGCTCTGTTTCACAGGTAAAAAGCAGGAGCCATGTGGCCAAGGAGCATCAGAGTGTGGTCAAGATGGCAAATGAGGAAGAACACATAAATTCGGAGTGACTGTAGTGTTTTGCTTTTGTCTGAGCCTCTTTGGAAGGGCAAAAATTTACCCCGTCCTCTCCTCTTCTCCTGCTGAGTTAAATTTTGGCTTTTGCATTTTGAACTCAGTTTGTAGCAACTGAAGTCAACTGAGGATAAAGGGGGATAATGGGGTGAGGACTGGAAACTGGGACAATTTAAATGCAGCTGAAAAAGTGGAATGCCAGAGATGTGCCTCTCAACTTTGCAGAGCCAAGGCATTTTGCTGCTTGTTCCGAAGCATAAGATGGTGCCTCATCACTCATTTTATGTGAAAAATTGTATTGTTGTTGTGTGCCTTCAAGCAGTCACATAAGGATGGGGGGTGGGGACGGCAGTTCGCCCCAAGTGGCAATGTTTTTGGGGTGTTCTGGCCCGTAGCCACACCCCTATGTGCCCTGGCCACACCCCTGTGTGCCCTGGCCATGCCTCCATGCACTGAAGCCAAGCCCCCACGCACAGTGGCCACACCACTTATGCCGTAGCTTCACCCCCTCCTGCCCCCCTCACCACATTCCAAGCTCCACACTGCCTTCAAGTTGTTTTTGACTTACAGTGACCCTAAGGTGAAACTATCATGGGGTTTTCTGGGGCTGAAACAGTGTGACTTGCAAGGTCACCCAGTGGGTTTCCATGGCTGAGCAGGGAATCGAACCCAGTCTTCAGGGTTGTGGTCCAACAAACCACTGCACCACACTGGCTCTCTATGTGAAGTCAGAGAGAAGGATTTATGAACTGTCCACCAAAAGAGGAAGCACATCACCACAAAGAGGGACAAAAGGAGACACAGAATTGGAAAACACTGGCATTGATATTTTGAGAGCTTATAAAAGCGGTGAGTATCCCAAACTTATTGCAGCTCTGTTTGTCTCTACCAATCAGGGAAGGTTAGCAAACTCTGTATCTAGAGACTGCAAATGGTATTGCAGAATATAGGGAACTTCTAATTAATACAAATAAATTATTCTATGTTTAAAAAGCAAAATAACCCTATGGCACACACCTCTGTGGTCTCCTAAGTACCCATGCCACATTCCAAGTGTCTAGGTTTCACAGTCTTGGAACTACCAGAGATAACCTCAGAGATATAACTTTGCTCTTATTAGGCACTGCAAATAATATATTTCGGTTTCCTAAGTGCCAGCCAAGCACCTAGAATTCTTCCAAAAGCTTGTGGCCAATACCAATGATAAAACAACCCTCTGACAATAGCCCTAAGATAAAATGCCCATTGAAATATTAAATGCCATTTTAAAAAGAAAAATGAGAACAACCTCAGGCTCACTTAACCTGGTATTTCAAAAACTAAATAAAAGTCCTGCTGGCTCTTTTTTGACATGCATCAAATGGAAGGCAGTTCCAGTGAGGGAGCTTTTCTCATTTTTTTAAAGAAATGGATTCCTATATGGAGTTGCTCCTTTTGCTAAAGGGAATGAAAGAAGGCTTTACATCTGTGGGAGCTCTACGTATTCACTGATGCTCCTGCACAGCCAGAGAGTTAGTCGCCTTAGTGCAGCAAGAAATCTAAGAGGCTAAGGACCTGACACAGCGGAGTGGTTGCCACGAGATCTTTCTTGGCAAGTAGCAATGGGCCATTTGACACCAGTGTGAACTCCCTGGGGCACGGCATGGATGGCCTCATTTCTGTTAATACTGCTGCAGAAGGCATGGAATAATGGCAGTAATTCAATATGGCTCAATAGAAAGCCATTCCCACAAGCAAATCTGGTTTTGATTTGTGACTTTAATTTGGAATAAGATGGGTTCAGTTGTGGGCAAGGCACAGCTGACTGTTGGCTTATCTGCCCCAGCCAAAGCCAGAGGTTGTGATGTAAACGAGAGCTCTGAGTTCCAGGAATTGAGCTTAAGCATTTCAAAAGCTTTATTCTGGAACATCGAAGAAGCAACGACACACCTTAGCATTGCTAAGATTAAAGGATTATTGTATTTGCAATATTATAAGTATTACATTTCAAACTTGGCACACACTAACATCTCACTGGATGTTGCAACACATTTCTCTCTTTTTTTTATTTAGAAAAATAAATGGCTCCATGGCTCCATCCTTTGGGACAGTGGTACTTAACCTTTTCTTTACCACTGACAGTGGTGGAGCTTGGAGTGTGTAGGGGGGGCGGGAGGGGGCTACAGTGTGGGGTGTGTGGCTGTGCTGCATGGGGCTGTGGCCAGGGCACGTGAGGGCATGGCTATGGGCCGGGATGCCCCAGAAACATTGCCGCTGGGGGTGAATCGCCTCCTCAGGCCCCACGTCCCTACGCGACTGACCGCCGGCCCTCCTTTAAATATTTTCTGTTGCTGTGGAGCATCAAAACTTAACTCAAGGAAGCTTCTGGGTGTATGTGTGTTAGAAAGAAATGTCACATGGCAAATATCACCCAGAGGACATTCTCATTGGCTGCCCAAAATATGCTGTCCGAATTCAAAAAAGTACTAAAGACCTATCTCTTCCAGCAGGCCTACCCAGTCCATTTTTAATTGTACTTTTAATTGTACTTTTAACTATACTTTGAATTCTACGTTTAATTGTGGTATTTTAATTATAATATATTTGTATTTTAAATGGACTCTGTTTTAGCGTATTTTAACTACGATTTGTTTTTAATTGTATCTAAGCTGTACCCTGCCTTGAGCCTTGGGGAGAGGGGGGTACGAATAAATGTTATTACCGTTATTATTCTTACTCTTATTATTTCTCTTAGCTGCTCAGAGTCATTCAGTTGCATGTTCTCACCATGTGTTTCATAACTTTTGAACGGTTTGAGATAATGTAATGAAACTTTGTACAAACAATGTCTGTTGCTGGTAAAAGACTCCTGATCTTTGAAATCAATGTATGACTGTCCATTTGTCTGTCCGTTGTTCTTTCATTCTTTCTATTTTAACAATAAACGCTTGTAAGATTTCTCCAAGCCTTCACAAACCACCTGGGAAGACATCATGTCCCCCTCGGGGTCTGTAGACCCCCGGTTAAGTACCATTGCTCTGGGAACTCAGATATGTGGTTTCATAAAGTATAAGTATTTAGGAGAGCCAGTGTGGTATAGTAGTTTGAATGCTGGATTATGACCCTGTAGACTGGTGTTCAATTCGCCGCTTGGCCATGGAAACTCACTGAGTGACCTTGGGTACATCACACACTCTCAGCTCCATCCATCCCCACAATGGGTTTTGTTACTGCAGTTCCTAAGCCGCACTTGGGGTGACATTAGATATCACTTTGATATCAATAATTTGGCTCTCTTCTACCATCCCTCTCCACATGTTTGTGAGGCACCCAGACAAGCACGAAACTAGGCATGGCCACTAATCACTGGACATTCCATTTCCTACCCAGGCAGGGCAGAAATAGCCAGATCACTGCTTTAGGAGACCTCCTGGCAAGCACACTATTACGTATGCATGCTACTTACAAAGAACTCCCTGCCCCCAAGCAGGAGGTTTGATTATGAGAATCCTCATGTGTCAAGCACTCTGCGTTTGCAGACTGTCTACTTCTTTGTCAATTCAGAACTAAGTCAATCATGCTAAATTCTGACCTTTCGGAGGCTTTGTCTCCAGCCCGAAACTCATTGTTTTCCCCAAGTACGGAATAGCCTGTGGCCACATTTCTCCCTATAAAAACCCCTGATTCTGAGACCTTCCTCGGATCGCTCGGATCGCGCCCGATTTCCATCCAGCCTTGCTGCCGCTGTGCTTGGCGAGCCTTCCCCTCAGTCCCACGTACTGAGACTACGCACCTCCGAACTTCCGCAGTGAACTACCTGGGCTTCAGGACAGGTGTAGTATCACCCAAATCAACAATCCCTCCTAAAAATCCCTCTGTCTCACTCCAACCTTTATTTTCTATAGTTATCTGTGTGAGTGTGCTGCATACACCATTTGATGGTATTTTAATAAAGATCACCATTATTAGTTCAACCTCTGTCTGCTCCTTGACTCGGCCTGACCCCATAGACGTTGGGTTCAAGATCTCGCTGGGTTGCCCTGCCTCTCACATTGCCAGCTGTGCTCTGTGCTAATTTCCCCACCTTTTGATATTTTGAGAGCACACTTTGGTGTCTCTCACGGGACCCCCAGTAAACAGGGTAACAGTTTGCTGTAAGTGGGAAAGGACTAAGGACTAAGGCACACAACAACAAAGTAATTAGAATTCTCTTCATGAGAGCTCTAATGACTTGCCATACTAGAAATCCCAGGATGTTGTAGGATGTAGCCATGGCAGTTAAGGTGGTATCAAAGTGACATAACTATGTAATGTAAAAGAAACCTATGGCTACCACCCACACACATCAGAACCCGATAAAGTTACTTTTTCATTACAAAAGGCCACTGGCTGTGCTGGTTGGGCAGCTCTGGGAGTTGCAGGTCAACAGTGTAATTTTTCCAAACTCTCCCCACCCCACTCTATCTCTGCATCACCCTGTCTTTAAAAACCAAACCTCCGTAAACATTTATTTCCCTCAATGCACCAGAACTACCCACTTGCCAGTCAACTCATCCTAGCTGTGTTGTGTGAGAGTTCTAAGCTGTTGAAAGCAGATTATTTCTGCCACACTGTCTGTAAGAGTTGGCGGTGTGTTTTTTTATTAGTATTAAGCTGCTCTTTCTGCCGCTAGTTTTATTTCCTGTTTTTCCTCACCCACTTCTTCTTCCTTTGTCTGTACCTGCAATTAATAGAATGCAAGAAGGTTAATAAAGGCAGAGTTCCCCAAAACAGCACGTTCTCAGGAGTGAGAGCTTTTTTAATTAATCAGATGTAAGCTAGCATATGTCTTAATGAAAGAAATCACTCCTCTCTTTCATTAAGTTCTGCAGCAGAGACACTAGAGGTACTGGCTTAACTACTTGATTTTGATAGGAGAAAGCTGGTATGAAGGAGAACTTGGGAAAGTTACCTTTTTTGGAGTACAACTTCCAAAAGCTGTAGAGGAAGCCCCCACCTTTTGACACCCGGTTATCTGACAACTTGCTCTTTTGATGCTTCCGAATTAAGGACAAGTTCCATTAATTCTATGCGGGTTCCACTCTTTCATCAGTTCTTGCCTACAGAGGCTCACTTGGAGACTGCTTGCACATGCATGCTGCTTGTGAAGTGAGCTGAGAGGGGGGAAAAGCACTAAGCTGGCTGAGAGACTTTGCAAGCAGAGTGCATACAGTCGGTCCCAAGGGAGCCTCAGTAAGTCCTTCATGCTCTGTACACTACAGTACATGGGTTCTGCTTTTCAACCAATTCCATTTTCAGACAGTGCTCTGGTCCCTAACCTGTGCGATAAGTGGAAGAAGCCTGTAGTCCAAGAAAGATAACTTTTTTCCAAGGAACAGGCCTTGATGTTATAACAGCTCTTCAAAGTAATTGATTGCCATGAGGGCTATTGCGTGCCAAGACTTTTTCCTTGGAAAAAGTTACCTAGCTCCCTGAATCCTCTTTTTATATTTCTTTCTTTCTCTCTCTCCACTCTAGGCTGGTTCCCCTGAACTTCTGAGAGGCAGAAGCTCCAGAACAGATCAATTGCTTACCATGGGAAATGGGGAAGAAATTTGTGGGGAGGATTTCAGAGGCTTGCTCCCCTTTAGTTCAAAGCCTGGAGTGTAGGGCTGGGGAATATTTGGCCTTGCAGATGCCCCAGCCAGCATAACAAATAGTAAGGGATCGTGGGGGTTGTTGTCCCTGACATCTGAAAGGGCAAAGATTCTAGGAATTTACAGATGTGTTTGGACTGCTACATCATCTAGCACCATTGGCTATTCTAGCTAAGATTGATGAGAGCTGTAGGGCAGAAACATCTGGAGGGCCACAGCTGCCTGCCTTCATTTTAGGGCAGAGCTGGGACTAATATAGTCTGTCAGATGTTGTTGAGCTGCAGTTTTCAGTATTCCTCTTAGGATTCCTAGATCTCCTCTTGTCTGGGCAAGAAATCTCTGAGTAGTGCTTTCAGTGCTAAGATCAGAGTTGGAGAAAGTTTGTTTGTTTTTTTTCTGTAAAAGACAAGCCTTGGAAAATATTTCCTTACAAGTTTGACTGTGTTTTTTAATTGTATGACGCGCTCTGAACAAATGTGGTTGTCATCACCGGGATCCACACCCCCCAGGTGACATTACCAGGAACATTAGCAGTGTCAAGTTTACACCCTGAAATTGGGCCTGGGATGATCCTGCTTTGGCAACTCTATTTTTTCACCACTAGCTATGTTATCTTCAACAATATCTGGAGGACCACATAACTTCATAGTTAGATATTTTCTTTTTCCCTCAAGTAAACAGTGAAACACTAGGATCTAGATTAGGAAGATAAGATGCAAAGTAAACAAGGAAACATAAGGACAATGAAGATCTCCCAGTCCCCACTCACCGGGAGCACTCCTGTTCCCCTGTCACTTGAGAAGCAGCTGGTGTGAGAGAAAACTATGACAGTGTCCCTGCTTCTGCATATTGCAATGGAGGTCACACAAGGAGAAGGCAGAAATACCAGTCAGGGGAACAGACCTTCGTTGATTGCAGGGACTGCTGCTTGGTAAATTGAGATTGGGAGAGTTGGGACCGGATTTGCTGTGTAGCTGCGTAACAATGATGGTTACACATTTATAAGTGCCCAAGTGGATTTAATACAATATATATTGTTTTTTTAAATGATTTTATTCATGTTAGGTTTCAATTCCATTCTATTTACAGGCTTCCCCTGTTCCTGCAGTTCAGGCCTACCCGGTGATAGCACTAGATATCTCTTTTGATATCAAAACCATTCGGCCTTCCTCTGCCACACCACTCCACGTGTTTGCGAGGCCTCCGGACAAGCACATAAACAGGCGCGGCCGGTAACTGTTGGACATTCCATTCTCCACCTAGGCAGGCAGAACAGAGCCACTCTGTTGTTTCAGGGACCTCCCTGCAAACACCTCTTGCTTAAGCACGACTCTAAACAAAGACACCCGGCCTCGAGCTGATAGTCTGACAATGCCAAGCTAAGCACCTTGCATTTGCATACTGGCTATACTATTGTTACATCTGCACTAAGTCCATCATGTTAAACTTGACCTTTTCCAAAGCTTTGTCCTGCTCCAAACTCGCATTGTTCTCACCGAGTATGGCATGGCCTGCAGGCACAATTAACCCTATATAAACCCTCCCGATTCCCAGAGCACCTCGGATCGCTTGCCCTGTTTGGATCGCTCTGGACTTCCATCCAGCCTTGCTGCTACTTTGTCTGGCGAGCTCCCTCATCCTCCACGCCGAGTTTCTTCCCGACCACCTTCAGCTTCTTCAGGACTACGAGAAAAGGTGTTGTATCACCCATTTCCCCCGAAAATCCTTATTTCTAATTCTTCCGTTAGCTGTGTGGTTGTGGTGCCTTCACTGTTTGTTTGTCTGTTAATAAAAACATCGTTTTTGCTATTTTAAAACTGTCCGACTACTTGACTGACCTGACCCCGTAGACGCTGGGTTGCAAGATCCCTGCTAAGGTACCCTGCCTCTCGCTAGCTTTAGTGAGTGCTCCAGTTAATTTCCCCAACTTTGTGTTTGTGTTTTGGTTATTTGGGCACCCCTCCCGGGACCCCCAGAGAACAGGGTAACACCCCCACTTATCCGACAGATTAGGGACTAGAGGGCTGTCAGAAAACGGAATTGGTTGAAAAGCGGAACCCATGTACTGTACTGTAGAGAGCATGAAGGACTTACAGAAGCTTGCTTGAGACTGACAGTGCACATCCTGCTTGCAAAGTCTCTCAGCTGGCTTGGCACATTTTTTGCTCCCCTCTCAGCTTGCTTTGCAAGCAGCGCACATGTGCCAGTGGTCCCAAGCAAGTCTCTATAGGCAAGAAGAACTGATGAAAGTGTGGAATCCCCATTGAATGAAAGAAACGCGTCCTAAATTTGGAAGTGTCAAAAGCGCAAGATGTTAGATAACAGGGTGTTAAAGGGAGGGGCTTCCTGTATTTAATTATATGCCATTTTAAGTCCCATATTGAGTGAAAACGTAGGACATAAGTTGAATAAATGAACACATAATTAAAAAAATCTTAGTTTATATAATAGCTAGCATATTTACCCAGTGTTGCCTTGGATTTTATTTTCTCATAGGTAATACTTGTTAGAAATACCTTAGGAATTACCTGACCTTACCTTAAGAATTAGATGTGGTTGAAATACACGGATTTCAGATCCTGTGTGTCCAGTACATGTAACTTTTCCTCATATTCTCCAGTTTAATCTGTATTCAGAGTTGCTAGGCCTCATCTCCATAGCAATCAGCCTGAGCTCTCTGGCTGAGAATTCTAAAGACCTTCTCCTGATCTGCCAACCCCAGGATTCCAAAGGATCTTTACAGCCAGCCAATCATATGAGATCTTCCTCACCTAACTCAGCCAATCATATGATGTCTTTGCCTGCCCGACACGGACAAACAGACAAGCTCACTCGCAGACTTTGGCCATTTCTACACTAGAGTGTTATAGCGCTATGATTCCACTTTCAACATCCTATGGAATCCTGGGGTTTTTGCAGTTTTGGGAGGGGCCGGCTGGCCCCTCCCGAAACTGCAAAAACCCCAGGATTCCATAGGATGTTGAAAGTGGAATCATAGCACTATATCACTCTAGTGTGGAAATGGCCTTTGACTTTTATATAGTAGATAAGAAATGGTTACATAAATTAAATGCCAGTCATGTATTTTAATATATCATCTGGTTTAATGCTTCGCACAAAGGTCTGCTGAATGTTCCAAGCCTAGCCACTAGAGGGCTGCAGTGTGTTTGTGTATACTCGGTGGAGAAGTGGTGAGCAAGTTGCAATCTTGCCTAATATATTTATTTATGTGTGTGTGTGTGTGTGTGTGTGTGTGAATATATATATATATATATATATATATATATATATTATTTAATATAGCCAGACCATTCAGAATTGTTTTGCCTACAGTTGGCTTGCTACCTTTTTTTTAAATGGTGAAGTTCCTGTTTTTTGAATAGTAGCCCACTTTGTAGAAATTAAGCAGGTGACATCTTTCCTGGTTTTTGGACATAAAGGGACAAGAAAAAAACACCACCCATGTGATTTCAGCAAGTTCCTATTAAAGGCACCAGAGCAGGAAAAAATACATTTACAACTAAGGATTGCCAACGAAACCAGGTTAAGGGTGGGGGTGAAGTAGTTGGGCAAGGATTTGTTTTTAACTCCTAAACCAGTTGCCAGATTTCTTGTTTGCAAAAACCACTGGGGGCAGCTGCCAGAATATTGGAAGTAATATATTTGGGAAGTATTAAAATGAGTTAGCAGTATCTTTTTTTAACATCCCTATTCAAACTTGCTAGGTCTGAGTTCAGCCCCAGCACACTCTCTGCATAAGAGACTTCAGGTCGTTTCTGTTCTTGTTCTTAGTTGTTATTTTACCTTGTTATTTTATCTTCTTCCACTGAGATCAGAAAGAGTGGTGGCAAACAAAGAAATGGTTGGCTCTCTTTAGCTTTACAACAACCCTCCAATGTAGGCTGGGATGGGAGAAGGAATGACCAACTTCATCTCACTCAAGGAACTTTGAATTCCATTCTGCCCATCATGATTGCCTCCTGTATCACCCAGGTTCTCTCATTACATCACTCACAATATTAGATGTAGTTTCACTTACTCATCCTCCAAGCTGACACATGCCATCCTCTGTTAACAATACCCTTCAGCAGTCTACAGGCCAGTCTCTGCGCCAGAGGATAAACTGATATAAATCAGACATTAAGAATGTGTATAAACAAAAAACAGTTCCAGAACACTTCAATCTTCCTGGACATTCCATCTCAGACTTCAGAACAGCAGTCCTTAAATTAAAAAAAACTGCAAAGGAAGATTGGAAAGAGAAACAGCAGTATCGGAATATATCTCAAACTTCAGTTCATCAACAGTGGGTTGAACAGAGAATGGTTTCCTAGCACACACTACACATACTGTAAGACTAGTTAACACCCCAGCCTCGTGAGGGTTCTCTTGCCCATTTTATCACTTTTATATGGTTCCTAGCCAAGATCATCTACATTCCGATAACTCCCTCCACCATTCATTTGGTTATCTACTCCCCTTGGCTTTTGGTAATATCTTTCCTCCAACTTTTGTCCCCCAATGATTGAAATTGAATTTGTCTGAAATGGAACTTGTCACCTCAACCTACCCACAAGTTTTGCATTTCTATTCAGTCACACAATCTGCTCATTCACAGGTATAAATGCTGTTCCTAGGCACTTCACTCTATGCATCTGATGAAGTAGACTTATGTTATGAAAGCTTATGCTACTAATTTCTTTCTCTCAGTCTGGCAGGTACTACAAGATCCTTCTGCATACCCAGGTTCCCTATATGTGATTTACAGTTACCCCCATAGACGTGGTTGAATTTAGGCAGGCAATTCATTAAAGCACAGAAGGAGACTGAAAGAAGCAGCAGGGCTGATGCTGGTGCTTAAATTGCCATTTATGACGTTGTTCCTTACATGTGCAGATCATACACCAATGTTATGAAATGGATGACAAATGCGGGTTTTTAGAAAGATATCCAAGGGTTGAACAAAGCATCTCACTCCACCCTATATTTCTCATCAGCAGAAATCATGGAGCTCAGAATAGGGGAAGGGAAGCAGGAGCACCTTGAACTAGCGATGTTGAACCCTTCAAGGAATAATAAAGCTTGACTACAGTCTGTCCTATTCATACTTACTTGACAGCGAGCTATACTGAGCCCACGGACAGGACTTCTAAATACACGTTTTGTTAGTAAAACACTTCATATTTAAGGACATTTCAGTGATAATGGATGGGAAGAGTAAATTGCCCTCTCCCTGCCAGTTCCCTCAAATAGACACCAGTCCCAAAGCCCTCAGAGCTTAGACAGGCTCCTATAGGAACAGATGTTCATCCAGACAGTCTGGGCCCTGGCTGTGTAGGCTTTCGTAGGTCATAACTAGTACTTTTTCACTTAAGAAGATGCACTTGTCAATTTCCAAGGATGGATGCAATTTTATAGACTTAAGTTTATATTACAAGGCATGTCATTTGGCTTACAAAACAGCTGACAAGAGCAGTTTGATGCAAATGTCCCTCCATGGGCAGGTTTGGAATCAACCCGATTGGCATCTCTTGTTTGTTTGTTTGTTTGTTTGGAGGGGGTGCTTTAGCTTCCATCTATCTGGAGAAGAAACAGACGGTGCTCCTGAAGTTTCTGTGGTCAGAGTGGCCTATTGTATGATCTCTTCTCAATTATTATTTGGTACTAGCACATATACCTTGCGTTGCCTGGGATTTTATTTTCCTCTTAAGAACTCACAGAACTGTCTTGTCCAGTACCTTTAACTTTTACCCATATTCTCCAATGTGTTGCCCGGGATTTTATTTTCTTGTAGGTAATACTTGTTAGAAATACCTTAGAAATTACCTTACCTGACCTTAGGTAAGATTGAAACACACAGATTTGAGATCCTGTGTGTCCAGTACGTGTAACTTTTCCCCATATTCCCCAATCCAATCTGTATTCAGAGTTAACATACAGAGCTCGGATTCCTGAGGGAATACACTGCCCTCCTTCTTGCTGCTTGCCCTCATCTCCATAGCAACTGGCCTGAGTTCTCTGGTTGTGAATTCTAAAGGGCCCCTCCCTGAACTGCAAACCCCAGGATTCCATAGTATCTTCACAGCCAGCCAATCATATGAGGTCTTCTTGCCTCACGCAGCCAATCATATGAGGTCTTTGCCTGCCTGACACAGACAAACAGACAAGATCACTCACAAACTTTGATTTTTATTTGGTAGATATATGCTCATTGTTGTTGTTCTGTGCCTTGAAGTTGTTTTTGATTTACAGCAATCCTAAGGCAAACCTATCATGGAGTTTTCTGGGGCTGAGAGTGCGTGACGTGCCCAAGGTCACCCACAGGGTTTCCATGGCAGAGCAGGCAATCAAACCCTTAACTCCAGGATCATTGTCCAAAGCTCAAACCACTGCAGCACACTGGCTCTGTAAATGCTCATTCCACCCCATCAACTTTATGGAATAATCCCAATTTGAAAATCACACAATAATTCTTTTTACAGCAGAAATGGGCTAACTGTGAGATTGACATGTTAGATAAATCAATAGGGACAAAGCAATATTTTTTGCCATTTTGAATTCTACATATATTTCCCATCTGGCACAATCATTTTACTGTCTGATGCCATATGGCAAGATCTACAAATGTAACACCTTTTGGTGTCCATAAGCAGGCCATCAGCTCTTAGATCCTTGGCCACTGCTGATGTGCTAGAAGTACTAATTGTATCCTTAGAAAAATTAGAAACAGCATGTAGTTTATTAATGTTTGCTAAATTGAAACCCTTGAAGCTAAAACTGTGTGGAATAAAGAGTTCAATTGCTCTGTGCACCAATAGAAAATTGCCTTGGTATCTAAAATCTCTTTAGATATAAAGTTATGCTTGGTTCAGCAAAAAATCGATATTTCAGGCATATTGGAAATCACTATGTTTTCTTTAGAAAGAGACTGGCCAAGTTAGGTATATGTTAGTTATAGATATAGCTACAGATGCTTCCTTGTGGAGTATGATGTGGGCATTTCCACTGGTGGCTTCTTTTTTTGGATATATTGCCATGTATCTAATGGGCATAAGATCTTACCACTTTAACCATGCCAGAGTGTGTATTTTATGGATACCCGTTCCACGTAAATATTCTTTTGGGCAGATGGTCAATTTGTACTAACACATTGACCATCTGCCCAAAAGAATATTTACGTGGAACGGGTATCCATAAAATACACACTCTGGCATGGTTAAAGTGGTAAGATCTTATGGTCATACCGTATGTATTTCTCCTCTTTCTACTTTTTTAAAAAAAATCCTATTTCCATTTGTATTGATAGAAGGGACCATTAGGGTGAAATGAGATCCTTGAGGGAAGATCGATTCACAGTATGTCCATGTGAACTGGCTAGGGGTGGGTATTTTGGATTACGTTGTTATTGTTGTTTTTGCTGCTGCTGTGTGCCTTCAAGTTATTTTCTGACTTATGGCAACCCTAAGGCAACCCTATCATGGGGTTTTCTTGGGCTGAGAGTATGTGACACACTCAAGTCACCCTGTGGATTTCCATTGCCAAGTGGAGAACTGAACTCTGGTCTCCAGGGTCATATTCAAAGAGAAATGTAAGGTCCTACACTTAGGCAGAAAAAATGGAATGCACAAATATAGGATGGAGGACGCATGGTTGGATAGCAGTACATGTGAAAGGGATCTAGGAGTCTTGGTAGATCACAAGCTGAACATGAGTCAGCAGTGTGATGCCGCAGCCAAGAAAGCCAACACGATTCTTGGTTGCATCAATTGGAATATGGTGTCTAGACTGAGGGAGGTAATGGTACCACTATCTTCTGCAATGGTTAGGCTTCATCTGGAATGCTGTGTCCAGTTCTGGACACCTCAATTCAAGAAGGATATTGACAAGCTGGAACGTGTCCAGAGAAGGACGACTAAAATGGTGAAGGGTCTGGAAGTCATGCCCAAGGAGGAATGGCTTAGGGAGCTGGGGATGTTTAACCTGCAGAACAGAAGGTTAAGAGGGGACATGATAGCCATGTTTAAATATTTGAAGGGATGTCATGTCGAGGAGGGAGCAGGCTTGTTTTCCACTGCTCCAGAGACCAGGACAAGGAGCAATGGATTCAAGCTGCAGGAAAGGAGATTCCACCTGAACCTCAGGAAGAAATTCCTGACAGTCAGAGCTGTCCAACAGTGCAATATGCTGCCTCGGAGTGTGGTGGAGTCTCCTTCTTTGGAGGTTTTTAAGCAGAGGCTGGATGTCCATCTGTTGGGAATGCTTCGATGGGTGTTCCTGCATTGCAGGGGGCTGGACTCAATGGCCCCTGTGGGCTCTTACAACTCTATAATTCTATGATTCTATGATTCTAATGCTCAGATCACTACACCACACTACACTACATACATTCTGACATTTCAAAGATGTGGCCGGGCAATATGACAGTGTTATCGAGATGGCAAGAGTTATTAAGGAAGAAGAACAGACAAGTTAGGAGAAGCTTCAGCAGTTTGCTTTTGTCTGTGCCTACTGAGAAGGGCAAGATTCTGCCTCTCTCCTTTCTCTCTACAGAGTTAATTGAGTGCAAACTACTTTTATATTATGATCTCACTTTGCAGCATTTCAGTAAGTTGGGGACAAAGGGGAAAATAAGAAGAACAGAGTGAAACTGGGACATTTTGAAAACAGCTGAAAGGTGGGACTACAGAAGACTAATGGAGACTTTCCCTGACAAATCAGGACAGTTGGGAGATATAGGATTATTCTCCCAGGAGGCAACATGCCAGACTAGCTCTTGGTGCCCAGTCTGAACTGAGCTGTCTCCTCTTCCTTCCATCAGGAGATGTCTGAATTGTTTTTGATCAGGTTGCAGAAGACCAGCTGGAGTGGGTGAGGGTGAAGGAGACATGGAAGAGTTTGCAAGTGCCCTACAGGATGTGAAGTAGGTTTGTATAAAGTGCTGGCATTAATCCAGTGCATTAACCCCTGTCAGTAAGCTCTTTGCATTGCATAATTCACCGGCATCAGTTACTTAATTGGTAGTCTGCATCTAACCTTGGTTATGGTGACCAGCAACCCAGACTGCTTACTCATGCTTCAGGCTGCTTTTTCTCCTTTAGGGCTTGCCCTGGGTTCACAATGGTGCAGCTCTTTCATCCATAGGACATAAAGGAGGAAATGCAAATGCACATATTTGTGAGCTGGTAATTTTTTTGAAAATCAAAGCAAAAGTTTATCTGTATAAGACGTATATGGAGATCTTTTGTCTCTGTTTTAAAAGATGGAGCAATATAACACCCACGTAAGTTAAAAAGTCGTAATACAATGGGTCTGTTACAACATATGTTTTAAAGAACCAGATTCTAAGCTTGACCTATTTTTATATTTTTGCCCTTAAAATGCATATCCCAATGAGTTGAAAAACAAGAACAGGTATTTGGAATTAAGGTATTCATTCTACAACATTCCATAAATTGTGATTGCTTCACCACAAATGCATGTCTTCATAGTTTGCTTTTCTCTGCTCTTATTTTATAGTTGCTGTGCCTTCAAGTCATTTCAGACGCATGGTAACTCTAAGGAGAACCTAGCATGGGATTTTCTGGGAGCTGACAGTATGTGACGTGCCCAAGGTCATTTGGTGAATTTCCATGGCCCATCGAGGAATCAGATCCTGGTCTCTGGGGCTACAGTTAGTGCTCAAACCACTACTTCACACTCGGTCTCCTGTTCTTTTTTAAAGACTTTTTTCCCCTTTTTCTTTTCATTTTTGAAAGCCCTGAAATATGGCTGTGCTGGCTAGGTTTGTGTCTATGGAAGTTGTCTGGATGACTGCTGCTACCTGGCTTCTCTGTGAAGGCCAAACCATCCCATGATTAACTGACAACCAGGTTATTTATTATTTAATTACATTTATATTCTGCCTGTCCTCCAGTGTGGAACGGCAAGATGCTGGGAGACATTATGTAGTTTCATAGAAATATCCCAAGACACTTAGCTGAGATAGATAATCAAGTAAAATCCACCCCTCCATCCACCCAAACCAATATACTTAGGCCCTTACGGCACTATGCCCCAATAGTGCATCATCCCAGCAGGAGCCCAGCATTGCTGGGGTGGGATTGGGGCCTGAATGGTCACCACCACACTTGGTCGGCCTCTGTGGATGGGTAGCCTGAGGCACGCTGTTCTTTCTTCCGCAGTATAGCAGTAATGGCAAGTTCCTTTCCTCACCTCTTCTCTGCCCCACAGCCCATGATTGGTAGGTTCCTGTGTTACCCTGTATGTTGGGGGTCCCAGGAGGGGCACCCAAATTACCAAATAAAAACACAAGATGGGGGAAATTAACTCGAGCACTCTCTTAAGCTAACAAGAGGCAGGGTAACTTTAGCTAGGATCTTTAACCCTATGTCTACGGCGTCAGGTCAGAGAGCATAGCCAGGCAAGTTTAAAAGTAACAAAAATGATAGCTTTATTAAAGGACAAACAACGAATAAGACAACACATGCACACAGCTAACTAAGAAATAGAAATGGAGAGTTTTGGGGGGAATGGGTAATACGACACCTGGTCTCGTAGTCCTGGAGAGAAGTGGAGGTTGCAGGGAAGAAAGCTCAGCACGGCTCGCTGAGGGGACAACCTCACTGGACAGAGTGGCAGCAAGGCTGGATGGAAGTCCAGGGTGATCCAAAGTGTTCCAAGAAGGGAGGCAGACTCAGTTATTGGGAACTGAGGGGAAAACTTCACTGGACAGAGCGGCAGCAAGGCTGGATGGAAGTCCAGAGTGATCCGAGGAGGACTAGAAAATGGGGACCTTTTATAGGGTGGATTTTACCTACAGCCCATGCTATGCTCGGTGAGAACAAAGGAAATTTGTAGCTGGACAAAGGAGTTGGAAAAGGTCAGGTTTTACATGATGGGCTTAGCGTTTGATGACAATAGTATGGCCAGTATGCAAATAGCCCAACATAAAGGAATGGCTCAGCTCTCGGCCACGCGTCTTTGTGTAGATTTGCGCTGATCACGGCTGGTTTGCAAGAAGGTGTTCCCTGAAGCATCGGAGAGGCTTAAGTTGCCTGCCTAAATGAGGTTTGGAATGTACAACCATTAACGGCCGCGCCTAATACGTGCTTGTCCAGTGGACCTCTGCAAACACATGAAGCAGGGTGGCAGAGAAAGGTCAAGTAAAGGCCAAATTATTTGATATCAAGCGATATCTAGTGCTCTCACCAGACATATCATAACTGTGGTAACACCTGCACTGTATTGCAGAAGGAAGTGCTATCAAGCATTTTGGCCCTTACGACATGCAGGCAGCTGATGGGATTGTGGCGGGAAAGGAGGTCAAAACCAGATTTCTCTTGGTAATGAAAAAGGGCACGTTTCCCATGGACGGGGATGAGAGAGCAGCAGGTGAGCAACAACATCATGCAATGGCATGCATCCTGGACCGGGAGCAACACATTGCTCTGCTGGGATGACATCTTTGTGCAGTACAGGCCTCAGTATCCAAAGCAAACAATTTTATTTGGCCAGATGCAACAGGAAGGCCCCACAGTCACCTCAGAACATTTGGAACATTTATAAATTTCTGACTTTTGGTGTACAGTTAGTAAACTGATCACAACTGCTTTCTTTCTCTTCACCTCCTTCTTCTTCTATCTCTTCTTTTTACAAAAAAAGAGTTAAGAATGGAAAGTACAGGGTGTGCTCCCTCGTTGTCTGCACAGAAAGTAACACTCAGTGTTCACTGATCTCCGTCTTCCAACCAGGTAGCTTCCAAGCCTTACTACAACTATTAAAGGGTTAGGAGGGAGGGAGATGGCTGAGCAGCAGGGCTGTCTTCTGTTGTCCCATTGCCCTGTTCCAGGTGGAGGGGGAAGAAAAATGGTGACCTCATTTCTCTTCCCCCTCTCCTTCTCTCTCTCTCTGGAGAACTGCTGTGGGGATGGGAAGCAGTCTTTGTTGCTCGGGTGCTCTCTCTGGGTCCTTTCTCTGTTGTAGGATGAATGCCATCATTGGAAAACAGGGAAGCTGACTTGAAGGAGAAATAATCATCAGATCATCAGATCTGGCCAAGGCTGTCGTAATGGAGAGAAGCTGTACCATGCCAGAATATTCATTTCTGAAATATTCTAGTCTTTCCTCTCACTTTTCACTTTTAATTACCAGGGTAAAACCAGACATCAAGGAGAAAATGTGGCTTGTCCATCTCCTAGCTTTCCATCCTCCAGTTCTTTAATATATTAAATTAATTGACACTAGTCCTACTTGAGCTTGGGACCATGCTCCCCACACACTATTTTTAGAATTCCAAGCTGCTCCAAAGGAAACCAAACAATGGAGACTCAATGCAACATCATAAAATAACAATCATTTAAATAAGTCTATTAAACAAAATATTAAACTTTTTTTTTTCAGGAAAAAGAAATCACGGGAAACAAGGCAGTCTATATTATGGGATTCCTTTAAAGCTGTTATTAGAAAACTCCACCTTGAATGAAAAAATGAGACCAAGCTAGGAAATAATTACTTCAGGATATTAATGTCCTTTTAAAGAAAAAAAAGAAATGGGAAGTTCAAAAATATTAAATATCATAATGAGAAAGGGTCTGAACTGGAAGGGTTAAATACAAGCCAGATGCACAGAGCATTGGTCTACACTAAACACCACTATTATGGGCAAGGTAACAGAAATTCTAAACTATTAGCTAATGTTCTAAAGAACAAAAAAGACAAAGCAGAATAAGTAGAAGATGGAAATTTAATCGCCCCAACTGATGATATTAACAATGAATTTTATAAATTTTACACTACTTTATGTAGAAATGAATTGGATCCTTCAGTTAAATTTGATGGATTTCTAGAATCCAGCTAATTTAAAGAGTTGACAGATAACCATTCAACCTTTTTAAATGCCTCTTTCACTGAAAAAGAAATGGACGATATTATCAAAAGAATTAAGACAAATCACCAGGATTAGATGGATTCCCTGGAGAATTCTATAAGGCCTTTAAATATGAATTAATCCCCAAGGGGAATGAGCGTTCCTTGTGATTAGCACATCTCTCTCTCTCTCTCTCTCTCTCGCTCTCTCTCTCTCTCTCTATGAGGTATCATGAGAAATATGTTGTTCAGCAATGAAACTTGCAAATTGGCAATGGAATCCTGTTGGTGCCATGAATTTCTGTAAGTGGAAGTAACATTACTGTATGTGCTTCTTAGTTTGTTCTACAAGGAGGTATTCAATCACTGCTCTGCTCAGTGGTTCTCCTTCATGTATGCAAAGCAACTTCATAGTGCTGGTCCATCCGCATTCGGAGGCTGATGTCTGCTCTTTTCTCTTGGCTGCGGGATGGCCACTGGGTGCTGCCAGGGCACCTCTTGCCTCCTCCAACCCCTGAATGGCCGTGAGTGCATGCAGAGGCAATGAGATGTTGCCTGACAAGAGGCATATGTGAGGAAGAAGCCCTGCATAGGTACACTGTTGAAGTATTATACTCCATAAGCATCACACTTGTAGCCTAAGCCTGTGTATGTTTTACAATGACCCACCCTAAAAAAACCCAAAGCAGAATGCAAGATGTGCAGTTGAGGACAGTAGCATGCTATGATAAACAGATGTCTTTCACCAAGGAAGCATTTATTCTAAATAACACTGAACAAATTATATAGCTTCCTCACCGCAGTTGTTCAGTATGAGGTAACTCTATTCACCCTTCCTATGTGCTGGAGTATTAAGGCACAGAATAACTAACATGCTCAAAGCTCTTATATTTGCCTTCTGATAAATTCAAATATATTGCACTGAAGCTCAATGTCGTTAAAAACATTTAAAATAAATTAGGTGCATACATATTCTAGCTCTCCTTACATATCCTAGCCCTCCTTCATTGTCTCCTCACATATCCTGGTGGGTCCTTCGGCTGCCTTACCATGATATTTCTGACTAAGGGCCTGGACCTTTTTCAGTAAAGCCTGCTGCGTGACTCATCTTTTGCTGTGTGGCACCATTTGCATGGTGGGGTGAGGCAGCAAGGGACACCTCAACAGGCATGGGCAGGCCACAGGCAGGCGTTTCTGTGTCCACAAGGCTCCCTGTCATCCTGGATGCCTGTGAATTGGGCAGCCATTGGGAGTGCATTGGTTGCCATGCTGGGCATGGGCAGGGTTGCGCATGTCCACTGCAGATTGATGGGGGAGTTTATATTTCCTCACCTCAGAGGATCCTCCTTTTCCTTTGTCTGGCTGCTCCCTGCCCACCCTTCCAAAAAATTGTAGTGTTATTTTCTGTGTGTTCCTTTGTCACAACTTTGGGGCAATAGCATGGGTCTTGGATCCAGGTTTGGTGGGGACCAATGGCCTGATGGCATTGGTACAAGGCATCATATGTGTTCCAGGGGGTGCAAGGTGATCAGGGAGTGTCTAGCTCACTCACTGGCTTGCACCCTCTGATGGCAGGAGTTCCTGGTTGATGGGCTATCCCTTGCCAGTCTTTGGGATTATGGCACTGGGCCAGAAGCCTGGCTTATTGGTCAACAGGCAGGTTGATCAATGATAGGATCCAGACCCATGCAAATGCCAACCCTTTGTATTCCGTAACCAATAAAGTTGTGGCCTTTTCCCCTTCCAAATGGTGGTTCTTGTCTTTCTTCACCACACCTTCACCCCTGCCCACGCAATAGATGATACAGACCATGGGGATGGAAAGCATCCCTGTCTGATGATTCTGGCATCTCACATTTCCCTTTCACTTTCTTGAGTTTCTTAAAACCAGTGTGATGTGCAAGACCAGCCTTATTACAGAGAAGGAGGTGGTTGTCCCAGGCAGAAGGTGCCAGGAACAGCAGCAAGGCACTGAAGGAGAGAGTTGTGTGTTGTGCAACTTTTCCTGCTATCTTGCTACCTTCAGGTGCAGCACAGGATGGTGCTTTGTCACCAGTGTTAAAGAAAGATTCAACTGCCGATGTGGCAAGTTTTGTACATGGAATGGAAGAGGGAACCATCTTGTCTTTTGGCTCAGACAAAAAACATTCTGGGCCAAAGAAAGAATAAACTTTCTAAGCCATAATACTGGTTGTTTAGGGAAGTTTCTTAGACCATCAGAGGAGGAAGAACCACAGAGTATGAAGATGCCTCAACAATGTGAACATACCTGAAGACTTCTTAAGAGCCGGTGTTGCCCCCTTGGTAAACCCTGTCCCAGGGTCTACAACTTTGATATAAAATTAATCTAACCCACCAGAGAGGTCACCCGGATGAGCACGTAGGCAACAACGGTCATACGATCGAAAGAACCAGGTCAGGCCAGTAAACTCCCCAGTCACGTAGCCACAGGAGACCTCAAGCTGTGCCAAACCACGGTGGACAAGAGATCATCAGCCTTTAAGGAGCCAACTTGAAGGGAGTAAGAGTTTCCCCACAAAGTTGGGCACTGGAAGCAATAAAATCTTATCAGGAAGAATCCATCTACACAAACTCACACCACAACCCAAAGTGGCAGAAAATCCTGATATGTGGGTAACACCTTATCTTCCAATATCAAAGAAGGTGCCGGTGTGAAATTGTTTTCCATTGCTGTCCCCTTTGTTCTCCCCTGGAGAGGATTTGTCCTCAAGGTAAATTTTCCCAACAAATAGTCCCCGTTTTTGACTAGTTCTTTGGATGCCTCCCGGTTATACCAACTGACCGGTCCCCCCCTTCTTGATAGCCGCGTGATCTCCTGAGCGTCTTTTTGCTGAGTTCCTTTTCTTTTGCTGCTTTCCGGACCAAGGACTTCAGGAAAAGATGCAGTATCACCCAAACTACAAATCCTTCAACAATCCCTGTATCTTATTTCCACTCTTTATTTCTTTTTAGACCTTGGATGTATGTATGTGTGTGTTTGCGTTAATGAGAGCTATTACTGTTCAATAAAGACACTCACTGGACCTTTTTGTGTGATTTCTGACTGGGCCTGATCCCGTAAAAACTGGGTAAAAGATCTCGCTAGGTTACCCTGCCTCTCACATTGCTATTGCTTGTGCTCCACTGAGCTTACTTTCCCCATCACTTGGAGCATATTGAGGTGTCCCTCTGGGACCCCCAGATTTTCAGGGTAACACCAGGATAACATCAAAGAGAGAAAATACAGTGGGAGACGAGAGGGATACTACAAAGGGATGTTGGCAAATGAAATTAGTTCAAGCAACCAAATGTTAGACAACACACAGCTGAGTCCTTTCTCTTATCTTCCAAGCACCACTGTTCATGGAGCCTCAGAACCTACTTTGGCACCTGCAGGCACCTGCAATCCTTTCAAATTTGCAAACATGCTGCGGGGTAACGTGCCTCCAGTTGAGTTCTGAACAGTCATGGCTTTTCAGTTACTAACAAAACAAGGATCAGAGAACACTAGAAATCACAACAGGATGCTCAGGGATGGACTGTGGCATTTGACTGCCTGAGGCAGGAAGTGTGACTGTCTCCCATTGGTGTATGCAGATGAATGTTGAGTTGGGAGTCCACAGGGGAGGACTGCAGCCTGTCAAAATGAAAGAGAGCTGAGCAGCAGCAGCCCTGTGGGGGTTCCCAGGATGTCTCTCTGCAATGAGCATCAAGCCGAGTTCCATGTGGTTTCCCCCCGAGTAACAGCTTTGTGTTTTAAACCATTTTCTGAACCTGGACGGATCCAGAGGCAATCACTCAAGTGACATGCTGGTCAAGCGGAAATGAAAAGGCAAACATAAAACCAAAGAAACAAAATCCAGAGTCTTACAGCACAGGCTAGAGGCTGACATCGGTAAAGGTGGATAGTTTTAAGCCTGTATTCATGATAGGAAAAACTCATGGTAACAGTGAGCAGATTAGTGGCAGCTGGGGTCCAATGTAGGATGGCATACCCCCGATTTGTCAGGAACGGTCCCAATTAATTCTCAGTCATCCCACTTTTTCAGTTGCTTTTAAAATGTCCCACTTTCTCTTTGCTCCTCCCACTTTCCTCCAGACTTTCGTCAATAGCTGCAAACTGAGCTCAAAGTCCAAAACAGTTTGCACTCATTTAGCTCAGCACAAGTGAAAGGATTTAGAGGGGAATAGAACCGTGCCCTTCCCAATAGGCTCTGGCAAAAGCAAACTGCTGCAGCTAATCCTCGCCTATGTGTTCTTTCGTCATTAATAACTTTTGTAATCACAACCACACACTAGTATTGCTTTGTCCTGGTTGTCATCCATGAAATGTTGGACAGAATGGGATGGAGGACAAGGCCACTGGAGGGTGGTCTTCAGGATGGTCTCTTTTGGAGGTCTTGCCTCCCTTATTGAATTCCCTGGCTGATTTTTTTGCAAATTGGGGCCTGCTGCTTGCTCCCATGTAAGTAGAACAGTGAATATGCTTTGGTACAAACTTTAGAAGAACTATCTAAGGTGCCAAATGGTCTTTAGTGGGAAGGGGGTTAATTTAAAGGCCTCCCATGAGATGTTTAAACCTTCCTAGTTGCTCCTGCTGCTGCTCCAGTCCAAGACATCTTACTATATACACACATGTATAAGCCTATAAATTTTAGTCAAAAAATTGGCCCAAAAAAGTTGGGTCAACTTATCCATGGGTCAGTGTAAGTACTATAGCATAACCCCATATCAAAAAAGGAACTATCCCTTCTCTGATGAGAGTGGTAAAAGGTGAGAGCTTAATCAGTCCCTGGAGAACCTAAAAGAAGCCCCACTCTTCTCGACTCTCTTGGCGCTGCTTTGAAAAAAAGCACTAAAAGAGCTGCTGCCACCACCCCTCAAAAAGGCCAGAGGTGGCTCTGTAGCAGAGAGAATAGGGAAGGTCAGTGCTTCTTTTAAGGATCTCCTGGGATGGGTTAAACTCTCCTCTACCCTACTCAGAGAAGGGAATGGTTCTTTTTTTGATAAACGTTAAGGTACAGTATTAACTCTTATCAAAATAAAAACCATCCCCTTCTCCGAGTAGAGTGGCAAAAGGTCTTTTTGAATGCCTTGCAAAATAGTAGTGGTGTCCAGAGGTGCCTTGCAAAATAGTAGTGGTGTCCAGAGATGGCTGAACCCCTGATGAGGTGCTCGTGTTCTCCCCTCTCCATGTAATGACGCTCAATTTATCCATGGGTCATATCAAAATCCATAGCTTTGGTCCCAATATTTGTCCTTGAATTATACATGAGGCTGATTTATAAATGAGCATTTATAAGTGGTAGGGGATGTCTCCCATGTTAGCACGTCAGTGAATTCACTCTGGGATTTAGTCTGAACTTTAAAGGAACTGTTCAAGGTGGTGAACCTATTTTGGGGATCAAGCTCAGCATCAGAGAGCTCTTTTAAAGTTCAGACTAGAACCAGAATTCATCGACCCAGCGAGATAGAAGACACCTGCTGCCACAGCTAGCAATTGGTCTTTCCTTGCTGCTGCTTGCAACAAAAACAAAAAGAGAAGCCTATAGCAAAATCACAGGGGACAGAGGTGGAAGATCCTTCCTCCAGACTTCCCTCCATACTCTGCTCTTTCTCAGTTATGGAAGTTAATAGAGTTCACAGTCCTTGACATGCAAAGATCCATTCTTGGCTTCCACAAGCTGTCTTCTCTTCAGCAGCATAATTTGTGGCATGTTTATCCCCCAATAAATCCTACCTGACTACCTCAATGCAGCATGGAAGTGCCTCTGAATTCTTAAAGGGGATGACAGCAGCTTTTCTCAACCTGACAATCTCTAGACATATTGGATTCCCACCACCTGCATGCAACAGTTGTATTATGGGCTCCCCATCCACAATTCAGGACAGCTTAAGAAGGTTAAAAATTCCTGGTTGGGAGAAGACAACTTTAAAATGACAAAAAGAGGACCTTCAGAAGAGCCAATAATAGAAAATGCCCCAGGGACCAATGGTGACCGCACCTCTCCTTTCCCTTCCCCCTTCCCCTTTCCCCTTTCCTCTACTCTTCTTGACATAGGAGCCAAGATGGGTTACAACCTAGATTAAAACAAATAAGCAATTCTATTAAAACTGCTAATTTGGAACAGCTTAAAATACATTTAAAGCATGGTAAAAATATAAGCCATTTCCATACTACAGTGTTATAGTGCTATTATTCTACTATGGAATCCTGGGGTTTGCACTTTAGGGAGGGGCCTTTAGAATTCTCAGCCAGACAGGTCTTTGGCCTCAGTAAACTACAAACCCCAGAATTCCACAGGATGTTGAGAGTGGAATAATAGCACTAGAACAGTGTAGTACAGAAATGGCCATAAAAGGAGCCAGCATTGTGCAGTGATCTGAATGTTGAATCAGGTCTCTAGAGGTTGTGGTGGTGGTGGTGGTGTGCCTTGAAATCATTTCTGACTTCTGGCAACCCTAAGGTGAACCTATCACATGGCTTTCTGGGGTCAAGAGTGTGTGATCCACCCTCAGTCACCCAATGTGTTAGCAAGTCCAATCGGGGAATCGAACCCTGGTCATAGTCCAGTGCTCAAACCACTACACCACGCTGGCTTGACCTGGGTTCAAACTCCTGCTCAGTCATGGAAGCCTGATGGATAACTTTGGGCAAGTCACACTCTCTAGGGAGACAATGGCAAACCTTCTCTGAATAATTCTATGCCAAGAAAATCTAGGAAAGGGCCATCATAAATCAGAGTCATCTTGAAGGCACATAATGATAACAACAAGTATAGCACACCCTATTAAAAAGACCCTTCTGCCACAACCATGTAATAGCCAAAGGCCTGTCTAAATAAAAAAGATCTTTGCTGGCTAGCAGAAAGAGAGCAGGATAGGGGTGCAACTGAGCCTTCCACAACTTGGAAGCAGCCACTGAAAAGACCCTCTTTCATGTCCTCACCAGATGGGCCTGTCCTGATGGTGGGACCAAGAGAAAGCCTTCCCCAGAAAAATCTTAATATGCAGGCAGATTGAAAGCAATGATGTGTAAATCAAACATGATATGCCCAATGTATGTTTCAGTAAGCCAGGAGCTCTCATCCACTTTGATCTGGGCAGAATGGTCTTTCCTGATTTTTTTTTATGCTAGCAGATTTGGAGCAGAAAATAGTACACAAAATAATACACATTTTTCTACAAGACACCTTGGTATGAAGTTCCTTACACACATTTGTATATGCAAAATAATGTGCTTCTATCTCTGTCTTTTTTATTTACATCTCTTTCATTGTCATTCATCATTTTAGAAAGCAGTGCAATATTTTCCAAAGGCACATATGCAAATATATCACTGGCCAAGTTCCTACACTGCACTCACAGAGTATAATTCTACACTCATATGGTTGCGCTATCATTACCCTTTTGCTGGATATTGAAATTGTACAATTGATTTGATATCTGCCAATGTGCCCTCTTATTTTCCCATTATGCAATGGGGAATGCACAGTGGCTGTTTCTACAAACCCAATGAGTAAAGTATTTAAGCACTATCCAAAAATGTGCCACTGCACAGCTGGAATCCTATCAGTTAGTGCCAACTAGAGTGGGTCCATTGAATCAGCAGTGAATGGTGAATCAACATTTTGGTTCTACTTCAGTTAGTACTATCAGAAGGATTTAGGCCCATTTGAAATGGTTACACTAGTGAAACTCTGCTTATGCATACTGTCCAACTGTCCTGATTTAGCAGGGACAGTTCTGATTAGCCCTCTGTTGTCCCACTACTTCAGCTGTTTCTAAAATGTCCCAGGTTGTCCTGTCGCTTTCTATTTTTTCCCTTTAACCTCGGCTTACCTCAACTGTTCCAAACTGAGTGCAAAGTACAAAAATAGTTTGCATTCAAATAACTCAGTGAAAGACAAGTCAGAGGAGGAGAGGGTGGAATCTTGCCCTTCCCAGTAGGCTCAGGAGAAAGCAAACTGCTGCAACCTCTCCTCACTTGTCCGTCTTACTCATTAATAACATTTTCATCATGATCACACTCTGATGCTGGTTGGTCACACATGTCCTGGTTTTCATCCGTGAAAATGTTGGAGGGCGTGAGCCAATGTGAGATAATGGTTTGAGCACTGGACTACAACCTTGGGAGCCAGGGTTCAATTTCCCACTCAGCCATGGAAACTCACTGGGTGACCTTGAGCACATCACACACTCTCAGCCCCAGAAAACCCTGTGGTAGGCTCACCTTAGGGTTGCCATAAGTTGGAAATGTCTTGAAGGCTCACAACAAAAACAATGCTTATGCAACCATGAAATGACTGCATCTATGAAGTAATGGCCAAAAAAGTACAACCATGTGTGTAATTGACATCATGCTAGCTTGTAAGTTTTGAGGACAGTGGATCTTTCCCATCAAACCACAGATTTTCTTGGAACAAGAAATCCAACATTACAAAGATGTTGCCTCCTTCAGAATCCAACACCAGTGCAAATCCAATACCAGTGGATTCCATGGTGGATCTCACTGGCCTCCCTTGTGACAACTGCCATGCCACTCAGTAAATCCCACAACCTGTTTCGAAGACAATCAAAATAATGATTTAAGCATGAACAATTTTACTGATAGATTTCAAATATTAGGGTTAATGGCAACAAATTACCCTCTCAATTTCTAGCATTTAGTACTATTGAATTAATTTTCATACTTCCATGTCCCAAACTCTGAAATAAATGATGCTTTGCCAACCCTGATTAAAAAAAGAAAAGTAAATCTGTACATATGTACTCTTGTTCCTTTTAAACATATTTAAATTACAGCACAATCATAATTACTGGAATTAAAAATAGAGCTTGCTTCTGCTACCCTGATGCTAAACATACTCACTTGGGAACAAGCATGGTTTTGTTATAGAAATGGATAAGATATTTTAAAAATAGAAATTATGAAATGAGCATCTGTAACTATGTAGGTGTCCAGCTGGCTGTCCCTTAACTGTTGGTGCCATTATAAATGAAGAACGAAGAAGTGCTTCTGTCACCCTGGCTGATCCCCACCTGCCCATGTTGCACTAACAGTGGGACCTTTATTATCCTTATGATATCACCATTCCCTTAAAGCTGAGACACAAGGCAGCTTACAAAATTTCAAACAAACACAGGATAGAGTATGTACAGAGATGTAAGAAGGGTTACCAAATCTCAGAACCTCGTCCAGAGTCTCCAGTTTTCATGTATCATCTCTAGGTGGAAAACAAAGGTGCATATTGGCTGAGCTTAGCTCCAGGTGAGAGGACAGGCCTATGTGCAAATCTCCAGCTCAGCTATTAAAGAAGCAATGTGATACAATTTTCAAGAGTTAAGTGGTTTGTTGCTGCAATGTGCAAGACCTCTGTAGGAGATCAGAGAACAGACTTTGGGCAGATGGGAACTTGGTTAATGGAGGCAAGACCAACAGGCATTTCGTATGGGCATGGTGGAAGAGACAGCATAAGGTGACCTTGCATCAGTTGGGTTAAGCCTCCCCAGCTCCAGAGAGTCTTCAGAGAGACTTTGTTTGGGTTGAGGTGTTGGATCTGTTGGGGTAAGGCCGATTGTTTGTGTGGGCTGCAAGGAGGCTTGTTTGTGTGCTTGTTAGTGCTCCATCGTTCTATTATATTTTGGGGAGCTTCTGTCTGTTGGGGTAAGGCCGACTGTTTGTGTGAGCTGAATGAAGCTTGACTGAGTGCTTGTTAATGCTCAATGGATGGTGAAAGAGCTGCTGCATTTACCTGAAACCACTGTGGTGTGTTTGTGTTTTTGACAGAGGATGTGGGTAGCTACACCTGCAGCAAGTGCAAGGTTGCCCTGTTGGAAAAGAAGATCCAAACAACTTCTATCTACTTTTCATCATATTGTATATATTGTATCTATTGTACTTTTCATCATATTAGGCGCAAGAGTTTTTCATAGGCAAAGCAGAGCAGACTGTCTTGGGTAAGAAACAGACAGGGAATGTCTCTGAGGATGAAGTCAGTTTCCAAACACAGAAAGTAGTAGAGGAATGTGACACATAAGCCATTTCCGCACAAGACTGTTAGAGCGTATGATTCCATTTTCAACATCCTATGGAATCCTGGGGTTTGCAGTTTTGGGAGGGGCCGCCTCCCAAAACTGCAAACCCCAAGATTCCATAGGAAGTTGAAAGTGGAATCATAGCGCTATAACAGTCTCATGCAGAAATGGCCATAGAAGCACTGCTCTAGAGCAATTCTTCCAGTTGTACCCATCTGTGATAATGGGGCTTCCCATTATCTAGAATTAGCAAAAAGGGGGACACTTCCCTCTTCAGGTAAACCAAGGGTTAATAAGGTGTTGGGATTAGATTACATTTTAGTATGTGGTCAGCATCATAGGTCATGTGGGTCAGCATCACAGGTCATAGGGTGAGAACTGACCAATCCAAAAGAAAAGAAGTGAGCATCTTCAGGATGCTTCCAGATGCTTCCAAGGAGAAGTTATAAAACTTCTTGGAGGCCATGTGGCCGAGAGACAACAAGGAGATAACAAAGGGATAACAACCAAGGAGCCTCCTGGAGGGGGTTCAGTAGCAGGCTGGAGGCCACCGGCCTCGCCTCCTGGCCCTTCCTTTAGAACATCTAAGCATATAGGAACAACTGTGAGTAATTAGACTAAAGTTATCTAGTCGCGTTAGGAACTTTTCTGTTATTTTGGAGGCTGGCTGATCTAAAGAATGTATCTGTGCTTTCATATCTGTTCTTTCTGTAACTAAGCGTGCCTGGGAAGAGGGAGCTTCCCATGTGTGGTGATTTGCCTTGTTTATTTGAATATCTTTAATAAATACTTTCTGTAAAAGACCCCGTTTCTCTCCTTCCCACGCCAAGCTGGGTAGACTGGGGGGACAAGGAAGATCCTTAAGCTTAGGGATGTACGTGGCTGGACAGGGTCCCGCTGTACTGTCCAAGGGTCCAGATAATTCATAATTCAGCGGGTGGTGGCAGCGAAGATGAATTAACAGCTAAAAATCATAAAGGTTGGAATATACATCCCAGCAGCGCATGGTGGCATTTTCCAGCTTCACATGGTGGCGTATGGTGGGATGTGGCATTCCCAGCCTCACACCATCATCCTCCAGTCTTGACCTGTTCCCTGAACCTCAGCCCTAATTGCAATGCTTTTGTTTGAAGCCTTCCCCAAAAGCGACATTCTGAGGTCTCTGCTCTTCCCACAATGAGTATAGCTGCAACATACAGGTACCTTCACTTCCCCCTCAGACCCCCGGATTCTGCTACTTTTTAAAAACTAAGAGCATGCTTGTTCTTTAGGTTAAACATATATCGTACATGAGAAATATAATTCTTCCGCAATATGTTGTCAACCACTGAAAATAAACTTATGCACCACCTAGAGCATCAGAAGCAATCAGCTATGCACTAAATGAGGCTTTATTGTGCATGAATGCATAGGAATTTATTGGCATAGTGCATGAACAAAGGTTGCATCTCCCCCATAGTTAAGGTAAATCTACATTTTGCATGCAGCATATCGTCCAACTGTCCTGATTTAGCAGGGACAGTCCCACTTAATCCTATCTTGTCTCATTTTTTATGCCACGCAACCTTCTAGGACTAACAATTTGTTGCTTTTTATCATGACACTCTAACTGGATGCTTCAAGCAGCGACATCACTCTGCCTAACGGCAGGGCTGGCCCTCATGACTCATAAACAAGTAATGCCCAAAGAAAGAGGCAATGTGTATCTAGTATCTCTTCAAGTAGGCCAGAAGTGTTCAGGATATGCATAATCCTTCCAGTCACAGTGTGTGGATTTAGAAGAGGCCTCTCAGTATGTGATTCAGAAGGTTTCATGAAATGGCAGCTAATTATTCCAATCAAGGAATAAATAACCTTAAAGTGGCAGTCATTTGGGTTCCTGTCCTGCATAAGTATCACATATTCTTATTCCCCCCCCCCCGAACATAAGTGAACTAAGTTCTGGTTTTGTTCTTGAGATAGTTCTATTATTTATGTGTAATGGGATTTATTGACTACTAAAAATCTTAAAATGAGAAATAAAAATGTTTTTCAAGCAGGGGAAAAAAATCACTGTCCGTTGGGGATTTTCAGTATTAGCCAATGTCAATCTGCCTCTTGTCTTTTTAAATTAGAACCCCACGCTGGTTGCTCAGGAGGTGTGGATGCCAGACAGCAGGAGAGCAAAATAGACGGATTGAGGTTAGCGCCAGCTGCAGTGGCAAAGGAGATTGATGGTTGCTGTTAATAACCGCAAATGCTATTCTTGGGGCTGATAATTTAGCACTTAGAGCAAGATGGTGAGGAAATTAGAATGAAGGAAAGAAATTGCTTACTTTAGTACATTGGAGTCAGGCTGATGAAGGCCCTCGCACTTTACACTGACCCACATTCTGGGCCACATGCCTCCTAACTCCATTGTGGACTGGGCTTCTGAGCATCCAGGATTCTGCTTGAACAGAACTACCAAAACAATGGATCAAAAATAGATTTTAGGACAATTACGGGCTTCCTTTGAGCCCTTCCAATGATCCTCTTTGCCTTCAATAAGTTGCACAAGAGCAGGCAGAGGGGACTTCACTGAAAAATTAGGTAACTTGCAACTATCCCGGTTCAGCCAGGGCAACTGTGGTTACTTCTCTGTCTTCCCACTTTCCCAGTTGCTTTAAAAATGCCCCACTTTCTCCCTTGCCCTCGCCATTCTTTCCAACTCTGAGGTCAAAATACAAAGTGTTTTGCTTTCAGTGAACACAACAGCAGCCTGCATTCTGGAGTGGAAGGATCTTGCCCTTTGCTGTCAGAATGAGAGCAAAGCAGGAACTGTAGCCATGTTGATGCCTCTGTTCTACAACCGCAAATTGCTTCTTGTGGTAAGTAAAAGCAATACACAAAATGGGAAGGTGGAGAATCTGACAACTGAAAGAAGCTAAACTTAAGAAGATTTCCTTTGAATCTGGCAGGGAGAGGATCCCCATGAAAAGATTCTCTTTAAATTTTCAGAACTAGGCTGTCTCTCAGTCGTTCTTCCAGAGAAACATGCAGAATTCTCTTCTTGAATAGATTTAGATTCCTTTTCCACTTCTAATGTCTTTAGATTAGGATCAATACTGCAGTATTGCATTCCTAATTTGATCTCTCTCATTTATTTATTCATTCATTTCTTTTTAATTTAATTTTTATCCTCTCTTCCTTCCAGAACAGGATTCAAAGCCACTTAGAATAATTTAAAACCACATTACAAGTTAAAAGAAAAACACAATCAAATCACAGTTCTGTATAAACAACACAAGTTAAAAACAAAAGTTAAAACAGTTTAAAAACACATTTAGAATGTAATAAAATAAGGAAACAAAAGCTCCATCTGCTGCAACAAATTCAAAACCAAACATCTGCCTAAATGAAAAGGTCTTTGCCTGTTGGAGATTTGCATAAACCTTATATTTTAGGGATTAGTTTTATTGGTTTTCTTCTCTCCACTCCTTTGTTTTGATTTACTAATCCTCTGTGTGTGCGTGCACACACGTGCACTGGCATGTTGGCATGCATGCTTGCACACATGTGCAGCAGGAAAGAAACTGTAATTGTAGTCCAACATTGGGAGATATTTTCCTATCTACAGTTGACTCTGCACATTTACTAGAGTTATGGGTGCAGGACCCTCACAAAAGTGGTAAAATCACAAATATCAAAATATGTGTACATGTCTACACAAAGTGGGCCAAGGCATGGTTGGGGATAGTGAGCATCCAGAGTCTATACTAGGTCAGGGAAAAGAGAGGTAATTGGGGTAGTTTGGTATGGTGGCCCTATTCTTCCACTCTAACACCCATCTGCTTCTTTGGTTGTGCAAAGGATATTGAGAGAGGATTTGTAATGCTGAGAAATCGGGTTGTCAGCCATCCATAGCTGGCCAGGTAGCAGCTGGGGGAGGAGAAAGAGAAGGATCAGAGGCAAGTTTTTCAAAGGCTGTGTGGCCTGATCAGACCTGCCAAGAGGGAAGGTTCCCCCAGAAAAGAAGCACTGGGGGGGGGGGGAATTAGGGAGTTGAAGAAATGAAGAAACTCACAAATAATCAAATCTGTAACAGTCTAACCTGCAAATATGCAGGGTCGACTGTACTTACTTTCAGAGATATCCTCCCCGTGAAGCAATGTGCAAGCACTGCATGAACAAAGAGTTCATGCAGTGACTATGCATTTGAGAGAAGTCTGTCATTGTGAGCAGGTCTTATAAAAGGATTAAGATTTTACAATACTGCATTATATACTATTATATTTGTCGTCAATCATGCTGTAAGAATGCACAAACACACACAGGGCATTATATTTATTTCCCTCTTGTTGCCCATTCACACCCTTTTGAGCACATTTTGTTGTTGCTTGGTCACACACATTCAGGTTTTCATCTGGGAAATGTTAGAGAGTATGTAGTTGGCAGGGACTGGGAAGGCACTCAAGACCAGACCTTGAAAAATTACTCTTAAAATGTTTAATGACAGTTGTAGTTCTAAGGCCGCAAGATGCAGTTAGTTCCCATTATGGTAACTGTTTAAGGGTAACCTCTGTTTCTCAAAAATAACTAAATTAGTTTCAGTTGGTTAACTTTAAAAAAGAAAGTGAATGCTTCAAGGCCCCTCCCTAAACTGCAAACCCCACAATTCCATAGGATGTTGAAAGTGGAATAATAGCACTAGAACAGTCCAGTGCGGAAATGGCCTCCGTATTGATCTAAGACTCACAACAGAGCATCTCTTTTACCTCTACAACAGGAAGTGATGCTTTCCATTCCTGTTGCACTTCCTGTTTGGCCATACTCAATCACTACTGACCTGAGAACGAGCACTCAATTTCCTCTTCTCCCGGACTAACTCAACTCTCACATGCTCACACTACTCTCCCCCTGGCTCCTACCATTTTTCATTTCTTGCTTCACTCTCAAGATGATGAGGCCTTTGTGATACTGCATAACATCATATGTTATAAAGAGAGGTAATTTGTACTTGGAACATTTCAAGCATTTACAAATGAGGCTATATTGGCGCTGTCGTGCTTCCATGGCAACCTCTGGTTCCATTTGTTTCTGATGGCTACGTCCTAATAATTAGTACAATCAGATTCATTCAAGCGATGCGTGTTTGGAACACGTGGAGGTGGCCGCCACTGAGATTTACCTGGGTCACATGAAATATTCATAGTTTAAGGCAACTAGAAACAAATCATTTTCTCCCCAGGTAACTTCTGGTAGATACGTTGCAAGCACAGAATGAGCACATCAAGGCCTCATTTGATGAGAGTTGCTACCACTTTGGGTTCCTTTGATTGCTCCTTTTTAGATGCAAATATGCTCAGGTCCTTGTTACAATTTACAAATGCAAGTAATAAGGGCAGTAACAAGAATATCAGACCTTTCTGACTGTCCATCATGTACCATGCTAATGCCAATTTCTCCCTCAAAACAGCATTGAGCGGGGGAAGAAACTTTTGGCCTCCAGATATGTCCGTCTACAACTCCCATCAGCCCTGTCCATCATGACAAAGAGTAAGGGATTGTGGGGACTGTAGGCCCAAGGGTCTAATGTTGCCCACCCTTGTTAGTGTCAGGGTGTATGGCTCCTATCATGAGTATTTGAAAAGAGATTCCACCTAAACCTCAGGAAGAACTTCCTGACTGTCAGAGCTGTTTGGCAGTGGAATACAATGCCTTGGAGTGTGGTGGAGTCTCCTTTTTTGGAGGACTTTAAGCAGAGGCTGGATGGGTATCTGTTGGGAGTGTTTTGATATGGGTTCCTGCATGGCAGGGGGTTTGACTGGATGAGCCCTGTGCTCTCTTCCAACTCTATTATTCTATGATTTGTATAATAGAATATATAGTAGAATAGATTTCTTTGGCATTGGTTGAGTCTGCTGAAATACTACCAGGTATCAATTGCCAATTGCTGATTGCAACTATCTATCTAGTTGAAGCTTGCTGAGGTATTCCAGGGCACCAAATGGTTAATTGGTTTATTGTTTGCTGCTGCAGTGTATCCAGGCAAGGGTGAGGAGATCAGAGGTGGGAAAAAACCCCAAAAGTATCAGAAAGGTGTTATGGGAACTGGTAATGCTCAAAGATAAGATGGCAGGAACTTGCCACTGCTTAGGGTCTGGAAAAATGTCTAAACTGGTGGAATGATGATATATGATCTTCTCCAGTCACAGCTTTGTGCACTTAAATGTGTATGACAAGGTATAAAACCTGTAACCATCCTGTATACTATAGTCTCAGCAACTTTGAAAGAAAGTTGCTGTGTTGCCTGCTTCACTACAAATAAACACTGTTGTTTAACCCCGAGTGAAGTTTGTGGAGTGCCAAAATGGGAGACCGTTGAAGGCAGTTGTGGTGGAGCTTGAAAAATTACTTTTTTGGTCATGATGGCTGGGGAATTCTGGAAAAGGTAGTCCAAACAAATATCTTTTATGAGCTTTGTATATGATAGGCATGAGAACTACTTACAAAAGACAGTCCTCAGTTTTGAAGGGCTGTCTCAGGACAGCACCACCTAGAACCGTGTACCAGTTACTCTGTCTCTCTCTTTCCCACAGACACATGGGTTCCTGCATCCAATTTCTCTAATACAGGATTTCAGAAAAGCATTCTTGATTTGAATTTCCCCCACTCCTTAGATCTTTTTTGTTTGTTTGTTTGTCTATGAGACTGCCATAAGCCTTATTACTTTAAAGCTTAGTTTTACTGGGTTTTTTTCTCAACCCCTTTCCTTTTCATTTACTAATCCTGGGTGTGTGCCACAGGAAAGAAGGTGTCTCTTTTAAAAGTTGATTATTCAAAGAGATTTACTGTGTGCCTTGAAGATTTTTTTCTGCAGACCAATGTCCCACTTACTTTAACATTATATTACATTAACAATCATTAACATATAATTTCTGAAATAAGTCCCCCACAAAAAACAAATATCCATTTATGCTTGGAGCTAAAAGTACTGCATATAATTTTTTTACACTCTGTTTTTATTCTAAGAACAGTCCTGTGAAGTAGATAGGGTGAGAAGCTGTGCTTGGTTCAAGGTGACTAAATGAGTGTTTTGAATCTGGGATTTAACCTGATCTATAATATGCACAAGAGCCAACGTGGTGTAGTAGTTCAAGTTGGACTTCAAATCTTAACACCAGGGTTTGATTCCCCACTTGGCCATGGAAACCCACTAGGTGACCTTGGGCACATCACACACTCTCAGCTCCAGAAAACCCCATGATAGGTTCACCTAGGGTCTGCATATGTTGGAAATGACTTGAAGGCCCACAGCCACAACAACAAATAATACGCATGGGGCAGAACACATATGAAGGTACACAGAGTTCACAGCATGGATCTGAGACCTGTAATTTTGTGAAAGTTTGACAAACTCTGATTTTATAATAATGTATTATATAATTTTATATTTTAATCATATTGTGTGCATGTGCGTGCGCACACACACAGAGTATTGTATATATTGATTTAGGTTCCCCACACCTCCAGATTTTCCTAAACTCAGTAACAAATTACAGGATTCCTGCTTAAAATAGTAGCTTTAAGTGTTCTTCGTCAGCTTTAAGTGTTCTTCGTCATTAATAACTTTGGCCCTTTTCTCACCCAGTCACACTCTACTGACCACACTCTGATGTTGCTCAGCCACATGTCCGAGCTAAGTGCTCTGGTGAAATGTTGGAGGATATAGAGTTATAGTCAAAGAAGAGTAACTTTTCCAAGCTCTGGTGATGAGCAGTTTTAAGCTTAGTTAACTCTGGTGCTTTTCCAATAGATCCTGAAAGCCAGAAATTGGTCTTCTGTTCATCTCTCCCTTTTCAAGTCTATAGACTCTCTCCTCATATGCTTGAAGTCAAGAGCACAACATGTTTTATGTATTCTTTTAAGCAATCATTCAGAACAGCTGTGAATGCTATATAAATCAGCCCAATCACACTCATAAATGTATGGTAATAGCATCAATGTACAAAGTATCAGGACTTAAATCTTTTTTTTCCTCCTCTTTTTGACAAATATTAATCAAGGCCATTTTTGCACTAGACTGTTATAGTGCTATTATTCCACTTTCAACATCCTAAGGAATCCTGGGGTTTGAAGTTTTAGTTTAGGCCCCTCCCTACACTGCAAATCCCCGGATTGTATAGCATTTTGAAAGTGAAATAATAGCACTATAACCTAGGTCCTGGGTACTTTCTGTTTGGCAAAGTCGCCAAACAGATACATAAACCAGTATTGTCTTAGACTTTTGTCTACTTTGGGCAGCAAGCAGTTTCTCGTCTTCTCCTCTGATCATACCACTTCCCATCTGGCGAAGGAGCTAAGGCCTTGAAAAGTCACCTTATATTCTGATATTGATATGTATCTCAAAGCAGGTTTTAGCCTTTCCCCTTAATATAATTTCTGTTCATGAGTATCAGATCTTCACTTCCAAATCCTCCAGTTTGAGCATTGGACTATGACCCTGGATACCAAAGTTTAGTTCCCCGCTCAGCCATGGAAACCCACTGGGTGACTTTGGGTGTGTCACACACTCTCATCCCTCAGAAAGCCATGTGATAGGTTCACCTTAGGGTTGCCTTAAGTCAGAAATGACTTGAAGGCACATAGTAACAACAAGAGACAGGCACAGTGATCTTGGTTTAAGATTTCTTCAAGATTTTTACTCCTTCTTGCCATTACCTTGCTGTTTTGTTGTTGTGGGCCTTGTTGTTCAGAGCATGTTTGCCTTTATCTTCCTCTGAGGCTGAGAGAGTGGAACTTGCCTCCATGGCTGAGTGGGGATTTAAACCCTGGCATCCCAAAGTCCTAGCCCAACACTCAAACCACTAATGCCGCACTGGCTCTTCTGGCAGTGTTGTTGTTGTGTGCCTTCAAGTCACTTCTGACTTATGGAGACCCTAAGGGGAACCTATCACAGGAATTTCTGGGGCTGAGAGTACATGACTTGCCCAAGGTCACCCAGTGGTTTCCCATAGTCAAGCAGGGAACCGAACCCTGGTCTCCAGGGACATAGTCCAATGCTCAAAGCATTCACGACACCACACTGGCTCTTACCTACCCATAATACCCATAATATCAAAATAAACATATTATTTTGCTCATTGTGAGTTCATTTTCCTGGTGGCTATTCCTTTGGGGACGATTCCTCTGAGTAATACAAGAGCATTTTCTTTGGCCAGGGATATCTTGCATCCCTCCAGATCTGCTTTAAGCAGCAGCATCCCCAAGTTTTGGGGTTCCCATTACCTATTCCCATAGCTGGCTAAGATCCATTTTAGCTGGAAAGAGCAGGATTTCAAACTGGGAAATTATGATCTAGCATGGCTCTTCTCAGTCCTGTGACAGCATTGGCACTTGGGAAAGTTACTTTTTGGAGTATGACTCTCAGAAACTCCCTGGAGAACACACAGTTATATATTTGATTCCTATATGAGGGATGGATTTGAATCTGGATCTTCTGTCTGAGATGTCAGAATATTATGAGCCACCTTTCTCTAAATTTCAGAATGAAGATATTCCCTCTATGGAATCTAAAGCAATTTTACTGACATTCTAGATATACCCTAGTCACATCAGTGACACATGCTTTAACTGCTTTGGCATGTGCTCTTTATACGATCTTAATATTACTTACTTAATATATTACTTAATGTCTTTCATGCTGTATTTCAGCTGGCACACTTCACCCAGATGATTTTAATGCTAAAGGGAATGGCTCCATCCCAGGTCCCTAGGTGGCATGCTTGGAGAAAACTCCTGCCTGTAAACCTGAAAAAGTGCTGCCAAGCTCAATAATTTGATAAATGATTATTAGATAATTTGACTTGAAAATTGTGCACTGACTAGACTGCCACTGGCATGGTTTGATATGGCGTGTCCTTTAGTCTTATGCAAAAGCTGTCCCATTAATTTTGTTGTTTTTAACTGCCATCAAGTCAGCCTCAACTTATAGTGACCTTGTGAATGAGAGATCTCCAAGGGACCCTACCATTATCCACCCTGCTCAGCTCTTGCAAACTCAGGGCTGTGGCTTCCTTGATTGAGTCTATCCATTCATAATGTGAACTTCCTCTTTTCCTCCTGCCTTCCCAAGCATTGTTCTCTTTTCTAGTGAGTGATGTATTCTCATGATATGTCCAAAGTACAACACTCAGTTTGGTCATCTTGACTTTTAGGGAAAATTCAGGCTTGATTTGCTCTAGGATCCATTTGTTTGTCTTTTTACCAGTCCACTCCATCCATAGAACTCTTCTCCAGCACTACACTTTGAATGAGTTGATTTTCTTCATATCAGCTTTCTCACTAGCTTTCACAACCATACATAGAAATTGCAAATAGGATGGCTTTAGTGTTCAATGATAAATCTTGATACTTCAGAATATTTCCAGTTCCTTCGTAGCTGCCCTTTCAAGTCCTAGTCTTTTGATTTGCTCACTGCAGTCTCCATTCTAATTAATGATCGATGACTGAGCCAAGATATGAAAAATTACTGTTTCAATGTTTTCATTGTCTGCTTTAAAGTTGTGTAAATCATCTGTGGTTACTGCTTTTGTTCTCTTAATGTCCAACTGTAAAGCACCTTTGCACTTTCTTCTTTGACTTTCTTTAGTAATCATTCCAAGTCTTTGCTGTATTCTACTAATAGTACAGTGTTCTCTGCATATCTTAAATTGTGGATGTTCTTTCTTCTAGTTTTCACACCTCCTTGCTCTGGGCCTAATCCTGCTTTTCTTATATGTTCAGCATAAAAGTTAAACAGGGTGATCAAATGCAGCTTTGCCTGACCCCTTGCTAATTAGAAACCATTCTGTTTCTCTGTATTCTGTCCCGATAGGTTATGCACCAGGACAATCAAATGTTGTGCCACATCCATTTCTTCAAGAACAATCCATAATTTTTCATGATATACACAATCAAAGGATTGGGTATAATCTATAAAGCACAGGCTGATTTTCATCTGAAATTCTTTGGTGCACTCCATTATCCAACACATGTTTGCAATATATTTCCAAGTTCCTCTTCCTTTCCTGAACCTAGCTTGGATATCTGGCATTTCTTGCTTCATCTATGCTAACGTTGTTACAGAGTTTTGAGCATCACTTTGTTTGCATGGGAGATTAATGCAATGGTCCTGTGATTACTGCAATCCCCGGTGTCCCCTTTCTTGGGGAGTGGAAGGTATGTTGAATGTTTCTAATCTGTGGGCAATTGTTTTGTTTTCCATATTTATTAAAAGATTTTGGTTAGAATTAGAGTAGATTCTGTCTCTGTAGCTTGAAGCAGCTCTATCAATACACCATCTATTCTTGGTGATTTGTTTCTCTGCAGAGCTCTAAGTGCATCTTCCACTTCACTTTCTAAAAATGAAGTTTCATCTTCAGGTGGTCCTTGAATGAATCAGTCATTCTTTCATTTCTTTTGTATAGTTCTTCAATGTATTGCTTCCATCGGCTTTTTATATGTATGTGGTCATGTAATGTGTCCGCCTGCTATCTGTATAGCAACCCCACTCTTGATTTAAACTTCTCTTTGATTTCTTGGGTCTTCTGGAAGAGGTCTCTTGTTCTTCTTTTTTCGTTGTCATCTTCTATTTCTAGGCATTGATTATTATAGTAGTTCCTCTTGTCTCTAAACAGTTGCATTCAGAGTTCTGGCCCTGATTGTCACCTTTTTCTTTTGCTTCCTGTCTGTTGGTTTAGTGATCCTCTTTAGCTTTACTCTAATTTTTGATACCAGCTGTTCATGGCCTGTGACGGAATCTGCTCATGGTCTTGTTTTTGCAGAGATAATGGAGCCTCTTCTGCTTCCAGTTATGTAGTCAATTTGATTTCTATATTGGCCATCAGGTGATGTCTATGTAGATAGTTGCCTCCTTGGTTTCTTGAACAATGTGTTTCCTTTGAACAAATTGTTGGCCTTGCAAAATACTGTCAGTCACTCCCCTGCTTCATTCCTTAATCCTAGGCTAAATTTTCCTACAATCTTGGATTCTGTTCTATTTCCTGCCTTTGCATTCCAATTGCCTATGATTTACAACAAGTCCTGTTTTGGTGTGTAGTCCATTTTCTCCTGAACTCCAGAACAGAATCTTTCAATTTCTTCTGTTTCTGCAGCTGAAGCATAAACTTTGATTACGGCTATATTGAAGGGTTTCCCCTGAAGTCTTAATGATATTATTTAGTAAGACTTGGCTTTATATCCTTTGACTGTTTTTTGCTACATCTCTCCTCACTATTGATGCTACTCCATCTCTTCTTAGATTTTCATTTCATTTCTTGGATTTTCACCATGTAATTTGCTGACTCAAAATGTCCCATTCCTGCCCACAGTAGCTTGCTCATCCCATATTACAATGTTTATACATTCCATTTCTTGTTTCACTTTGTCTAGCTTCCCCTGATTCATGCTTCTCCCATTCCATGCCCCTATAATATGTGTTATGCAGCTTTGGACTTTCCTATCACCTCAGAGCGAGTCAACAGCTAAACATCCTTGAAGCTTGAATCCAGCTGTGTCATTAGCCACAGCACTACTTGTAGCTGTCTTCTGCTGCACTCCAGTAGCTTGCTGAGTACCTTCTGACTTGGGAGGTTCATCTTCTAGCACTATCTCTTATTTCATTCTGAATTGTCTCATCATAGGGTTTTCATGGTAAAAGACATTCAAAAGGGGTTTACCATTCTTCCTTCTGTGCAGTACTCTCAAGTGTCAGCTACAGTGCCACTGCCACTGTCTCTGAGAGCTCCTACACCAGTGTCAACCCCTCCCCACTTCTGCTGTTGTCCAATAGTACTGGTACTGGTACCACTCTACTCTGCTTTGGTTAGACCTCATCTTGAATACTGTGTCCAGTTCTGGGCACCCCAATTCAAGAAGGACATGGTCAAGCTGGAGCAAGTCCAAAGGAGGGTGACCAAAATGGTGAGAGGCCTGGAAGCCATGCCCTATGAGGATAGACTTAGAGAGCTGGGTATGTTTAGTCTGCAGAAGAGAAGGTTAAGAGGGGACATGATAGCCATGTTTAAATATTTGAAGGGATGCCATGTAGAGGAAGGAGAGGGCTTGTTTTCTGCTGCTCCAGAGACCAGGACAAGGAGCAATGGATTCAAGCTGCAGGAAAGGAGATTCCACCTGAACCTCAGGAAGAACTTCCTGACAGTCAGGGCTGTCCGGCAGTGGAATGTGCTGCCTCGGAGTGTAGTGGAGTCTCCTTCCTTGGAAGTTTTTAAGCAGAGGCTTGATGGCCATCTGTCAGGAGTGCTTTGAGGGTGTTCCTGCATGGCAGGGGGTTGGACTGGATGGCCTGTGTGGTCTCTTCCAACTCTACATTTCTATGATTCTATGATTCTAATAGCTAATAGCAAAAAGACTGTCTGACATGGGAGACCCTGCCAGCAACACTGCTGTGGTTAGTGTAGCCTCTTCCCTCACAGGAGCACACAATCCCAGCACCATGGAAAGGTAGTAATATAGTACGGTTTCCTTAATACTTTTTTTAAAAAAAGAGCTATATGGAGTTTAATTATACAGCATTTTAATGTATTTATTGCATGTAAATTCTACTTTTCCTCCAGGGTAGTGAGCAGTATTGTCTCTTTTACAGTGACAATACTGTGACAGTTCTACACTGACAATACTGCTGTGAGGTAGGTCAGGTTGAGAACTATCCAAGTACACCCAGTTGTCCCATAAATGCTGGAAAAAAACTATTGTTTTGGCCAGGTGGGTTCAAGTTTTCCAAGAGAAGAAACATTCCAATTTTATTCACAGTTCAGATATTTGGTTTTATTTATAACTTTAAAAACTTATTTATTAAGTTTTTACTCCGACTCTCTCCCAAGCGTTGGAAGTAAAAGTAAGTAATGAGGCGCAAAACAAGTACAATTAAAAACAAAATAGATTGCTTGAAACATAACTTGAACAGCCACTAATTTTTTTTTAAAAAAGTCAAATTTAGAGTCAGAAAACCTTGGAGCTAGAAAGTATTCCAGTGGTCACCCAGTTCAACCCTCTCCCAGTGCAGGAATCCATAACTGAAGCATCCCTGATAGGTGGGCATTCAACATTTCTTTAAAAACTTCCAGTGATAGAAAGCCTAGACACCTTCCTCATTGTCTATGCAACCATCTAACTGCTCTTACCCCCAGGAATATCTAGTGTTCAGCTGGAATCTTCTTTTCCACAAGATGTGTTGAATTTGGGGATGATGCTACCACAGAGACAGAGTTTTTAAAGCATGCAAGGTCAGCCCCCATGTCCCAAAATAACACAGCATACTTTATAAACCCTTTCCTGCCCCGTCTTTCACAGACAACAGCAAAACCCAGGCCTCACTCTCTGTCAAATTTCAAGAGATTGCCTATTCTCAGTTCCATTGCCTTCATTCAGCCTCCACCCAAACAGTGCAGTCTGTACATGTACAGCCAGTAGCCAGCAGTCATCATTCCTAATTAAAACCAACATCCTGTGGCCATCAAAAGCCCTTGAGGAAGCTTTCTGAGTGAGCTTTAGAAACAAAAGCCTACCATCAGAGGCTGTCATCAAGTAATCACTCTATATAAAAGATGGTCATTTTTTCACTTGACACAAAAAGCTAACATTTCAGTTTCTGTATTTTGTTTTTGGCATCCAATTTGGTTTTATCCAGCAGCTGCCACTAACAGAAGGCATGGATTTATTTGCAACAAACAACATCTGGAGAATGTGACACTGCATTTCTGAGTCTATGACTTTGAGACAGACCCTTCCAGTGAAACATAGCTTATTTTCTTCCTGACTTTTGACAGTGCATTAAATCAAAAACTTGCAGAAACCAGTATATATTTTGTGAACATTTAGCATTTGTCTGGAGGTTAATATCCAGATGTTTATACAGAACATCTTTATGATGCACTGTTTTGAATATGTTTCTAGGCTGTGAAATATGTGCTGTCTGTCCCAACTTTTGCATCATATGTCTCTTTACGTTAGGAGAATGGTGTTTGAATAACGGGAAGAAAAATAAGGGGACCATTAAAGACATCCAGAAGTACCGCTCCTTGACTGCACTGTGTGTATTCAAATCATATCCCACTGCTGAAGCCAGAAGTGTTCCTTTGCAGTTCAAGTGCAGGTAGACAGCAGAGCTTGGAAAAGTTACTTTTTTGGTCTATAACTCCCCAAGTCCATCCCCAACATGGCCAGCCATAAAAAACCCCTATGAGTTACTTTCCACAGTGCAGTAACAAGTTAGGTGATCAGAATAAAAAGTAATGTACAATAAGTTTCTGACTTATGGTAACTGTAAGGTAAACTTATCTTGGGTTTTTCTGGGACTGAGAGAGTGTGACTTGTCCAGCGGGTTTCCATGGCTGACTGGGAAATCTAACCCTGGTCTCCACAGCTGTAGTCCAGTGCTCAAACCACTACACTGACTCTAGTTGCTTTTGAAAAGGAACATTCCAATAGCATCACAGAGTTGGAAGAAACCCCATTTCATGCAGAAATACATAAATAAAGCATCCCAATGGATAGACTTCCAGCCTCTCTTTATAAATCTCCAGAATAAGAATAATCATAAACATAAAAATGGTAATAATAATTAGATAATATTTAGGGGAGATGCTGATAGCTCTGTAGAGACCAGGAGGGCATTCCTATCTATCCATGTCTATTCCAAAGAGTTTTCTGCAAACAGACTTTTAACTTGCACAACTTTATATGCTGAGAATCCAAATGCTGAGTTTTCTGGAACTTACAGCTTTGAAATGATAACAATCCAACACATTCCAGGCATGGTTGCAAGGCTTTCTTTCATCTTGCTCCTACAGTTCTCAAGAAGGAGTTGGAGAGATAGAGGAAGAGAACAGGTAGAGGGAAAGCAGGAGCAGAAAGAGAAAGAGGATGAGAGAGAGAGAGAGAGAGAGAAGAATTGGGAAGGAGGGAAAAGAAAAATGTGGCTAGGATGAGTGGAGAGGAGAATGAAGGAGAAAGACCATGGGAGAGTGAGAGGAGGAGTAGGGAAGGAGGGAGAAGATGGTGCATGTGCTCATGTATATGTCTAAAAATGTTAGGCAAAAAATTCACCCCAAAAATCTGGGTTGATTTCTCCATGGGTCAGTGTACCTTAACTCTTATCAAAAAAAAGGAACCATCCCCTTCCCTGAGCAAATTGGAGAAAGGCAAGTGCTTAGTCTGTCCTGGGAAAAAAGAAGCGCCAACCCCTCTATCCTCTCACTGCTTCCGGCCTTTTGAATGCCTAGGTGGGAAAATGGTCACTGTTTCTTTTAGGCTGTCCCAGGGCAGGCTAAACTCATGCCTTTTGCCACCCCACTCAGGTGTGAGTGAAGGAAAGACAACCTCCATTTCAGGCCAGGAGATGGTCACATACACAGGACTTCTAGCCCCTCCCGTCTGCTGACTCATGACACTACCTCACCTGTAGCATCTCTCTCTGGACATTGCCTTATGTGGAAGGCAGTTTGTGATTGGAGGAAACCTCATATTACCTGCCCCTCTGGACATTTCCTTATATGGATGGAAGTATCTGGACATTACCTAGTATGGGGTGGGTGGTCTGTGATTGGTGGAGAAATGCCGCAGTGGGCGTGTATGTGGATAAAAAGGCCTTGCCAAGCCTCTGGCCTTTGTCCCGAACCTCTGGCACCCTACGGCAATAGATCTGTGTAGCTTTATACTTCTGTACTCAATAAATCTGGCCTCTAGCCTTTGAACCAAGAAACGTCTGGTCATTTGCCTGTTTCTCAGAAGAAGCTGTCCTTCTTAAGGGCGTAGAAGGTGACACAGGGAACGGGATGGTTGATAAGACTTAGTACTGTATTTTAACTTTTATTAGAAAAGGAACCACCCCTTTCTCTGAGTAGGGCAGTGAAAGGCCTTTCTGAATGCCTGGGCAGGAAAATGGAGGCTCAGGTAGCCAGGGGTGCCTGCCCCTCTGAGGCAGTGCTGGTGCTTTCCCCTCTCCATGGAATGACCCTTGACTGATCCATGGGTCATATCAAAATCCATAATTTTGGCCCCCAAATCTGCCCTTGACTTCTGTATGGGGTTAACTTAGGGTATGGTAAGTACAACTGTGACATGTGGGGAATAGAAGAGACCAATGGGAAGAAAAGCCAGGGCCTGTGGGTGTGGAGAGAAGGAGAAAGAGAATACAGAGAGAGAGAAGTGACATCAAGAATTAAAAGAGAAAAGAATCACATTATCACGCAGGACTGAAAAAGACATCCATACCACACTTTTCACCAAAGTGGCGCAATCTGGGTGCACTGCAGAGCCAGGCCATTTCCGTGCTAGACTGTTATAGTGCTATTATTCCACTTTCAACATCCAACAACATTCCCTTTCTGGGGCCTTAGAGGCCCCTCCCTAAACTGCAAACCCCAGGATTCCGTAGGATGTTGAAAGTGGAATAATAGCACTAAAACAGTCCAGTGTGGAAATGGCCCCAGAAAGGGAACTGCAGTGGAGTTTCGACTGTTTAGGATAGGGTGAAGGAAGTGGGGACTGAACTGATCAAGTTAATCATTATGAAGCAAAGGCCATAAAGCAGCAGTCCTGCAGAACAGGAATGCTTCAGTTAATGAAGTAGAAGTGTTCCTGGCCATTAACTCTTTAACAGAAAATTTGGTACCAAAGGCAGAAATAACATAGTAAGAATAGGGTTAGGTTCCTATATCACAAAAAGCACTTCAACATGTTTTATAAATCTTTTAACTCAAAATGACCAATTTGCACACGTGAAATGAGACAGCCAAGCCAGGAAAGCCATGCATAAAGGAAATAAAAACATTTTGAACTTTCCAAAGATCACATGAAAGCGTCTTCCAAAATGTATCCGGGGATGGCTTTTCCACTCATAACCCTTAGCCTTTCTTTTGATTTCCATTTTCTCAGCCAAACTAATCAATAGGTGCTTTTTCTTTTTCTTTTTAATATGCTGGAGGGAGGAACGTCTGCTCTCCCCTTTACTTTACAGCTATTTTGCAGTTCATCCATGTTTGGTGAAGGATTCTGAAACAGTTGCTGTTTAACCTGCCTGCTGGACACAAGCACACAAGGCACAGTTGGCTTTGCTGGAGGAAAACCCCATTCCTTTCCAGCTCAGGCTTTGTTTATTGCACTGGTTCCTAACTTGGGGTCGACAAATCCCTCGGGGTCTGCGAAGCCCTGCTGCTGGACATCATCAGAAGCAGCAGCAAGAGGACATTGAAGTGGGGGGCCTATGGGTGCTGAAAATGCTCCTTCACTTGCAAATGAGGGAGCAGTTTGGCTGCATGTACACACACCTGCTGCTGCATCCCTTACAAAAGGGACACAGCAGCAGGTGTAAGTATGCATCCAAGCTATGACTCTGGAGGCCAAGGAATGAATCTGGACTTGGCCATGGAAACCCACTGGGTGACCTCAGGCAAGTCACATTCTCTCAGCCTCAGAGAAAGGCAAAGGCAACAAATCTTGCCAAGAAAACCCTCATGATAGGTTCGCCTTAGGGTTTCCATAAATCAGTTTTCCAAAAGGACAGACACAATGGATAGAAAGAACCTTGTCCTGCCAGCAGCACTTTGTTACTCTATGCCTTCAAGTCACTTCTGAAGTTTGGCAACAGTAAAGTGAACCTATCAGAGGGATTTTTTGCCAAGATTTGTTCAGAGTAGCTTTTGCCCTCCCATGTGGCTGAGAGCACATGACTTGCCCAAGGTCACCCAGTGTCTGAGCAGAGATTTGAATCCCAGTCTCCTAAAGCCTTAAATAAATAAATATTTGAACACGTGAATAAATATTTAAGTATTTAAATCTAAATTTAAATATTTAAATCTTGAGTTAAGTTCTGGAGGCCATGGTAACAGGGGGTCCCTGTTATATTTTCAGGGGTCCCTCTGTAAAAAAAAGGTTAAGACTCACTGGTTTATGGCAGACCTGCTGCAACCCAACACTGAAAGCCTGTGGTTCCTCCATCCTCCTTTACCATCAGAAGACCAAAAAAAAAAAAAAAAAGCAATATGATGAGGCACAAGTTGCCAGTATTCTGTTGTCCGACCTTGCCAGGAACTTGCTTTTGCTTGAGGAACTGAGCAGAAACACACACACACACGTAGGCAACTAGCGTACATTAAAATTAGTGGTCTTGCAGTTAGGTAGTTAAGAGTTTCTCTCTCTCTCTCTTTAGGACAAAACAAAGCAAAACACAGACATTTCTACTTAAGCTTGCAAACAGCATTCTCTGTTTAAACATTAACTTTGCAGCAAACAACCACCAGGGAGCATTTGCTGAGTTTTAATAATTGATGCTTTTATTAATCCACAGGCAACATTTTGAATAACAAGTCTTTCAAAAATTAAATTCTACTACAGCTGTATGGGGGTCCAGGAGGTGATGCAGTGAACACTCATTTCCCAAAGGGGACAGGGAGGGAGAGAGGAGGAGGAGGAGGAGAGTGGGGAGAGGAACTGGATTTATGGACTGTAGTCCCTTTCCAAGGTAACATCCATCCACAGTCAAAGCTGGTAATGCTGTGACATTATGAGAAGGGTCAAATATAACGGCAAGGTTATTTCATCCATCTTTTCAAAAAACAAACAAACAAAGGAAATATGTTTGCCGCATTAGCCAATACCATGAGAAAGAGATGCCATTTCTGCACTAGACTGTTATAGTGCTATTCCACTTTCAACCTCCTATGGAATCCTGGGGTTTGCAGTTTAGGGAGGGGTCTTAAAGGCCTTAAATTCCATAGGAGGTTGAAAGTGGAATAATAGCACTATAACAGTCTAGTGCAGAATGGGCAGAGAGAGAGAGAGAGCTCCTAACACACATGAAGAGGAAGATCAGAATTCAATTTCCTGCTCAGCCATGGAAACCCACTGCGTGACCTTGGGTGCATCATGTACACTCAGCCCCAGAAAGCCTTGTGAGAGGTTTACCGTAGAGTCACCATAAGTCAGAAATGATTTGAAAGCACAAGCAATAGCAAACTCCCCATTGTATCAAGCGGACGTTAAGCCCTTATTTCTGTATAAAGAACTAAGAGAAGAAACCAAGACCTGCAATTGTATGATCTGATACTGTAAACTGTCTTGTGTCTTCCAATAACATAGAGTTTGCCCTCTGTATATGTGCTTGCATTCCCTTATATTCAATGGCGGCAATGGGTATGCAGATATTTCAGTGCATGCACAAGTGCATCTTTGCCATTTTAGCTTTGGAAGCAACATGATTGTGGAGTCTCTGGTCATTTCTGCACTAGACTGTTATAGCACTATTATTCCACTTGCAACATCCTATGGAATCCTGGGGTTTGGCCAGCCCCTCCCGAAACACATACCCCAGGATTCCATAGGATGTTGCAAGTGGAATAATAGCGCTATAACAGTCTAGTGCAGAAACAGCGTCAGATTCACACATCTGGAGACTGCAGCTAAGGACACACAACAGAGATGTCCTCTCTCTCCTCTGATATTTGACTTATGTTTGGAATCATTAGTGTGATTAGTATAGACAAGATCCTGAATTATGAAATTAGGATTGTTCATGCCATTGTATTTCCAATTTCTATGTATGGTTGTGAAAGCTGGAAATGAAGAAAGCTGATAACGAAGAAAATCAACTCATTTGAAATGTGGTGCTGGAAAAAGGTTCTAGGGACATACTCTGGATTGCTAAAAAGACAGATAACTGGGTCTTAGATCAAATTAACCTGAACTTTCCCTAGAAGTTAAAACAACAGAGCCTGTTGTACTTTGGCCATATCACGAGAAGACATGACTTACTAGGAAAGACAATATTGCTTGGTAGAAGGCAGCAAGAAAAGAGGAAGACAGCATTCTAGAAGGATAGCCTCAATCAAAGTAGACACACACCTGAATGTGCAAGACCTGAGCAGGACTATTAATGGTGGACTGACTGGAAAGTGTCTCATCCACAGGGTTACCATAAGTTGAGATTGACTTGTCAGCAGTTAATAATAACAGCAACAATGGAAAATACAAATATATACTGTTTTTTGTAATGATAGTTGTAGGCCAGAATCTTTCTTACAAGAGTTGATAAAATTAATTAATACCTTTGGTGCCTTGCTGGCTATTTTGTTAATTGGTCTAACTCTGAGACTGTTGGAGTCAATGCTCCTTCTAAGTTGTTTGCCAATTGATTGTTTTATTGGTGTCTAGAAGCTATTAGATATTTAGGCATAATGATTCGTTGAGATATTACTCAAATGACTTACTTTTTTCTGCATTGCTTCCAGGAATATATCTGGATTTGGACAGATGGACATAGCTCACAGTAATCTTGGCTAGGTGGGACCTGATCCTATCTGATCTTGGAAACTAAGCAGGGTCAGCCTAGATTAGTACTTGGATGGGAGAGTACCGATGAATACCGTGAGCTGTAGGCTCTATTTCAGAGGAAGGAACATGCAAAATCACCTCTGAGTATTCCCTGCCTAAGAAAACTCTATGAAATTCATGGGGTCACCATAAGTTGACAAGCAACTTGAAGGTCCACATGCACACACATTTGAGGTACTGTTAACATACTGGAGATGAATATTTTACCATGAATAAAGTATGTTCTTTGAGGTTTTCACTGTATGGTAGCCCCTTCACAAGTGGAAAAACCGCAAATAACACCCCTCTCCATGATTCTCCTCTCATTCCCTTCCAGAAGTCCCCCCCCCATTCCTTTGTTTCGCACCCTGGCCTGATGAGGGGTAGAAAAAAGACAACCTAAAAGGCTTACTGGTATTTTCCTCTCAGACAGAGAAGAGGGGAGTTCTGGAGTTCTAATTACTTCTGGTGGCCATCTTGAAAAAGGAGGGATAAGAGCAAAGAGAACACCTGATCAATCAGCAGCCAATACACAGCAGATTGTGCATCCACATGGCAGAGACGCCATGCCTTCAGCAGTGGGAGGAGGTTTTGCTCACCCAAAAGGGAAAAGTCAATTTTAAACACAAGCCTGGCAAGCCTGGGGTGAGGAATGCAAGGGATAAGAGGAAGAAAATGGAGGGGAGGCAAGCATGTGCCTCACAAATAATCAAACTCACAAAGGGCAAACCTGCAAATGTGGAGGGAGGGCTGTATATCCCTTGTAGTTGCTTTCAGAATATCAATACTATTTTGAAGACATTTGCATGGTGGTCTTTACTGCACTATTTTTGCCTTAAAAGAGTACCACTGTCTTTTTCAGAAGTTGGATTTAATTTTCATTTTTTGGTTTGTTTTTTTTAAATCATAAGGCCTATTTATTTCTATCCCACCTGTATCACAACAGTGGGATTCAAAACCATAGCAGCCTTAAAAGAAACCTGGACAGTATCACCCTTGTTTCTACCATACATACCAGGGAGAGTGGAAGAACTAAGAGAAAGGCCTTTCCACATGATCCTAAAGTTCTACTGGGCCCATAAAGGGAGATTTGTTGCTGTAGTTATGTCCCTTCATGTTGTTTCTGACTTATGGTGAATGGGAGGTATAGTCCTTCAAACAACCTGGGCCCAAACCATATAGGGTTTTTAAGGTCAAAAATAGCACTTTGAATTGTGCCTGGAAACAGACTAGCAGCCAGTGGAGCTGTTGCAAAAAGGGATTTGTGTGCTCCCAGTTAACAACCTGGCTGCAGCTCTATGAACCAACTGTAGTTTCTGAGCAATTTTCAAAGGCAGCCCCATGTAGAGGGCATTACAGTAGTCCAAACAGGAAGTAACTGTATAATAACCGGAAGACCATTGTAATCTCAAGGAAGTGTAGGAATACTGTGACTCCAGATTGTTCCTCCATATTCTAATTTTCCATACTGTTGCTGAGAAAGGCCTAGAAAGGCCTTCTGGTATTCTCTGTATTTTAAGTTTTTGTCTGCTTTTGCTAAGAATTCTGGGTAATTAAGCACACAGTCTTTTGGCTTGATTTCTGTCTTTTGCTCTGCTTTCTCAAAGTCAAGGATTCTGTACGCTTGCTAGCTTAAAAAGTAGACAAAATGAAGTTGCAGATAAGACTTGCTAAGTGGCACCTGCTCTTGGCTTGAGACCAACAGCCAAGCAGCACCAGTCAGTGGGCAAGGGGAAAGAAATAAGCTTGACCCAGACGTGTGAGAACTCTCAATGGTTCTATGGAAGATGGCCAAGTCTCCTGGGCCAGGGGATATAAGTACTCTCTGGACTGTGATCTCAAGGGGGGAGCTTGGCAAGGGCTGACAGCTGCAGCCTCATGCATATCGGCTACCAGAGGGGGTCTTCTCCACTGCTTCTGTTTGAGGTTCCTGCCAGCAGCTGAACAGGGAAATCTTTTGCTTGGGTGAGAACATCTATCTTTATGTTATCTAGGCATGATCGACTTAAGTGGCTTCTATCTTAACTGTATGCTAATATTGCTTATATGCTTGTATTGTTTAAACTGCCTGCTGTTGAATAAATCTGAGACCTTTTCATCTTCAACTGGTGTCTTTTGCTGCCACCAGATCCTCTGAAAAGAACTCCCTTGCCTTTGGTGAACTGGCCAATTACCTTTGGCAAGACAGTAACCAAGGCACATACCACTGTGTTTCGGCTCAGACAAATACTTTGCAAACATAGCCTAATTCAGAGATTCTTCCTTGGGCAATTTTGGAATCAACTTTGTTGGAACACTTTTTTTTTGTTTTTTGGATGGGCTGCCTTCAGTTCTGTTCATCTAAGGATAAAAGGCACAATACCCCCGGAACCACTGCTGCTGCAGGAGTGACTTGATGTACAATATCTTGTCAGTTTCAATTTGATCCATATAGTCATGCAAAACTAACTCAATCAGACAATGCAATTTGAAGATTGCAAGACAAACCTTTTTACAAAGGAAATCGATCAACTGTGAGATTTATATTTTGGATCAATTGAATGTCCAAATCAAGAATTTTTTGTGTGTGTTTTCAGTATTGGAGTCTACTTAACAGTTTACCTGTAGATGCACTGTAGCAGTATTTCCAACTGTTAACATCTTTCGGTTCTCTGTATGGATCATCGTCTCTGAGTGTCCCTGCTGTGTTGGAAACATAATCATATCCTTAGAGAAACTAACAAGTCTAGGTTATAAATGTTTGTTGGAAAACACTACATTTGATGTTAATGAAGTAAGAGTTGCATGGAATGAAATGTTATCCTATGGCAATTAACCAATGAAAAACTGCTCTGCTTTAATATCTAAAACCTCTTTAGACCTAAAATTATATTTGATCTAACAAAAATTGATGTTTCATGTTTACTGGGTTCTCTCTTTTAGAAAGAAACCATCTAACTAAATGTTCTTTCAGAAAGAAACAAACTAAATGTTCTTTTAGAAACAATCTAACTAAATGTTGGTGGAGTTATGAAGATAAAGTTTCTTTATGGCATATGATGTTGGGTGTTCATTGACTATTCCTGTTTGGTTGGATGCATTCACAATGTATTAACTTTTTCTTAGAAAAATCTTTGGTGTTTGTAGATGTTTATGGTTGCTTGTTTGGTTTTTTAAATACAATCCTGTGATTTGGAATTTAACCAAGGGTCAATGTTTGATCCTGCATACTTTTTACTGTTGCAAAAAGACTTGTACCCATGGTTGGATACAAATATTTTTTTAAAAAATCACCATCCGTTGTTGAATAGTCAAGAAGATGTAACTGCTTTAGCTGGGCATGAATGTATATTTTATACAGATCAATTTCAAGAAAGTGTATTTTTGGAAATAGCCATTTCCGCACTAGACTGTTATAGCGCTATGATTCCACTTTCAACATCCCATGGAATCCTGGGGTTTGCAGTTTCAGGAGGGGTCAAATGGCCCCTCCTGAAACTGCAAACCCCAGGATTCCATGGGATGTTGAAAGTGGAATCATAGTGCTATTAACAGTCCAGTGCGGAAATCTAGTGTATCTTTCATGTATTTCTGAGCCATCCTTTATTCCTGTTCAGCCTAAATTTAGGAGAATATAATTGCAATGATTATGATGTCAGAAGAATCCTAACAATCTTGAAAGAAAAGAGAATAATTTAAAATATGTTAAGAGAAGTGTTGTGTGTTCTAACAGCACAGGCTAAAAATAATGCTTGGCTTAAACTACTAGAGATGCAGAATTTACAGTTTAAAAAAAAGGGAGTCAGCTTCCCTTTCAACTTCATTGGATTAGCTTCTCCAGCCTTCCCTACCTTATTAACGTTGATTTGCTGAAACGCTTCTGTGGAATTATCAGGCAGCGCATCAGAGGAAATGGGATTCAATTAAGGTACAAAGAAATTTCAGATTTTTTCTTTCTTCCTTAAAAGAAAAAAGGGAAAATCTATACTAATTAGTATTTTCAGCAAGTGATAACACACTAGCCTGCCGATTCCTCCCAAAGAAGAGAAACAGAACAGGGGCGCCTGGTTTCAATTCTACTGAGGCTTGTTTACTTGCTGCATTTTTATCCTACCCCCTTCCATGGGAATAAAAAAGGTTCTCTCTCTGCCTCTGAAATAGACTTGGTGAAGAAATATCGGTAATATCTGGCCTGAGAACATCCCTGGATCTTTATAGTGGTGGTAGGTACAACTGAATTGGTTCCCCCACTTTCAATTCTCTGCTCTAAATACTACTCTGTACTGACTCTCTTATAACAGGCGCCTATCCTAGTGCCTTCCAGTGGTATTGGACTACAGTTCCAATTATTCCTAGACCAGAATGGCAGTCTGGTCTAGCTATGGATAACACAGGTTCTGGTGTAGAAGTTTCCCAAATGGTTTATGTGTGTGGACCATAGCTCACTGGTATAGTACCTGCAGAAGACTCTGGGTTCAGTTCTTGGCAAACATAAGAGTCATTCAGACATCCAGAGAGTGCAGAACTCTCTCTCAAGGTTGGTTCAGAGATTCTGACCAGCTTCTGATTCATATGAAAGGTAGACACAACCTTGGGGAGAAAAAAAAGTATCCAGGTGCAAAACTAGCTTGCCTCAATGGAAAATGAGATGGGAGTTTCTACTCAAATGAAGCGAGTTCAATTGCTCTTCTGGTGGAAGCAACTGTGACCAAAAGGAATGTTTCAAGTGACAATCAAAGAAGATCAGTCATTGGTGAAGCTTCAAAAGGAAAGTTCATCAACTGAGGAAGAACTACCAGTAAGTACCACGTTGGCAGTTTGACAAGGAGTAGAGGATAAAGAGGTTGCAAATCTTTACTTCACTAATGTGTCTGTGAAGGACAAACTGGTCTCCAGGGCCAGCCTGGAAGATATGGCAGCCAAACAAAGATGGAAAAGCTAGGCCAGCTGGCTTAAGATATAGAAAATTCTAAAACATCCTTTGTAGAAATGGACCCTACAGGGACATTATGTTTCTTTAGAAAGGTCAGAAACGTAGTCCATTCAGCATCATAAGACCTTTTTTGTAGATAGTTTTCTGGTTGTCTGAACACAGCTAAACACTTTTGTGAAAAGGATGGATTCTCCAAACCATCACACAGAGACCTCCTAAGTCTGGGTGACAAATCTTGCCTGCTTTCTGAGCAAGAAAATTCACCTAGGGAGGTAACTGACCTTGAGACAAGTCGAGAACAACCAGAAACCATGGTTGACAAGGCCACTACAGAATTGGAAGGATGTCATGTGTTTTGTCATGTTGCATCTTCGATATGACTCTTGTCAGCAGTAGAACTGGAGGGAACATGCAGAACAACAAAAAAGGAAGGCATTCTGAATTAACCTCTTCATCTTTCCTGATTTGTTGCTGCTACTGCTGTTATTGGTAGTGTGTGCCTTCAAGTTGTTTCTGACTTATGGCAACTCTAAGGTGAACCTATTACAGAGTTTTCCTGGCAGGATTTGTTTAGAGGGGGTTTCCCATTGCCTTCCTCTGAGGCTGAGAGAGTGTGACATGCCCAAGGCCACCCTGCGAGTTTCCATGGTTAGGTGGGGATTCAAACGCTGGTCTCCAGAGTTGTAATCTAACACTTCAAACCATTACATCACACCATACTGGCACTTGCATAGTTGCCGTTACATGCTGAAAACAAAACAAACCACACCACCACGCTGGTTCTGCTGCAGTGTCTTAAAAGACCTGCATTCTCTCACACAAACCCAACTACTCTTTCGAGTTCTCTAGAGGCCCCATTCAAACTCTCTTTGCCATTTGGGGTGTGGTTACAGATCACCCATGACAAACCTTTGCTGCAGTAGCACCATGGCTCTTGAAGTGCCTCTTAGGAGAAGTTTGTTTGGCTCCTTCACGTTTGACCTTCTTGTGTTAAAAGCAGAAAGAATTTTGCTTTTGCTAGTCAATTGGCCTGAGATCTCCTGGATTCAGGAGCTTCTTTTTCTGTGGCTTTCCAATTTTCTCACTGATCTTATGTTTTTGTTGTATCTTATTATGCACTGACTACCTTGAAGGTGTGTGTGAAGGGACTCACCCTCAAATGACAGGGTGATGTCACACTGTCTCACACACACACACTTGGGCCGCCTGGCTGTTAGTACTGAAATGGAAAAATTCAAATGTAAAATGCTTATATGTTTTAATAACGTATTAAAATTGATCCTCAGTCTTGGCCCTTTTGCAAAATTTTGGGCCAAGAGAAGGCATCTAGCTTCTGCCTTGGCAGACAGAAACCAGGAGAACTGCACTGCAGTGGAATAGCCCGGTGGCCTTCCTCCATAAGCAACACAGACTCAGAACAGAGTAACTTTCTTCTCTACCCAGTTACCCTAGAGTCACTACTCCACTTCATGACTTTGCTCCCTGTTTCAGCTTCATGGTGTCTAAAACAAAAATGGTAGAGAGTGAAGGGTTACCTGCCCCTCCCCAGTTCATTTTTCCATCTTTTGTTAGAAGCATTATGTAGGTCTCCAGACAAGCATTAGAAGTGGGAGGAAAGACATTTTTTTAAAAAAAGTAGATCTGTGAATAGAGTGCTAATTCTTCAGATTCCACTGGGGGAGGGGGAGACAGCGGCTTAATTGAGATAAATCCAAGGATGCATAATGAACGTGATAAGTAAAACTGATAGGAGGATTCTCTTCACACAGATTCAGTTCTGAACAAATTTTTCATCAGGGCAAACATTATACTTAAAGCTTCTTTGTTAGAAGTCTATTATAAGCCAAACCCCCACATTTTGCTATGATTTGGCAACACAGAAAATAAAACTTAATGAGATAATTCAAGGGATTTTCTTTTTCACTACAAGCGCTTCAAATATCTGGCCGAGTGCAGGTTTCTGCTATCACAAAAAAGATCACACTCCCTTAATTATAGCCCATAAATGATACAGGGGACACACTTCAAACAAATAGTTGCCATGTCTCGAAATTCATAAATTTAATTGGAACAATGTGATGTGCCACTGCATCCTAAGAAGGATGACAGAATCCACAAATTACATGGCATTTTGATTTATGGTTCAACAATGCTTTCAGCAGAATCTTTTGACTTTCCCCCCTTTTTTCTTGTTTTCTTTTTGCATTCTTTATGAGGGAAATAGGGCTTTTGGGTACAATGTCATTTGAAAAGGGGAGGATAACGGTAGAGAGTCTTTGCAACGCTTTGAAAAATTGGTTTTAGTATGCGGATATTCAGAGCCTGTTCTGCTCTGTGTGGAAGTAGAAAATGTAGAATAAGACAGCCATCAGGTGGCAGCTTGAAACCTGGCTGAAACTGCTTCAGGCTAAAAGCAGTCTTTGGCCACCCAGAAAAATTCGATGCATGCATATTGTTTAACCAAAGTTCATTTTCCTTAAACAAGGTTTATTTTTGATGTTTGGCCAAAAGGCAGGATGTCATGTGATGTTAACTAGGATTAGGACGCAAGCATAACAAACATGGTTGAGATAGTTTGTCTCTGGCTTCCTGACTTGCAAGATGGCAAGCAGAGCACTCTGGTGTCTTCATGCAAACATCGTCCAAGGGCTTGGCAGTGTAAAACATAGCCTTATTGCAAGTTTAAAATATTAATGTGAAGACAGTGTTAACCCGGCTTGAGCTTTTGCCTGTACTGGGATGAGGAGAGGCAAAATTGTATGGGCTGAATTGATGCCAATGTTCTAGATTAGTTGCTCCATACATTAACATGGAAATAGCCAGTCATTCCCTTGGCCAAATACTTGCTCTTGCCAAGGTCAAATGTGTGTTATTGGCAGGGGCTCCATTCCCACAAAGAGCACAGGCAAAAGTTAAGAGGTTCAGCTGCTTTCCAGACTTCACCATCTGTAGGGACACAGCCGGTAGGAAGGAGCCATTTGACAGAAACTGGCTTGTCGTTGATCACATGCTGACCATGCAATATGTGACGGCTGTCTGCACAGAGAGCGGTCAAAGCCAATTCTGATACCTAAAAGGACTGACAACTTTCACCATCATTTCAATACCTGCAGGCCACTCCTGGCTTTATGTTTTGAACATGCAGAAGCATATATTAGAAGCATGGCAAACAGGAGCTTACTTATTAAGACAAGGATAACAGGCATTTTGCATGACACTGGTGAAAGGCATAGAATAAAGCAAGCTTGTGTCTCTAGAGTTGCTGCTTCCTGAACTGTGTAGGGTTGCCAGATGGAAACTGGAGAGCACACCTGTAATATTTGAGTAGAAGGGGGAATTTCAGCAGGTGTTGCTGGTTACCTAACAAGCTAACAAACAACCCTCTTCTGAAATTCTCTCTTTTGTTGTTGTTGTTGGTGAGTGCCTTCAAGTTGTTTCCAGCTTATGACAACCCCATGGTGAACTATCACAGAGTTTTCTGGGGCAGAGAGTGTCTGAGGTGTCCAAGCTCACCCAGTGGGTTTCCATGGCTGAGCGAAGGAATTGAATCTTGGTCTTCAGGGTTATAGTTCAACACTCAAACGACTATACTGTGCTGGTTCTCTCCTCTACACAACCATTAATGGCACAAGAGTCTTTTCAATCTGGAAACCCTAGCTGCCTGGAGGCTTGTTTGTATCTTTTTGTGTGTTGTGCTTTTGTGCCTTGCCCGAGTAACTCATCAAAGGGGATTCTGCTGAGAGGAAGTGAGTCACTGACTTGGTTGGAGGCAAGCTAGCCACCACCAGCTGTATATAGCTGCTTCCTCAGTCTTTTGACCTCCCTGAACACAAGCTTAGCTAACAGGGTAAAGACAACAGGGTTTTTGCATAGGTGTTTTGATGGAGAGGCCCAAAGCAGTGTGACAGTGCCTGTATAGGAGAACTAAATGTGGATGATGAGGGAGCTGCTGCAATGACCCAACATGTGTGCTGTTTGCCTGAGGATGTGTAGAGCTATACCGGCAGCAAGTACAAGCTGGCATCTCTTTTGGAATAAAAGATACGCAGCTTGACGCCTGTGGTGCCACACTTTAGCTTATCAGGGAGAATGCAGTTTTGGGAACAGAGCAGAGCAAACTTTCCTGGAAGTCAAAATGCAAGGCTTGCCTTTAGGGTGGGCAACAATTCCCTGTGTCGGGGTGGGTATGGTTGGAGAGCAGATGCTTGGAAGAATGTGACACACAGAAGTAGAACTATCAAATAGCTTCAGTCATGGTTAAGCTTCCTTTCATTCTTCTTTTTTTCAGAAAGATGGGCCAATCCCTAAATCTTGGCAGCTCTCAAAAATAATTCTAATCTGCAAATCAGACAAGGACCTGGAAGGGGTAGACTCATGTCAATCAATTCTTCTTCTTAATAAGGATGCCAAAATATTCACAAGTATTTTGGCTGACAGATTAGGCACTTTGGTTCAACATTACATTCAAACAATCAATTTGGCTTCATCAAAACTGACAAATTTCTGATCCTATTCACAGACTTTTCAATATTATATAATATATAAAAATTTACCCTATGATTGCATATGTTCATTGGACAAAAGCCTTTGATATAGTATGATGGAGTTATCTATTCAGGATCTGTGAAAGGTCAGATATGGGTGAAATGTTATTAAAAACCCTGTATCGTTTATACAGTACAAACCAAGCCATTCTTAACACCAATGATGGTGAATCAGATCCATTTCATATTTATAAAGGAACCAAGCAGGGGTGTCCATTGTATCCTCTCCTCTTTGTTTTTGCAGTGGAACTTCTGGCAAATATAAAACAAAATGATTTAAACCTGAAGGGAATTAGGATTAATGGTCAGTCATCCATCTGAAATCTTTTTGTACATGACATAACTGAGACAATTTGTAAGCCAGCTCAACTGTTTCTAAAAATAATATCAATTTTATAATCTTTTGGAGCAGTGTCAGATTTGGAAATAAATAAAAATAAGTCTAGAATCTTATGTTTGAATATGAACACTAGCTCTAGAGTGTTTCTTTCTAGAATAACAGGTATTCAGACAAATATATCAAGTATAAAATACCTGGATGTCATAATTTCAAGTTCTTTAGCAAAGGAAACATTACTTAATTACAAACCTTTCATTAGATCTATTATGTATAAGATAAAGAACTGGGAAAAATAAACTTATTTTATTTGGGTAGAAATGCTGTGTGTAAGATTAATATTTGCCTAGGTCAATTACCTTTTTCAAACAATACCACTAAACATTCCACAACCCTCTGCCATGCAGGAATACACAACTAAACAGTGATGGAGCTTGGAGTGTGTGGAGGGGGGCCCAGGAGGGCCAGGGCTATGGCACGAGGGCCGTGGCCACTGTGCGCAGGGGCATGGCTGTGGTGCGTGGCCAGGGCATGTGGGGCATGGCCAAGGCACGTGGAAGTATGGCTACAGGGATGCCTCAAAAACATTGCCACCCAGGGCAAATTACCCCCCTTCCCCATGTCCCTGCATGACTGCAACTAAAGCTCTCATGAAGGATGACCATCCATCCTCTATTTAAAAAACTCTGAAGAAGGAGACTTCAACACTTTCTGAAGCAACCTACTCCACTGTTGAACATCTCTTACAGTCAAGAAATTCTTCCTATTGTTTAAGTGGTATTTCTTCTTGTATTTTGAATCTATTGGTTCTCATTCTAGCCCCTAGAGCAGCAGGGAAACAAACGCACTCTATCTTTCATATGACATCCCTTCACATAGTTAAAGATGGTGATCTTATCACCTCTTAGTCTTCTCATCTCCAAGTTAAACACAACAAGATCCCTACGTCATTTCTCGACGGGCTTGATTTCCAGACCTCTGATCATCTTGGTCACTCTCCCTGGACACATTCCAGCTTGTCAATATCCTTCTTGAACTGTAGTGCTTAGAACTGAACACAGTGTTGCTGGTGAGACTTACTAAAACAGTGGCACTGCTACTTCCCTTGATATGGACACTATACTCTTGTTGGTGCAGCGGGGAATTGCATGTGCCTTCAAGTCACTTACATCAACTTCTGCCAACCCCATAAATTTCATAAGGGTTTCTTAGGCAAGGAATACTCAGAGGTAGTTTTGTCAATTCCTTAGATAACCCACGGCAGCTGGTATTTGTTGGCAATCTTCCATCCAATTACATTGGCTCTTTTTGGTCACTTTTGAGCCAAACTGTTGACTCATGTTTCATTTGTGGTCCACTAAGTTCCTTAGATCCTTTTCACATGTATTTCTTTCAAGCCAGGTCCCATCTCTCCTATATTTGTGTATTTCATTTTTCCTGCCTAGATGTCATGCTTTCTCCCTGTTGAAATTCTTTTTTTTTTTTGTCTCCAATCTGTCAAAGTCATTTTAAATTCTGATTGTACTCTGCTTCTTACATTTCTTATACATCTGTTTTAAATCTCATTGGAAAGTTCTTTATATATCCACTGTGGTTTCTTTAGCCACTTTCTGCTTTTCTTTTTCACTTCAATTGTTTGCAACTGTGCCTTCAATATCTACCTTTAATAAAGTTCCAGGCATCATGAATTCCCTCTCTTTTGAGGATTTCTTAAGCTTACGAAATGAGTTTTCTTGAAGTTCAGAAGTGTGTCTATGTTTGGCATTGCCTTTCCTCTGCATAACAAAAATCCAAGAGGAGATGGTCACTCCCATCCAAGTCCTTCAACAGGTCTGATGAAATTACAACCTGTGCCCCAAGGTCTTTTTGCTTCCCGTGTTTAAAGGAATATCTTGCAGTATCATTTGTTCCAATGTGCATCAGAAGGAGAAATGGTTTGTGGGCTTGATGGATCTTGCCAGCCTCTCTTACATCATGGACAATCTGGAAGATAGCACTTCAAGACATGCTGTCAGGCCTGCACACCATAGTTTCTGTTCTTACGAACCGGGAATCACCAACCACCATATATACTTCTTCTAGGAATTGGCAGAAGCCCTTTCACCCATAGCACTAAGTTCACCTCCATGCCTTCTGAGGAATGAGGCTGCTGTCTCTGCTATTGTGCCTCATAACAACTGATTAAGGGAAGAAACGGGAATGGATTTAATAGCTACCAACACACAACATGGCATTCGATTATTATGCTTCTATGCGTCACATTCTTCCAAATGTTTGCTTTCTGTATTTGGAAATTGTTCAGTCCTAGAGGGCAGTATTTTGCCTCTCCAGGGGAATGTACTCCACCCCCTTCCTTCCTTCCTTCCTTCCTTCCTTCCTTCCTTCCTTCCTTCCTTCCTTCCTTCCTTCCTTCCTCCCTCCCTCCCTCCCTCCCTCCCTTCCTTCCTTTTTTAAAAAAAACATTCATCCTCCCTGGTAAATTCAATTGTATATACACAGGCTTTAGGCTGCACATCTCTTTCAGCAGTGCAAACTCCTTGCACTTGCTGCAAGAAAACAAACATGTTGTACAAAGATGTTGTAGGTCACTACAGTTGTTCTGTAGTGTTCTGTTGTACGTCCATCTCCATCTCTTATATAGGCAAGGGCACAGCAGTATAGGCTTCCCCCTCCCTTTACAACTCCTTTGTAAAACACTCACACAAAATGCCTGTTTTCCTCTTTCTGTTTGCCAAGCTCCAGGGACTGAGGTAGCAGCTATCTAAAGCCAGTGTCTGCTAACTCCACCCCAACCAAGTCAGTGACTCAAGCAGAAGCCCCTGTCCCTTTACACCTTGTATTCATGAAGTGTATATTGCCCCAGACACAAAATCACAGGCAAACAAACTTAACCCCAAAAGCACAACCTCTGGACCATGCCCTTTCATGAAGAACGACTTCTCAGAAGAGATGAACTGCACCTCTCAGTGCTTGAAAAGAATGTATTTTCTTGCATATTGCAAACTTGATTAGGAGGGCTTTAAACTATACTATATAAGGAGGCCTCAGTGATACAAAGTTAACAGTATATCAACTAATCAATGGGTGAGAAAGGCTGTAGGAAAGCAGCTGGAGATAATGACACACGGTTTTAGATATCTTTACAATGATATGGGTTTGGAATTCTCAGCAGAATTGGCAAGGAGTATAGCTAGCTCTCACATTCCCTCCCACAAATGAAAAAACAGACTAAACAAGGAAAGGAAATAGAGTAGTGCTGTGTATCAAAGATGTGAACACCTGTGAGGAGATCCATGATTTAGAACATGAAAACCAGGTTGTGACCACTTAGTACAATGCTTTCTTAGAATAGTTACTGAACATTAAAAAAGGAAATATTGAGTGGAAATGAGAGACTTCCCTTATATCTGCAGGAAGTCAAACTCTGCCTAGAATGTACAATCCAATGAACTCCCCTTTTGCCTTGCAAACAATTTCATTACCCAGAGGGTGGAGAAAGCAATAAAGAGATCTGATCCTGTGCTGAACTTTGTCCTATCCCATAGGGAAGAACTGGTCATCAGAGTGAGAGCAGTGGAAACCTTGGGTGGGAGTGACTGTGTTCTCCTGGGATTTGTTGTATGGAGAACAGGGAAAGCCAAGTAAAGTCAAGACACACACTTTGGCCTTTAAGAAAGCAGAAGCTCAGGCTTGCTAGAGAAGTTAATAATAATGAAAAGGATTGGTGGAAGTTTTTGGTTATATTTAGAGCAAGAGCAAGGAAATGCTAGGACCCGTTTGGAGAGAATATAGTAAATGCTAATGGCTATGGAAAGATCTGATCACCTTATTTGCATCAAAGGCAAAGAGGACGCTAGTTGGTATAAACAAAACAAATTGCATACCAAAAGGATTAGAATTCAAAATGATCTTCAAAGATTGGAGAGCTGGGCCAAAACTAACAAAATGCATTTCAAGAAGGATAAATGCGAGGTACTACCTTTAAAGAGAAAAATGAAATGCACAAATATAAGAGGGGTGGCACCTGGCTTGACAGCAATTGCATTTGAAAAGGATCTAGAGGTCTTAGTAGACCACATGCTAACCTGGGTCAATAGGGTGCTGCTGCAGCCAAAATAGCCGAAGTAACTCTGGACTACACCAGGAGTTGTATAGTGTCCAGATGGATTTAGACCGCAAGAAAAGGGATTCCACTAAAACATTGGAAAGAACTTTTTGATGGCAACTGCTGTTCAAGAGTGGCAAAGATGGCTTGGAAGGGTGGGGGCCTTACTTTAGGAGAGTATAGATGGCTATCTCTTGGGAGTGCTTTAGTGATGCTGTCCTGCATGGAAGGGAGATGGAGTAGCTAGCTCTTTTGGTCCCTTCCAACTCTGATTCTCTCATGGATGGTCAGCTCTTGTACCCCTTCTACTCATGTCAGTGTTTGGTGACCAAATCAGCAACAGTAGAGCAGTAGATTGTGTTTATTGGCTGCAACTAAGCAGGTCAAAAACCAGTATAGGGGTCTTCTTCTTTTCTGAAAGAATATTATGTGCATGACCACAGAGCATTTGTTTGTGCATCTACAATCATGGGATCATATTTTAGCTGAAAAGCCAAAATTAATTTTGGAGGGGATTGCATTATAGTGGTGAGGAGGGTGAAAGACAAAAGGATGAGCCCCAAATGCCATCACACTTTAGCCTAAAGCTCTAATTACCAGAAACTAAGCCACAGCAGAGGTATTTCATTCTTTTAGAATATGGGGGAAACACAAGCAAAAGGTGTAAAACTATCAAGTGATGGTATAATTGCAAAAGGCTGAGTGGCCACCAGAAGAAATCCAGAGGGACAGATTTGGACCCCAGAAGGGACAGATCCTAACTTTAGGGCCTCAGGTTGCCCAAATTATGTTTAGAAAACCACTCTTTCCAGACAACAGGGACTCCCTCATCAACTCTGGCCTGCCTTAGCCAACATTTTGAGGAAGTTTGTTTCCTATTATTTTACAGAATACATTTGGGTCTCCTAAATTAGTCAGTATACGCTAGTAAATATCCACTTGCTCCATCACACACGGTGCCAACTACCTCCAGGGAACTGTTATAAAAATTATTCATTTTGGAGCTGACAACATTACTTATGTGAACTACATGGAGCAGAAGGCTGAAAATCTCTGTGGGCTAACATTTTCTGCAACTTCCCATATAGTAGAAAAAGTCTGAGGAAGTATAAGATTTTATTAGCCATCCTTTCAGTGTAAAGTAAGAACATTCAGGGTTGGCAACTAATTGGTAAAACACTGCCTGTAGGCTACAGGAAATTATCTGCTGTTTTTCTTGAGTGTTCTTACCAAAGGCATAATTGTGCAAATTATTTCTTATGTGAATGGTGGACAAATGAAACTTACCCAACCAATGTTAGTTTTTGTCAGAGTGATAAAGCGGAGCCAATTATCAGTTAAATCATTTCAATTTACTAAAGAGTTCACCCCTATTCAGTTTTTGTTTTCTTAAATGAAACATTTAAAGAAGAAATTAAAATGTGAGAAATAGAAAATGGCGTGTTTCAAAATGACGACAAAAATCTGGCTTCTGGAAATCCTGTGAGATTCCTTCCGTTGCATTCCCACAAGGCTCGCTGGTCCAACAGGACACCTGAGTGTAGCTTATACCCCTAATCTAAGCATGAACTTTGGCAGGCTGCTCCTGAATTTTTATCAACAAGGGCAGCAGCGAAATGGATGACAATACAGCTGTGTAGTGTTCTGAGGGATTCAAGGGTGCTGCCTTCAATGCTCCCCCATTCCCACAAGATGCTACTTAAATTTTTTTCCTTATATGTAAATATATGCACAGTTGTACAATAAACTGGCCAAGATTTCTTTAAAAAAATATACTAGTTTTTTTTAAAGAAGTGTGTTTAGAAGCCACACCAATCTTCACTATTGTTGTGTGCTTTCAGGTCACTTCCAACTTATAGTGATCCTAAGGGGAATGTATCATGGGTTTTCTTGGCAAGACTTCTTCACAGGTGGTTTGCCTTTGCCCTCTGAGGCTAAGAGAATGTGACTTGTCCAAGGTCTTCCTGTGGGTTTCCATGAACTCCGGTCTCCAGAGTCAGTTCAACACTCAACCTACTACACCATGCTGGGTCTTCCCAATAATCTAGACATCTTAAACAAAACAGAAAGCTACTTTATCTGCAAGAAAATGTTTATTTTTTTTGTAAACCCCACAGAAAAAAAAAGAATGCAGCCAAGACCAAGTATTTCAATGAAAGTAGTGCCCCAAAGGCAGCAAAACAATAAAAATAAAAAAATAAAAATAAAAAAATGGGGGAACCTCAACACAAAAGAAAATCAGTGACAATAGTCCATGTTCTTCACAAATATGAAAACCTATGACATTTCTGAGTAACACTTTCATGGTGACAATTACACAAGATGATTCAAAAATGCAAAATGACAGCAACATGCACACCTGGCTAAAGCTAGAAGTTTTTATCCCAAAAGAACCTCTGATTAAAATGATGGATCTTTAATACTCCTATTTTTAATTGACTTGCTTGTCCTACTTCATTTTTTTTAAACAAGGCATACCTGCCAATTCATATGAAACTTTAAAAAGTGTTGTTGTTTTCAAAGAAGAACCTTGTCCTTCCAGAGTCTACTGCATGTTTGCAAAATCATAATGGTTTGATTTTATAATTTTGCTAGTTACTAATACAATTTTATATCCCTGTCCACTGCCCCCTCCCACCCACACCCAAGCCTTTAAACACTTTGCAAGTTGCCAGTGCAACACACTTTCCTACCAATGCACAATATACACTTAAACTTAAATCTTTGTGCAATTTTATGAGTTTTTTTTTAAAAACCCTTTAAAAAAAACTCCTTGGCACAACGGCTGAAATTTAGTCAGCCCCACTGAAATTAAATTGTCAAACACAAAATGACATTAAAGCGTTAATTGCAGTTGACTTTAAAAAACAAAAACCTCCAAACCGCCACTTTATGACCAAGCTTGACAGCCTCTTGTATACAGTACGTTGCACAGTTCCGCCTTTACCAGAATGCTCCCTCCGCTACTCCTGAGCCCTCTTACAGCATATCTTTAACTAGTGAACACTGTCAGGTTTTGTAACCCAAACAAAGAAACAAACAAAGAAGGATGTAAATTTGGACTACAATGGGCATCCAAATTACCACTGAGGATCTGCAGTAGACTCTGTAAAATGAGCTCAATGTTATAAGCTAGATGACAGTGAAAGGGGGGAGAAAATTCTTCATACCATCAAGATTCCTCTTGAAATGTGTCTTTTTCCCAAGGCACTGTTGAACAAGACTGTTAGCAGTTCTGAAGTGACTAAACCAGAACTTAGTAAAAGTTACTTTTTAGACAACAGTTCCCATTATCTCAAGCCAGCATGGCCAGTGTCCATGTTTGCTGGAGGTTCTGGGGACTGTAACACAAAAAGTAACTTTTCCAAGCTCTAGACTGAACAGACCGATGGTAATCAAAACATTTCACACAACCACCAAAGTTACATGTAATTGTCTACCCCCTCTGCCTTACTCATGCCTTCCCTTAAAACTGATGCCCACTTTTAAATGTTTGGTCCTTAGAGGGGTAAAAGCAAATTGATTTGTTTCACACATTCCTCCTCCCACTATTCCATCCCATGGCCTTACACTGTAGTTATCAAAGCTTTGTTTGACTACAAACCCTTTCACTCTTAAAAAAGAAAAACTTAAATAATTTCCATCATTATTCCTTGCCATTTTAAATTTGCCACTTTGGCTCCATCATGTTAAAAAAGCAAAAACAAAAGAAAGGGTTTGGAGTCAAACAGAGTGTTATGTTCTTTTTCTCTTTTCAAGAGGAAACCTTGTAAGAGTGTACACATTTTCTAAAAAAGAAGAGAGGCAGAATTTGCTATGTGAAAACCAAGAGTTGTGGGTTGTTTTTCCCTTAATGTGTTGGCCAAGAAAAAAACTGTAAAGTTCTGTGAGGTTTTCTAAAAATTTACAAGAAAAAATTGATGGGCAGTTCTAGCCAAACCTTGGTGTTGGGGTTCTATCTCCCCACTTCCCTCTTTTTATTTTTTTAAACAATAAATCAGTACAGTCTCACACAATACAAATTTCATCTTGACTGCAAGAGATTTTTCTGTGTGATGCCTTCCATGTGACAAATTTAACGTTGGTGTTTACTTCTTCAGGGGTTGATAAACTGAGGCATTTGGATCAAGTCCAGAAGGGCTGGTCTCCACAAATTTGGAAGAATAATGTGGAGAAACAGGACTCAGAGTGCTGGTGGCCGCAGTATATGTTATGCTGGGCATTACTGCCATAACTTCTGCTATCTTCTGTTTTAGGTCCTTGATTTCCTGATCTTTTTGAATTATTTGCCCTGCAATTAACAAAAAGAAACAAGAAAGTGTCATCCACAACAAATGGGAACCATGGCAAGCAAATATGAGCCCGCGGATATATCTGATCAATGCAAAAAACAGGAAATGCCTTAATACAATTATACATATTGCCATCCAGCAAAGAATGCTATTCTTGGATTAACTTTGTGCACCCTCTGCTGGCTAAAGAAGTCATTTACAGTGCACAACTATCACAAGTAGACTTAAGCCACACAGCAGAGAGGAACTGAGTTTTTCTAATATTTTTCTGACAAAGAGGATCATCCTTTTCAGCAACATTGTTTGTGAAAAAAAGGGGAGACAGGAAAAATGTTTGTTGCTGCCATATCCTTTTGCCAAAGCCAATACACTTGGTCCTATTACAGTGTGAAGGAATTCATGGAAAGGATATTGGGTTTGACTCTCCCACTTCCCAAAATGCTCATTATGTCACACAGCCAATTTGGACCAAAAATGCAGCATTCCTTGACAAATAAAAATGGTGCCAAAGAGCAACAGGTGAAGGTGTTCTATGTGTGGCAATGGAATATACAACTCTAGATTCCCCTTACTCCTCTCAAAACTGAGGTTGAATATTTATTATAAATTTAGTTCAAGCTTCTTACTAAAAAATACTATTTTGTTTACCTAAGCTTAGAAAATATGATGATAACCAAGGAGCAGTGAGAAGCATAAATTAAACTATTCAATTAGATTTCTTTTTTATTATTTTTCTCTTCTTACTTCCCTCCCTCATTTGTTTACCTGGACAAAATGAAGAACTCCAATTGTGTCCTAGGCTCTTTATTTCCTACCATATTACATTTTTTAATATTGTGCAAATTTACAACTTGAAACTGCACTCAGAGAACTAATAAAATCTAACCATGTGTTCTCAAGCACCGCTTGCTTCTGTTTTCAGTGGGGGAAAAATACCTATGATGCCTGGTACTTTCATTGGCATGGAGAGTGATGTATCTGATCAGATTTCTCTGGCGAAATCTCTGCTGCTCGGGAAGACCAAAACAATTCTCTCAGATTTCTGAACCAGTCATCTGTGCTCTCTATTTTGATTCCACAGAGACTCACAGAATTATTATTTAGTGATGAAGCAGAAGTTAACCTGATTCAACACATTACCTACTGTTGGTTAAATATTAACCCTACACTGAACAGATACTGAAATTTTGCCTGAAGCAAAACTGCTGAGAGAATGATGGCAAAGGTTGCTCTGCCAGCCAAAACCAGAGGAACTTCGTGGTAGCCAAAAGGCTCTCAATGAAGCTAGAGATATTTGTAAGGGGCTTTTACTAAGACTGGCCAAATTTATTGTGGGGAGATCTTTTTTGGCACATTTTCAACAGAAACAAATACCTTCAGTAATTTGTGCAGTCAATGGTCTGCAGAATCCAAAGAGGCATACATAAAATTCTGTGTGCTCACTCTCGCTTCTCTGTACAATCCTTCCCCCCTTATGCTCTGAGGAAATCTGCTTTTGAAGATTAGGAGACCCCGCTGTAGTACAAGGAAATGCAGTCCAAAATATGGAAATTACCAAGCATCCTCAACTGCTGGTGCCTTATAAATGTTTTCCATTTCACATGTCCACAAAATATGACTAGACAAGAAGAGATAGCCTGGTTTTCCACTGCTCTGGAGAATTCCACTTACCTTGGGCTATCTCAAGCTGTCTTTTTGCATCTCCTAACGCAGAGAACAGGTCCAACTTGATCCTTGTCTCTGCACTCAAGCTGTTCTCTAAGTGCTGTGTCTTATCCTGCATGGCTGAAAGCGCTGACATTAACACCTCTGTATCCTTTTCGTTCTCTTTGTATTTCCGCAGCTCCTTTGAGAATAATTAAAGCAAGACTATTACAAATAGGGTCCTTATACTGAGACAGGTGGGAAAAGCAAAGTGAATTTATCATGGAATAGGGATTGGTGGGAGAAATGCGCGTGTCTGCAGTATTCAGAATATAACTTTGACTGTGAAAGCAGTATCCAAATATACATATGTGCTTTGACAACATAATTTGAATATAAAGGTAATTTAAATTTTCAAAACCAGTAGCTTGGAAATCAAAATATTCAGGCACAAATATATAGTTTTTTACACAACCTTCCCAAGGGCTCAAAATGATTGCAACATAGTCTTCTTATGGCCTGATAACATAAACCTAACCATGCCAGAAGAGACAGTTGACCTGGTGTGACAATCTGCTAGCATTTGGCCCAAGTCTCTCAGATTCCATCCCACATTAACTTCATGTTAGAGTAAGAACATAAGAAGAGCCCTCTTGGGCCAAAGCAAAGACATATGTAGTCCATTTTCTTGTCTTCCATACTGACCACTGAGATACCTACAGGAAACCCACAAGCAGGACACAAGAGCAACAACCCTTCCCAGTTCCATGTTTCTTAGCACCTAGTACTGAGAAGAACAGTGGTTTTGATCCTAGATGAAGAATGTGACTGGTAACCATTAATAACCTAAGTTGGTAGCCATCACCACATCCTGTAGAAGTTAGTTAGAACAGTCTATGTGAAGAAGAGCTTCCTTTGATAGGTCCTGAATCTACCATAATTTAGCTTTACTACATGACAAATTGTCAACACTTTTGATAACGCTTAGTTCAGGATATATCTGTACATAAGGCTCTTTCTGCTGCAGGTGGGCCACCCTTGAAATGAGGTCAGTGTGGGAATCCCACTTGGTTTTTTTCAATGAACAGGAACATGAAGCTGACTTGGAAAACTTCCTTTCTTTGAATAACTAACAAATTTTGGAGACTGACCAGTGGTCATGCTGGCTGTGGAATTCAGGGTAATATAGTCAAAAAATGGAATGTTTTAAAGCACCCCCTTACATTGAACCAAACTGCTTGTTCACATGGTCCAGTACTATCTACTTTGACCAGCTGTAGTCTCTAGAGCTTTAAACACATTTGGTCTTTCTAAGTCCTCCTTTTTGAGAGCACACAGGCTGATGAACTGAAATACCAGGGTTGAACCTCCACGAAAGCTCATTTTCCACTCCAGAGCTGTGGATCTCTCCACAGTGGAGGAAACGAGAACTAAGTGGTGCCACTGAGGGTCAGAGCGAACACAAGAACTTGGTCTTGGTGCTCAACATGACTGTTCAGTATCTCTTATTAGCTAATAAGAAAAAAAGTCTAAATGCCTCTCTCTATACATTAAATATTTGTGTTTGTTCATTTGTTTCTGACAAGCTCTAGTATGTAACTAATGTTTTCATGCTTTATTTTAAGGGTGGGGTGCATATAATTCTTTTGCTTCAGATATTTTAGCTTGAGGAACAGGATGTGCTTGAGAACTAAAAAAAAGAGTGCTTTACTTAATATGTCTGTCAAATCCACAAAGTCAAACAGTTTTTCTTTTTAACGCCCAAATAAAAAGCTTGATATTAAGGAAATATTCCTTTCTATGTTTCACAGCTCTCTGCATATCAAATCAAGAGTTGTACTACTTTTCCCTAGACAGTTTCATTATGTGGGCTTTCTATCCAACACAAACAGAAGAAGAAAAACACTGAAAATGCAGATGTATCTCATGGCAAATCTACAGAATGATAAGTGGGGAAAAACAGAGAACAGGTTCAGAAATAGATGCAGAACCTGAATCTATTTTTATACACATTTTCTGAAATGTAAGATTTTTGTGACAAAGAACACTGCAAGTATTCTTAATAGATTAAGGGTGCTTTATGGAAGGAAAGTGCTTAACCTTTTCTACCAACTCCTCTCTGGAAATAAAGGCTACCCTCTTCCCTTTACTGTTTTTAATCATCCCCTCATCCTTCAGGATAGATCTAAAACTGGAAACAGTGTATTTAAAATATTCATATTTTGCATTCAACAAGCCCCTGAGGCAGCTAATACACATCATAAACAAATTACAAGATTGAAACTAAACAAACTTTCTTTTAAAATCAAGCATAATGAAAAGACTACTAAACCACAAAAATGCTATGGCAATAGGAATAGCTAGCACTCTGTCAAATGAGGACTCTACTACTATTATCTTTTTAGTTGTATCTGAAAGGCTGAAGAGAGAGAAATGTTTTGCAAGGGAACTGAAGGTTCCAGAGTTGAAGGTTTCAGAGAGTTATCTCTTCACACAATGTGACATATCTCTTCTTTTATTCATGGTTACCTCTGAATAAACAGGCTTTACAGGTTTTTGAAATAAGGTAAAATCCTACAAAGACTATCTAACCAAAGGGAAAGTAGGATAGCAACACAGAACAATGAGATGACAGTCCACTTTCAAAATAGTTCAGCATTAGGTCAACTGTAGCATTGTTCTACAAATGGAAATGGAATGAAACTTCCTGGCCATTATGCTAACCTAGAATGCTTCTACATGAAACTTTTATCACCTCCTTAACAGAAATACACAGGGTCCTGACACAGATTATGTCTTTTAATTTTAACCCTCTCAGGTTTTCCATCTTTTTTAAAAAAAAATACTCAACAGAAAAAAAAATAGCTGCATAGTGCCTTTTGATCAGTGATGGCAGGAACCCTTTGTCTAGAAGCATATCTATGAAGGCCCTCCTGCGCATTCTGCCACCTTTTGAAGGGTAGCTGATGTAAAATATACAGGAAAGCCTTTTAAAGCAGAGTGCCTAATTGTGGAATCACCTCTTTATTTTATTTTATTTTCTTTACTCCCCACTCCCTTTTTTTGGTTTCCCATGCTATGTTTTTGTTCAGGAAAGCTTTGCTTTGGGTGATATGAAAGACAGAAAGAAGCCCCACATGCAATACATTGGAAGCATTTATTGCCATTTTCTATATAACATGTTTCTACATACACCAAAAATGCATGCATGACTAATACATTTTCATATAGGGTGAAAAATTGTTCAAAACACAATTTTTCTGTGGAAAAGTCTCCACACCACAAGTTTAGATAGAGTGTGTGTGTATGTCTGTAGTTGTCTGGGTTATTGTATTGCAATCAATCATGTTAGATGGGCTAAATACAGGACATGAAGTTCTAGTTGTTCTAAGGAGAAAAGCACTGACAAACCCTAGTCCGTCAGAGGAACAGAGCAACAAATCAATGCACTGCAAAGTATCTGTTTCACAAAATCTCTTGCTTCTCAATCAGTCACACATACAAGTTGTCAAGACAAGGAGTGATAACTTGTCTATGCCCACAGACTTATGTACATCCTTCAGTGACATATAATCCATCACTCTGGACGTCAAAGGAGTCAAATGTTACTTCACTAGTACATTGATACTGCACAATAAAATAAAATAAAATAAAATGGTGCATAAATGCTAAGCAAGGTTTGACAGAATGCAAGCAGGAAAGTCTCCCATAAGAAGAGACTGAAGCAATTTTGAAGCTAGGTCAATGATGAGAAGAGGAAGTATAACCCCATGCACTTCTCAAAGTGCTAAAAAGGTCTTACCACCAAACCTGATAAACATCCCAAAGGGTACAAATTCTGTGATGCACAGAAGGTCATCCTAAAATATCTATTAACATCAATGAAAGATGAAGACATGAACTGTGTCTTGGTGACCTTGCATTACCTGAACTTTCATTTCTAGATCTCGTATCTGATCTTCTTTCACCTTTATGTCAATTGTTAACTTCTTGCACTCTGTTTCCAGGTCTCTGATACGATTTCGTAATGTTTCAGTGCATTCGCCTCTGCCAAGTAAAGCGAGAACAGAGGAAGTGAAGTAACTTTCAGTGTGTGCCACAGTTAAGTTTCATAGAAGTGTTAACGCTGCAGGAGTGAAAAGGTGCTATGTGTGCTCTTTCTGGTTCAGTGACAGCATCAAAAAATGACAGTCAGTCAGATATAAATGCTTTGTGACCACTTAATCCTCAGTTAGTTCTTACAACCCACATTTCAAATGTTATCTTCTGTTCCCTGGAAATTGGCAACTTCCCTCTGAAACTGGAGGGGAGAATCCCTTCTGCACACAATTTTCTTTGTCCTACATCCTACAGGTAAGTCTGTGCCTCTTCCCTGCCAGATTTCTTAAAAGTGTCTCGACAGAAAGCACTGTTCATAGAGAAGCTTGAATGTACAAATGCACTTTAGTCACCTTTCACTGAATAGTATGGCAGATTATTTAAGAGCGGTTAAAATCCTTTGCTTCAGATGCATTTGTACACTGGTAACACTGCTGATTTCACCGATTTTGCTATTTAAAATAAAGAGCCAATGCAGCGACTAAATCATGGCACAGCTTCTACTGGATGATTACATTTCAAACTATAAGAGAAAAACATGTATACATCTGCAGTGGCAAAACACGCTCTCTCTATGTAGAAGACTAGCAATGGGACGGAAGACATCAACCTAGCTTTTCACCTCATGCCTTTTTTTCCAGATGCAAGGCTTTTCATTCCCACATAGCAGAAAGTACAAAAATGTAATCCAAACCTGCAGTCTCAAATCATACAGCCCAGAAAAAAATATTAGTATTTCAATTTTTAAAAAATATTATAAATACAAACACATCATAAACACATAACACAGCACATAAGTTATGGATCTCAGAAGACATTGTTCAGTCATTGTGGCTTGTGAGTGGGGAAAATTTACCCAGAAATTCCAAAACATTACAGACATTCTAAACACAGAGTAAGAAACCTAATTATCTTGACTTTGTATGATATGCAACATTCACCATTACAGGCATATTCCCAATCCTAGATATAGGATTGGGGCTTGTTTCTTTTCCAATTTGCAGCTATTGAAACTTTGGTAAATGTTAATAATTTACTAAACATTTCAATGGAAGTCTTTATACTTTGAGCTATGTGTACAGAATTTAAACAGTGAAGACAGAGGAGAAAAGGAGGACAAGTACCTGGTAGCAGCAGCAAACGCAACAGCTCGTGCAGCAGTTGCTTCTTCCAATTTCTTTCTTTTTTTTTCTTCCATCAACTGCTTTTCTACAAAAGTCCGTGCCTCCTGCTCTGCTTTTAATTTTTTCTCCAATTGGCCAATAGTCTGCTTATCTTTTTGTTTCATCTGTACAGCATTATGTAATCTGGAAGACAAGAGAAAGATGTAACATCTTCCTGCATTCAAAATGTGAGGGAAGGCCATCAGCAACAGGTATTTTACACAGCTCGTTCTGCTAACATTTGCTGTCTTGCCCATCCTTTGCAACTGAAAGTTTACAGATACTGCTTTCCAGTCAAATAGACTAAACCTGTGAAAGTGTGACAACGGACACTGTGATGTCTAGGGATTGGCTCCTACAATACAAAACTCCCTGTGTCTGGGTATTTTAGGTGTTTATACTTTCAGAGCAGTGTTCAGGTGATCATTTCAGATGTTTGTAGGTCTTTAACACATATGACTGTAATTTTACAGATTCGAAAGTTGATATACATCTTGAACTCCCCTCTCCTCCATTTTTAGCTACAGGCTCTTTCTATCATTTTTGCCTATTGAAGAAATATATGATTTTGAAAGCTTATAGAAAGAATTTTGTGTCTCTTTGGTAGTCCCAATACAGGACGGTCATTCAGGGACAATACGGATTATTAAAATTAAAATCTAGATCGCTTAAAGCAGGCTGGACAACTAACTGGCTATGCATATTTGTGAATAACAAAAAGTTCAATGTGAATGGAAGTAGGGATCATCTCCTTTCAAAGACCTTGATGGGATTTCTAGACACATGGATGGGCCCAAGCATTCCCTTTAACTATTCTGGATTACTTCAAGTCTCAGATTATTGTCCTTCAGACTGGCATAGCCGATATAACTATACTTAGTTCAGCAAGTAAAATGGTTACGCTATTCCCCTTGATTCCTTTGTAAGGAACGCAGCGCTGATAAAAGCTAATAGAGACGCAGCCAAGAAACAAGGATAAGGCATGCAAAAGGGACAAGCCTCTTCTTAAAAATCTGGAAGGCATGCCCTCTCAAAGAAATTGAGGCTCACTTGCTGGCCAGTTAACATGATGTTATCATTTAGAGGGAGGAGGCTCTTAAGATAGAGGGTGGCTCAGATGAAAATACACACATCCACATGTACACATTTAGAAAAACAATCTAAAGAGATGTTTTCAAAGAGACAGTTGTGTTGTTTTGTTCCAGTATAAGGGAGAAGGAAGAAGTTTTGTGACATATTCACAACTAAACAATTCATTTCATCAAGGGATGGAGGAAAGGGACATCTGAACTACTCTGCTAGAATAGGGTAGAAGGGAATCCAAGGGTTAAATTTTGAAAAAAATTGTTTAGCTCAATCACCTCCCTGGAAAAAGAATAAATGCCATTTTCCATAGCCCTTGCATGGCTTTTATATGGATCAACTGCAATTAGCTACTGTTAATTCATATATAACATCTAGCACTGAAAACAGTTCTAAAGGATTCACTTCATTCTTCCTCACAAAGGCAAAAATATAGTCAAAAAGACCAGGATGTTGTTTTATATTTGTGTATTTCATTCCCACTATGTTGTACAAGACACAGAGCAAAATTAAAGCCACAATCATGCTAACATCAAGTACTTTAAATCTCTGGCTGAAATGGAGCTCAACAGAATTTAGCGTTGGTCAGACTGAATGCTAAGATTTTAAAAACTCAATTTACTTTAAAAAAAAAATCAGATTACAAGTGTAAAAAGCAGGCACAGGAAGTCAAACATATTGTGGGGTGGAGCTAAACTTACTTATTCTGAAGCAGCTCATTTTCTTGTCGGAGCTGTCCGATTTCAGACCGAATCCCTCGCTCTGTGGTGGTCAGAGAACTGATTTGACTACGCAGCTCTTGTTCGATCTGCCTGCTTGCCTGCAGGTCAGCCTTTAATTTCTTAATATCTTGTTCCAACCTAGGATAAAGAACAGGAATTTAATTAATTGATTTATTAATTACCTTGTTTATTTGTTTTTGAAACAGAAAAAGAACAAAGTAAGTTTTATCCCTCTCTTGAGTATTCAAGCACTGTACAGGGCTTTCATTTTTTAAAAAAAAAATACCAAAGATATGACTGCCTTTTCATCTTTTCTTTAACGATCTCTTCTAGGCTTTTCTCTTCGACCTGTTTACTAGCATTTATTATCATACGGTCATTCAGGGACAAAGCATATGGGACAGCCTCATGCTGCAATCACATGTAACATGAATCAGGTGGGACAGACAATTTGAATTGCAAAAAGGGTGCATGAGAGGGTGATCAGCCTCTTGTCACAGCCCTGCAATCTCTCCCACCCAGTCACTTTCCTGCCAGCTAGCCTCACCTGTGTACTGATGGAGACTGGGTCTCGGGAAGGAAGAGTAATAGTGGGAGGAAGGAACCTACATGCTTCACACACTCGCGTATTCCTTTTATGTTTTAAAATCACACACTTTGTTTTCTAGATACACATTAAAATGAGAAGTCTGCCACAGTCACATGTAGTTTAGACTGCAGTCAGATTATTAACACAGACCTGTCACTTATATACGCAAACATATTTCTAGGGAGCTACTTGGAGGGTGTTTGCAGACCCCCAAGTAAGTGTGTGTGTGTGTGTGTGTAAACTTTCTTTACTTTTGCTGCAACAGGGAGAAAACAACACAGTAACAGCTCAATGTTGGAAAGATTTAGCTTTGTGTTTTATACTACTATTGTCGGGAGTCCTCCATGTTTTATTGTTTTAGGATAGCAGTAGACTGAGGAAATAGTGATAGTAGGCTGTTAGCTATTCCCAGGCGCCAACCATTCCTTCTGGCTGGAATTTCAAAGGAACCATTTGGCATGATGACGTTCGTTCTTTTACAACTATCTTAGGAGAAACTGTCTGTTAAAGTGTAAGGTGGGGGAAACGTCCATTCTCGAGCTTTAACGTCTGAAGACAGCATCCCTTACTATGTTACAATAAATCTTCTATTAAGTTTGTTGATCCGTGTAAGAGTGAATCTGTTCCTGACAGAAAGCTCGAGAAACCTTTCAAAAAATGCACCAATTGATGGACCAGTCGATTACTGAAGAAGAGCAAGGATCTGCAGAATCTGATGGAGCTACAGAAACTGAAGTGCCCCTGGATACCAAGACAAAATTGCGCCTGACCGAGGCTATGGAAACCCCCACAAGCGGCCAAACCTGGGTCTGGGGAGAAAAGCCACATACGTCGTTGAGACAACGCAGAAGGGCTGCTAGATGGGATACATCAGCAAAAGACCTATCCCTTTTGGAGGAGATAAAGCAAATGGAAACCGAACTGGAAAGAAAAGATGAGGAGATACTCGAACTCAAGACCATGCTACGCGAGATGCGCATCCGTCCCTCGCAGACAGGGAGATCACCAGGAGGAGAACCACGAGCGGCTGTCTCGGCGGCAGGCACCCCTGGTCCGCCCCAGCAACCAACAGGGCACACGCCAGCGCCACTGTTACTCAGAAATGTGGGAGACCTGAAAGCGACCTTCAACGGGAAGGGGGAGAAACTCTCCTTTTTTTTGACTATGGCAAACAATTTCATGATTGATCACGGCCATCTATTTCGGGATGATGCGGCCCGAATTCGATACCTAAGCCAGAGGATGAAAGGACTGGCAGCAGACTGGGTAGCGAACCTATATGACTCCCGCGCCCCCGAAACTGAAAATCTGCAGCTCTTCATGAACCATCTGCGGGAACGCTTTGAAGACCCCCATTTATTGGAAAACACCAAATATCAACTGAAACGAATGAAACAAGGCAGGAACGATGTGGGGACGTATTCCCGTGAATTTAGAAACCTGGCCACCAAAGTCCCGTGGAGTGATGAAATTCTAATTGAGTTATACAAAGATGGACTAAATCCTGATATTCTACACGGGTGCTTAATGCAGGCCAATCCACAGACCCTGCTAGGTTGGGTCAGACTAGCTACTGAAATGGAAGGCATAACCCAGACTGTTCAGCTGAACCGACAAAGACAAGACGTGCCAAAACGACAACCTCGCGGTCCCACCGTCCTCAATGCTGAGGAACGGAACAAACGTCTCCGTTTGGGCATGTGCTTTAACTGTGGAAAACCGGGCCACCTCGCCAACACCTGCCGCGGAAACCAAGCTCCGACTGGGACTAAGGGAGCACGAGCAGACCCAAAGGATATAGAATTCACACATCAGACAGCGGCCGCCAAACAACCACTTAGACGCACTTCTAAGGACCCTGCAGCGGCGACAGGAGACTCCGATCCCGATGATGAAACCACCTCTTCGTCCTCATCTGACATAGATGGAGATTCTAAACCTGACTGCGATGACTGGCAAGCGGCGGGAACATCTGTAAGTACTCCTAAAATTCCCCATTTCTACGCCACGGTTGCGATTAGTGGCAGCGATGGGACTTTGCATGTACATAGGGCATTAATTGACTCTGGCTGCTCCAGAAGTTTGTTACACCCCAAATTGGCCAAACAATTGAAAACTCTTTATGAGCCCTTGAGCTTTGTTGTACTTTCAATTTCATGGTTCCGAACAAACATACAGCAGAATTAGAGGACTTTGGTAAGCTGCAGCACAGATCTTACAGCACTTTCATCGCAGGAACATAAGCATAAACATGGAAGCAAAGAAAAAAACACACAATGATTGTTACATGTTGAAGTAAATGAATGTTTTACCTTGTCTGCCAAAATAGCTCATTAGTACACATCACAGCACTTTAAAATCTTGAATTGATATCAATACATAGTCCCACAGAGTCTGAACATGACAGTATTTTTTTAAATCCATATCCTAATTCTTTTGAAAAATGGGAACACGAATTATATTCGATACGCCTGACCAAACAGTCTACAAGCAGGTATCCTGGCAGTTTCTGAAACTAAGCAGGAGGAGTGAATTTGATCTTGCTGTAGAAGATCAATTTGTAGAAGACAGACCCCTGGGAGCTCCATGTCAAAGACTAGGAAATAAGTATATTAAATAGTATACTAGGGTGAGTGTAGGGGGATATATTACATCAAATTATGCTATTCTTGCATGTAAAGGCTGTGTGTAGAACTTAATGTGTAGAAGTGGAATATGCACATAATGATCACTGCATTGGAAGGTGTTTAATTCCACACACCTCGCCCACCATGCTCAATCAGTACTGCCAGCACCAACTATTCATTTTGGTGGCACACACCTTGTGTCAGGAGTATCCTAATTGAATTAGTCATTTGTGGGCTTCAAAATCTTTTATTAAGCAGCACATCTGGAAGAGCAGTCTACACTTAGAAGCCTCATCTTGCACCTTGGTTAGACTGGGACAGATCAATGCACTCCAACTGTATTGCTTTTTAAAGAATGTCAACACAACCATCCTGCTACATGAATACACATACAGGGCTACTGTTTTACACAGTAAATAGAGAAATCAATTCTAGATCCAAGCTATAGTTCTCCTACGTGCGCACACACAAATACAGGCTCAGAGAGATGCACTGCAAGAGATGAACACACAGCAGTTTAGAAGGTTTAATTTTAATCTTTCCTGACCAGAGACTGTATCTGCCATATGCCACATTTAGAAATAAACTGTTATCTTCAACAGAAGCATATAACCTGTTACTGAAACATTTTGACAGACAAATAGACTTTAGATATGAACAAGTCACTTAGGCTCTAACAGAGTAATAAAAGTAATATCATATTAACCAAAACCAAGTATCTGCTGAACTATTATATTAATTTTTCTGCTGGTGTTGCACCTCTGCCTGCCCACCATATTCGAGCAACAAACTCTTCACATCAAGATATATACATTTCAGAAAACACAAAGAGGCACATTTACATTGCGCAAATACAAGAGGCTTGCTGAATTCCATATCCAGCAGTGTCATAACTGGCATCGGCATATCGATCAGTTATGCCAGGCACTTCAACTTGTTTTATTTTTAAGTTTAAAGGGTTATAAGGAGTGCTTAGAGGGAGACAGGGGTATAAAATACACTTTGGGTAACTTTTGTGGTCAGATAGCAATATATCTAAGAAAGGAAAGAGACACATCTGTTAAGCTTATACAGAAGACGAACAGGAGAAGACACTGAGCAGGAAAGGACCGAGGTGAAACAGTCAATTCAGTAAGTAAATTATGAATGTCTGTTAAATGGTGGCAATGCCTGTGCTAAAGAACAGTGAAACTGACACAAGCATATAGTTCCTCTGCTTCCCAAGTCAAAATAACACAGATAGCTTTGTGAAGACTGTGTGGCTTCTTGTTCCACTTGGGTTGGCCTTCCTGGGAGGCCAAGGATGCCTTGCAGAGGCACATGGACCAGGGACAAGAGCAGCTCTCTGCTGTCCCTTCTGTCAGCCCCACTTCCAGGAATTAAGCTGCGTTCAGCTGGGCTAGGCTGGTGGCAGCTGAAGGTCAGCAGGGCCATTTTTGTCCCCAGTCCTCCATGACCCACAGTGTAGCCTCTCCCCTTCCCACCACCACTGTAAGAGAGAAGTGAGGGGAACTGTTGCCAATCCCTGGCTCCAGTAAGCACCCAGAAGAAGCAAAGGGTATTCTGGTGGTGAGTGCCATTCGAGGCTTCTCCTGTTTTTGCAGTGCCACCCTCCCCTTGCTCTACTAGCTATAGTCTTGGCACAGCCTCTCCACAATCCACCTGGGGAGGAGCCCTACAATCTAGCTACTCCTGCTGGACCTCCTCAGTCTTCCTTCTCTTGTCCCCCTTGGCACCTAAGGAAGGCCTCCCCCTCTGGCCAAGAAAAAGGAGGACTCCATTTTTGCACTTCCTTATTGAAACTTTCAGCCAGACAGCAGCTGTGTGAGTGATGGCAATTACTGAAAAAACCCTTTAGCAAAGAGCCCACAAGAATACCTTCCAGCTTGTCATCACTCTCCAGCAAGTGCTAACCTGGCTCTTAGGGGTCCTTGGAAGTAGAAAGATGACCTTCTTACAAGTTTAATTGAAGCTCATTAGACTGTTAGAGATGGGATGCTCTCTGTTGCTTGGTTGGACAAGCAACACATCTGGTGATGATTACAAATTATGGTTGGCTTACCAAGGCCAGAAAAAATTTGTGACCCACAAAAATTTGTGACTAAACAACAAAACCAACCAACCAAACAACCACAGGTTTTGAAGGATACAGAGCCAGCAGCATTCATTTAAGAATACTCATAATCAACCCAGAGATGTACCATGTTTCCTCAACTATCTGCTACCCCCCAAACAGTCTATGGGTTTTATCACATGAGGCAGAAAAACTGCAACTATAGCAGGATAAGAGTGTCTTTGGCAAGAACTTATCACACAATGTTGTTCCTCTTCTGTTGTTCTCCAGGTGGGAGACTGTTGGAAAGTGGTTCTTTTACAGAGGAGGTGATTAATGGATTAATCTGTTAGAGATCTCCTCTATAAAAGAAATACTTTTCAAGCAATTAATCTGTTAATGACCTCCTTTGTAAAAGGGACACTTTTCAAGCAATCTCCCATTGGGAGAACAACAGAAGAGGGATGATGTCATGGGGTAAGCCCCTGCCAGAGATGCTATTATCTTGTTGTAATTGTGATTTACTTCCCTGATGTGATAAAGCCCTATTTGTGCAATTCACTGTCAAAGAATATGGTAATGGACCTTAGCTTACATGACTTTTAAAAATGGGTAGATAAATTCTTGAAGCAAGATGAAATATCCATGTTCAGGTACAGTACACCTCAATAACAGATGCTGGAAAAGGTTTGTTGTATTCATACCACGTTTTCAGGTTTCCTAGAGACATATGTTTGGTCCATGTCAGAAATAGAATATTAGACCAAATGGATTCAAAGCTGACCTGTATAGGTTCTTCATATGACTATATTGCTGCCCCCTGTCACAAAATCCTCTTTCCATAAATTATAGCAAGTTCTCTCAAATGTTCTCACATGGTTCAGCAACAGCTTCATCTTCTACCACAAACCTTCTATCACTCAGGTGCTTCTTGCCACCAAGCAAAGGCTACCACTCTTCCCACTGTATCGTCCAAACAGTGATACCACCTTGACTTTAAACTACAAATCCCACACTCCATATACTGCCCGTTTAAACAGAACACGGAAGGGATTGATGAACAGGCAAGCAAACCATCATGCAAAATGATCTGCTAGTCTCTTTGTCATACTTTCAGCAACACTGCCTGGCACAAAAGATGGCATGGCAGAGTATGTTGCATTTAGACTTTATACAAGACAGTATGATTGAACCCTGACACTTTGAAAGTTCACTAGACATGGACTATTTTGAGGGTGCGGGGGAGACTGAAACCTGACCTTTTCTACTGTGGCTTCAGCAATTAGATTAAGCAAGTTATTTTGGCTGATGATTTGCTTATTCTGATTACCCGCTTTTATTGTCCTCCCATTGCTGTAATTTGGTTAGGCTTTCTGCTTACTTGCCCGTGGCTTTATTCTTAGATTTGTATTGCTTTAATTGTGAATTGTTTCAACTTTTCTTGATTGTATGGCTGGAAGAGGCAATCCAGAAAAATAGCAGACAAAACAAAGCTTTTCCCTACTCTGTAGTGCCTCTATTACCAGTTTGACACAGTTTGCATTCAGGCATGTTATTTTTATGGTTCTCTTGAAAGAACTTGTGGTTATCTCTTTCCTCACATGGTTTTCCTTTATACTAATAACCACCCAGTGGGTAGATTAACCTGAGAAACAGTGATCAGATATGGCGTGTTTCATGGCTGAAAATCAATCTAAACTTAGTAATAGTCCAAGAGACTAATCACTAGATCATACTGGTTCTCAATGGAGAGACTACATTAATGGAACAGAATTCTATACTTCAGGGATAGGAGAAAACAACACTCATCAGCTACATGTAGAGGGCACAAAAGACAGACTAAAGTGGATACAGGACCAAGAAAAAGCAAAACTTTCCCTATGTCTTACAAATATATAGGATGTAAGTGTTGCTGAGGAGAAAGAGTATCAAGAGCCACAGTCTACAATTTTACAAATGCATACACATGAGCACAAACATGATTGAATTTAATCCTCAAGAAAGGTTCGCATGGTACAAAATTTGACAGTCACAGTCATCTCAAGATTACTTAAATAAGTGACACTCTTAATACAGTGCTTACCAAATGTGGGTCCTCATATGAGGTTGCAGTTCAATTCCCAGAAATCTAACCGTGGTCAGAGATTCTGGAAGTTATAGGTCATGAACTGGAGTCCCAGATTTGGGAACGATCATCCTAATACTATTGATTATACCCGCTCTCTGTTACCTACTTGCTGAAATTCTGAATGGTAAAGTATAACCTTTTGCAAGTTGGTGCCCTCCAAATGTGTTAGCCCACAACTCCCATCACCACTTGCTATCATATGTGTAGGCTGTGGATGGTAAGCCAACACATCTGCACGAATGTGGGAGCTGCTACTCCAACATGGCTGATGCTTATATTTAAAGCAAGGCCATCATATGATAGGGGAAGGAGATGTAGTTACTTTCCATGTTTGAATTATCAGTCTCTAAATGGTAAGCTCTGAACACAGAAAATATTTCTATAGCAGCTCAGGTTATTGCCTTCCTACTGCAGCACTCTCTATTCTGAATGGCAGCAACTTTCTAGAGATCTCAGGCAGAGGTCTTACTCATCACTTGCTCCTTTTTTACCTCCTTAAAAAATGACAGGAGTTGAACCTGGAACCTCCTCTATGTAGAGCATGTGCTCTTTCACTTACAGATATGCCCTGCAGTAACCTTTTGATCACTCAGTGCATTGTGGAAACAACCACGTAGCAGTAATTGCCATGTCACAGTCAGAAATGCACTGCATTTAAGAACTTAAAAGCAAGAAAGAGCACTTGTGAGGAACTTGGAGGAAAAAAAATGTGTATTTTTTTTAACAGAAATGGTGCTTCTTGCACTGACTAAAAGTGTTGCCACTTCATAAATTTTACTGAAGAAAGGAAATCTAATAAAGTCCAAGGAAGACTTTCACTGTACTTCAATTTTGCTTTGCCTCTTAAACAAAGAGATACCTTGCCCTGAGTTTACATGTGTGAGACAGAAGAGCAGAGTGATCAGACATGGCAAGATGTTAATATGGTATTGCAATAGATATGTAGGGAGTTTTTTTTCCAAAGTTCAAGCCAAAGTATTCAATGGGTTAATATATGCAACAGGCAGCATAGGGTGTGTCTTGGGAATCTCAATAGAGGAGACCTCAGGTCACAGACTTCCAAAAGTAGGAAAAAAGAGCATTTGTGACCTACCAGTGAGTGGTTTGAGCATTGGACTATGATTCTGGAGAACAGGCTTTGACTCCCTGCTCAGCCATGGAAACCCACTGAATGATCTTGGGTGCATGATACACTCTCAGCCCTAGAAAACCTTGTGACAGATTCACTTAGGATCACCATAAGTCAGGGACAACTTGAAGGCATACAACAACAAACAGACATTAGAAGTTGTTCCATTTCTTCTTAAAATTTCTAGTTTTGTTAAATAAACACACATCCTTATCCTTGAGATTTATGAAGGCAACAATAATTGTACTTATCAAAGCTTCCTGCAATGGGTCAGTGAAAAACAAGGTTAGATGCTTAGATGTCTTCCACACTCACTTGTCAGTATTGTGTTTTCCTTACCTTGACCTCAATCTCATGCACCCACTCACTATTTGGAGAGGTGAAAAGGTTCAATTTGTATACTCTCAGGGAGTAAGCAGAAGGACACATAAGAAATATGAACCCTCTCTTAAAGATACTTGCTCCTTTACACGAGCTACAGAAAGCAGGAACAAAGTAATAAGTAAGAACAAAGTAAGAGATGTTGATGTCAGTTCACTATGTGAGGACATACACATACAAAAAGCAGATTCTTAAACTTCTTGAAAGGTTGAAGGCAGGTGCAATCTCATAAACAAAAAATCTCCCAAATTATATTACTCTGTTTATTTAGAATTAATCTGGACAGCAGATACTGTTGAACCTGTACCAAGATAACTAAAAGCTCAATAACGAGAAAGCAAAGCTTGCTTGTCAGCCACCCAGGAAACATTAAATATGATTTGATAGGCATCACTGAGACCTGATGGGATGAATCTCATGATTGCAATATAGGAATAGGGGGGTATAGCCTATTTTGTAAAAATAGACCAAACAAGAAAGGAGGAGGAGTAGCTTTGCATGTCAAGGATGTTTTCACCTGTGAAGAGATCCGGAACTTAAACCCAGAAAGTCAGGTCGAGAGCATTTGGGTAAGAATTAAGGCAGCGAGAAACAATAGGGATATTCTGGTGGGGGTTTACTACAGACCTCCAACCCAGGCTGAGGACTTTGATGACGCCTTCCTCAACCAAATGACTGCACATTCAAAGAGGAGAGATACAGTAATTATAGGAGATTTCAATTACCCAGATATATGCTGGCAGACAAACTCTGCCAAGACAGCAAGGTCCAGCAAGTTTCTTGCTTGTCTTGCAGACAACTTCATGGTCCAGAAGGTAGAAGAGGCCATAAGGGGATCAAATATTCTAGATCTGATCCTGACCAACAGGGATGATCTTGTGAATGAGGTAGAAGTGGTTGGATCTTTAGGGGGGAGTGACCATGCCCTATTGGAATTTGGCATTCAGTGGGAAGGAGAAGATAAGTGTAGCCAAACACTCATCTTAGATTTTAAAAAAGCGGACTTCTGTAAACTTAGGGAGTTGTTGGCTGGAATTCCATGGATAAGAATAGTGAAAGGGAAAGGAGTTCAGGAGGCATGGGAGTTCCTTAAAAAGGAGATACTGAAGGCACAGTTTAGAACTGTGCCAATAAGGAGGGAAAATGGAAGGCATCTGAAGAAACCAGAATGGTTGACTAAAGAACTCTCAGCTGAGCTAAGTGTTAAGAGAAACATGTACAGGAAATGGAAGAAGGGGAAACCACCAAAGAAGAATTTAAGCAAGTAGCCAGGAGATGTAGGGAGGAGGTCAGAAAGTAAAGCACAGAACAAACTTAGGCTGGCCAGAGACATTAAAAACAATAAAAAGGGCTTTTTTAAATATGTCCGCAGCAAAAGGAAAAAGAAGGAGACGATAGGGTCGCTGTGCAGAGAAGATGGCGAATTACTCACAGGGGGAAGAGAAAAGGCAGAACTACTTAACACCTTCTTTGCCTCAGTTTTTCCCCAGAAGGATACAAGCACTCAACCTGGCGGTTGGGGAGCAGGTGAGGAAGCAGGGCAAATGAGGCACGTAATAGGTAGAGAGACAGTACAGGAATACCTGGCCACACTGGATGAATTTAAGTCTCCAGGGCCAGATGAATTGCATCCTAGGATATTAAAAGAGCTGGCAGAGATAATTTTGGAACCGCTTGCTATAATCTTTGAGAAATCTTGGAGGACAGGAGAAGTTCCAGCAGACTGGAAGAGAGCAAATGTTATCCCCATCTTCAAGAAGGGAAAAAAAGAGGACCCAAATAATTATCGCCCAGTCAGCCTGACATCAGTACCCAGAAAGATCCTGGAGCAGATCATTAAGCAGTCAGTTTCTAATCACTTAGAAAGCAACGCAGTAATCACAAGAAGTCAACATGGATTTCTCAAAAATAAGTCATGCCAGACTAATCTTATCTCTTTTTATGATAGAGTTACTAGCTTGATAGATGAAGGGAATGCTGTGGATGTAGCATATCTCGATTTCAGTAAGGCCTTCGACAAAGTTCCCCATGACATTCTTGCAATGAAGCTGGTAAAATGTGGGCTGGACAGGGCTACTGTTAGTTGGATTTGTAATTGGTTGACCGACCGAACCCAAAGGGTGATCACGAATGGCTGCTTTTCATCCTGGAGAGAAGTGACTAGCGGGGTCCCACAGGGTTCTGTCCTAGGCCCAGTGCTGTTCAATATTTTTATCAACGACTTGGATGAAGGAATAGAAGGCATGCTTTTCAAATTTGCAGATGACACCAAATTGGGAGGGATTGCTAATACGCCAGAGGACAGGATCAAAATTCAAAATGACCTGGATAGATTGAAGAGCTGGGCCAGGGCGAACAAAATGAAATTCAACAGAGAGAAGTGTAAGGTCCTACACTTAGGTAGAAAAAATGAAATACAGAAATATAGCATGGGGGACACATGGCTGGATAGCAGTACGTGTGAAAGGGATCTAGGAGTCTTCATAGACCACAAGCTGAACATGAGTCAGCAGTGTGATGTGGCAGCCAAGAAAGCCAATGCAATTCTCGGCTGCATCAATAGGAGTATGGTGTGTAGATTGAGGGAGGTACTGGTACCACTCTACTCTGCTTTGGTTAGACCTCATCTTGAATACTGTGTCCAGTTCTGGGCAACCCAATTCAAGAAAGATACTGAAAAGCTGGAGCAAGTCCAGAGGAGGGCGACCAAAATGGTGAGAGGTCTGGAAGCTGTGCCCTATGAGGATAGACTTAGAGAGCTGGGTATGTTTAGTCTGCAGAAGAGAAGGTTAAGAGGGGACATGATAGCCATGTTTAAATATTCGAAGGGATGCCATGTAGAGGAAGGAGAATGCTTGTTTTCTGCTGCTCCAGAGACCAGGACAGGGAGCAATGGATTCAAGCTGCAGGAAAGGAGATTCCACCTGAACCTCAGGAAGAAATTCCTGACAGTCAGGGCTGTCCGGCAGTGGAATATGCTGCCTCAGGGGTTAGTGAAGTCTCCTTCCTTGGAGGTTTTTAAGCAGAGGCTAGATGGCCATCTGTCAGAAGTGCTTTGAGGGTGTTCCTGCATGGCAGAGGGTTGGACTAGATGGCCCATGTGGTCTCTTCCAACTCTACATTTCTATGATTCTATGATTCTAAGTCCTTATTTCTTATCTGCGAAATCCCTCACTGAATACTGGAACAAGTACTTCAAATTTCTAGACATCATCACTGACAACAAATTTTGGACAACAACATTTTGCAAGATTAGAACGGAAAAAAATGTCAGCACTCAACAGCTCATAACTTACATTAATCTACTATGCATGTTTCTATTTTAAGAGGTAGGAATACATAACCCTTAATAGTAAGAAGGATAGCTCCACTTTCAGCTATACCGACTATTGGCAAGTTGATGTAATACTGACCACAATAAAATATACACCACACCATCTCAAAACCACTCTAAAGATGAAATATTCAAAAGGTACTGAGTAAAATGTCATATTGAGACAAAACCAATGTGCATAATGCAGTATGGAAGCTTTTCAGATACACAGAACTTCAACAGTCATTGACAGCCTAACAGCAATTCACACATCCTGAACCCAGATTAACAAAGCATGCTGATCTTTAATGGACCACATTCAAAGGAAATGCATGCTTTTAATAAGTTCCTTTCCTTCAGTCTCCTGTCACCTGCTGAGTACTAGACTGTTCTTGATATAACCATCCTGCACATCACTGCATTCTAGCATGTGGGTGAGTTCTTTAAACATTTCCTCACCACATCTAAGAAATATCAAGCTGAATTAGATTCAGGTGTATCTAGATCAGTGCTTTTCAACCAATGGTACTTGTACTACCTGACATATTGTGAAGCATCACTACTGAAAGGCACAGATCTAGCCAACATTCTAGCCAACACAGATCTAGCATCATCCTCTGCTATTTGTTCCAGCACCCAAAGTGCAGAAGCTGACTGCCTTTGAACTATCTGCATTCATTTCAGTGAAGTAATAACGTATGACACATGCAATTTTATTATACATGTTAACTAAGTAATACCTTCAAAGAGGATCATATTCAACTGACAATAAAGATAGCACACAAGGAGATTCATCATTTTTTGCCTGTTAGCAGACACAAGGACAAATTTCCTGGGACAGGCACTCTGGAAAAAGAATGAGCTCTTGGTTTAAACCAGAAGTGGTCCAGTACTGTGGCTCTGCCAAGTCCAATCCTAATTAATTAATGAATTAAAATATCCTACTTTTCTTCCAGCAAGAGACTCAAAGCAACGTAAAAATAATTAAAACAAAGTTCAACAGATCCTACTCACTGATTTTGCCATATGAATGTTTTTCTAAACCAAGTGTCTGGGTTTGCAACCTGCCTTGAGGAACTGTAGCTCAGTCACACTGAGTCATCATCTGCATTTTCATAAACTAAGAAGCTGTGGATGGATACTGTAAAACATATTCCCTTCTCCACCTGTTCTCTCCCTGCCATGTACATTAACTTTGGCATAGAAATCCTGGCTTACAGTATGACCCAAACAGAGAATTTTGACTTAATGTTCATTAACAAGATCAGAAGAGTCTTGATTTGTTATTTTGGTTTGTTAGCACACATTAAACCAAAGTTCCTCTGTGAACATAAACAGGGACCATGATAAATCTTGGAAGGCACTTCAGAGGAACAGATTGAGGGCACCTTCTCACAGGCAGAACTAGCAATTGGCAAACAGTCAAAACTAAGGATTATTAAGGATTATTTAAATCCTTAGCAATTCAATAATCTCATTTCAACTGTTCAAAGGCATTCACATACATTATTTTGTTAATTTTCACAATAGATGTATGAGGCAAGCAAGCACTGGCCCTTATATTGTAAATGGGAGGGGGCAGATGAAAGTGGTTCATTTAAGGCCACCCATGAGGCAAGACTTGAATCAGAGGCCTGCCAGCTTACAGCTGCTCTGTTTACCAGCTCTCAACAGCCCTGAGTTCATATGGATAGGAGAGGTCCACCCACAACAACAAGAAAAGACATGATGCCTTTTTCTGGTTTACAGACTATGTATAAGCTCCACTATACATCCCTTCCTATCTGTATAGAACAAATAAATATCCTTGCAGGAGAAAAGCCATTTTGGCCTTGTACAGCATTAAGCATTTGTGCATAACGTACAGACTTGGTCCTCCGACGATTTCCCTCCTTTTGAGAATGCAAGAATTGTCCACATAACAAAAATATCTTTTTTTTTAAATAATGTTTTAATTCTTTCCTGAAACCATAATCAATTGGGAAAAGCCTTAATCATGCTGTATATGTATTACAGCTGCTTCTTAGCAGGCACAAATATCTAAAAATAACCCTACACCAAATGAAACTGTATTACATGGGCCCTTCTGTCACTCTTCCAATTATCTGTTAAAGTACGTAAAGTGATTTTTTTTTACAGTCAATAAATGGAGAACTAAAGCATACTCTAAATTACCAAGCAGTTTTGAGATGATCTCACACTGTCTACATTCATTAGGAAAACTAATGTTGCAATACTATATGTACTTATTTGGATATTAGTCCTGCTGAGTGATTTCTGCAGCGTTTGTCTCTGAGTACACATGGGCCAGGTTATGTTTCTTTCTCCCTGGATGGAATCCTGTTTGCTCAAGGAGCCATAAGTAAAAATGATAAAATGCAGAACTCATAAATTTTGGTTGGCCTTGACAACAGACATTATCTGGGATTGCTACTTCATGTCTTCCATAAGGACCTTGACATGCACTGGTGATGGGAAGGAAGGGTGCGAAGTTCTGATTTTATGACTGGTGACACTCCAAGAGGAAAAACTTTTCTACCTGGTCCTGAGTATCTCCAAAGTCCTACATGAAATTGCCAAGTACTCTGTACATGCCAGAAAAGTTGGAAAACATGCTTGTCTGTCTCAACTAGTAAGAGAATCTTCTTGCTTTTCAGAAGTGTAGCAAATATGGGGAACAGAAGGGGTTGCTAGAAACATTTGAAGTTGTTGCTAGGGGTACTTGACAAATCTGTCCTTCATCAATTCCATTATCAACTGCCTAGATGCACATCTCCTGGACTCATACTCCAATTGAATTGGAATTCAATTATCCTCTGGATTTTACACATTTACAAACTTTGAAATTCATTACACAGAACCACATAAAAGCACCTTCTGTGAGTTAGACCACTTGTCAATTCTGATTTGCAGCAGCTCTCCAGGGTTGCAGGCAGGATTCGCTTCCAGCCTACCCGGAAATCTGTGGTATTCCCTGATGATAATCCATCCACATAACTACACAGTCAGTCCTGTTTAGTTTCTAAGATCAGGTTGTATCAAGCTGTGTTCAGGATGGTATGCTGATGTTGAATACATTCAATATATTACCTGTGACCTAAATATCCTAAAAACATCAGATCCTGTCTGATCTTCAAAGCTAAGCCAGGTCATAGCCAGTTAGTACTTGGATGGGAGACTGCCAATAAACATCAGGTGCTGCAGAACAAAAACCAGAGGAAGGAACTAGTAAAACCACATCTGACTGTTCCTTGCCTAAGAAAACCCTACAAAATTCATGGGGTCACTGTAAGTCAGCAAGCTATTTGAAGGCACACACAGAGACACATACTGTTATTATGCAGGACAAAGAGAGAGAAAACTGTACAAATCCCTTAGTATAATAATGTGCCTACCAAGAGACATCTTGTTTAATAATTCATTTTTATTCCTCTATTCATGACCCATCTCACAATAAAGATGAAATACCCACAAAGCCATTTTTCAATACAGCTAATGTTTCTCAATAAAAATTAAAAGAGAGAAAAATAAGGGTGACATTATAATTAACATAAATGCGACACCATATTTCTAGACATAGAAATGACAGGATTTTTTGGTTCTGATTCCCATAGACACTGATATCACTAGGTGATGGGTAGAAGAGAAAGCACTGAAAAGACTGATTGGCAGGCCATCATCATTTACGGAAATGGAGGTTGAGAATCTAGAATGAGTTTGAATCCTTCTACATTTCAAATTAGTAGTCTTTGGAAGCTCTGAATTCATCACTGTCTGGATGCCTCAGATGTAGTAGTCACTAGAATTACTTTCTAAAAATTCTTTACTTCACCTTGGGCGTCTGGCCAGTATTTACCATTCTGATAATACAGGTGAAGCTACAGCTGAAAATATTACACCACTGAGAGAATTCATGGTTGAGGTGAGGTTCGAGCTGCTCACTTTCTAGCTCACTGTTGGATACTACGCTACCCCACCTAATATGGAGTATCAAACAATGAGCAACCACCTGCTGTCTGCTGTCCCCCCAGTATAGCTTCTCCTGAAGGTTTCATATCCAGCTTGTTTACAGTTCTGTATTCACATCATGATGATGATGATTACAAGTATGGAAGGGGGAATAAAGAAAAAAAGCAGGCTCATCTGAAACAATCACATCATAAGTCGGATTGCTGATACATCTTGCTTAATATCATCTAGTTTAGGGACAGCCAACATATGACTCTCCAGATATCATTAGATTGCAGCTCCCAGCTAGCATAGCCCATGTTGAAGGGTGATGGAAGCTGCAGTCCTACAAAATTTGGGGGATTCACATGCTGATCCCCCTGTCTATTCCAAATGACAGCAGCTGTCTAATTTCTTAAGGAGATCCTTCCCAGTCCCATTGACAATTTTTAACTGAAATGATAGGAAAGGAACAAGTGATCCTCTGCATCCAAAGCATATATTCAATTAGCATATATTTAATCTGGAATGTAATCTTGGACAAGTTTGCCAAAAATGTCTGTCAAGTTTAACAAGATACCAGACTTCAGCAAAGGGTATCAAATTTTTAGATATTAGAAATTCAGTATTTGGAAAGGAAAAGAATTGTTATGAGACAACAATCACTTACAAATGGAAATGTTTTTGGCTGGGCAAAGGTAGCTTATATTATCTGTGCAGACAGGCCAACAGAATTGATCATACAGCTTATTCATTTGGTTTGCCCACCACTGTATACCATACCCACTACCATAAAACAAGCACATCTATTTTCCTGTCAAGTGCCAGAGCAGAACTACAAATGATGCACAAATGTGTACAACAAATCTGATAGTTGCTTTTACTGTGCCTAAGCACCTTTGGGAAAGGTTGCTGGTAGTTGAAAAGAAGCTGGGGAAAGACAGATAGTTCTGTACAACTCTTGCTTCAACTACTTTATCTCCTGTAGAGCTCCCAAAGATTATCTTTGAAAATGTGCATCTGGAGGCTGACAGAGGGAGAGAAGCAGTTGGTGGGAGGTTGGTGGGAGCTGCAGGGCAAAAGCAATGTAAAAGCCAGCATGGTGTAGTGGTTTGAGCATTTGCGCTACAACAACACTGGAGACTAGCGTTCTACTCCCTCCTTGGTCATGGAACCCACTGGGTGACCTTGGGTGGGTTACATGCACTCAGCCTCAGAAAACCCTGTGATAGATCCCCTTAGGGTTGTCCTAAGTCAGAAATGATTATTTTATTACATGTATGTTTGATTCATTAGTTATCAGCATTTATTAGTTTAGATTTTATTTTGTTAATTTGTTAAATTAGTTTAGATAGATTAGGGAGATATCTTAAGTGTGGTTTTTTTCCTGATTTATTGTTATGTTTACTTGAATTATGTACTGTATATCATGTGTGTTATGCTGTTCCTCTTTTCTTTTGTTTTTTTTTTCTGTTTTTTTCTCTTTTTAATACTCAATAAAAATAAAATTAAAAGAATGAAATGGCTTGAAGGCACACAACAACAAGGTAAAAGGACTAAATACTGCCCCCCACAATTGTTACTCTACTCCAAAACACCCCCTCCCGAAACATTTCTCTAAAACAGTGGTACTGAACATGTACATAGCCTGTCTGGCACACCCGGTCTGTTTTTCAGGCCTGTCACAAATATCCCTGCTGAATTTTATGTTATGCTGCATAAATTTGCTATTACTATGGTGAAAAAAATACTACACTTTCACCTTAAAAATGAGGCATAAGAGGAGCAGGTGCCCGTTTTAAACGAAAATCATGTTCCTAGAAGTACAGTTATTTGAAAGAAAGCATGTGCTTAATGTATGTCTGATTTAAGGTAGATGTAGCTTTCTCCTTATTTTGTCAGCCCTACACTGCTGAATTTGGGTGCACTGTAGCAATGGGAGGTAGTTCTAGGTGGGGTGAAAATGGCCCTGGGTCCCATCAAATTTCCCCCTTTTGCCTTAGAGAAAGTGGATATTATGGTATGGTACGTTATTTATATTTGCATATAAGAGTAATTTCCTGTGTAGAACATAATGCAGATTCAGCTGGAAGAAGAACAACATATATAACTGGACTGTACACATGAGTGGCAAAGAGACTGAGTTATACATTCAGCAACTTCAAAAGACCACCGCACCTGGTACAGTTAAGATACTGTACATTTCAATGAAACCCCAAAATGAAGCATTATAAGTATTTTCAAGGGTGTTTCAGAGTTCCAGTGAGTTCCAGTTTTAGGGAGGACACTTCTTGTCGAATCAAATAAAATATTTTAAATATTTACTTCTACTGCAGTTTACTATATATCCCAAATGTCCCCTATTTGAACTCATGGCAAATATTACTTGCTCCATTAGCTGTACCAGTAAAAGTCCACTCTTGGGACCATTCTAACAGGTATAGAAGGCAAAAGTTTTGGTTGTGCTAGTTGATCTCTCACAGCTAGCTAGCATGATTTGTATCCATTACAAATGTAATTTGAAAGGAAAGTACCCCACACAAAAAAAAATGTTTTAGAAAACAATCTACCAAAAACAGAAGCCTCTCTCTTGCTTTGAAACTGAATCTGGCCAAATTTATTAGCTATATCTATATTACATCTAATCTTAATTTTAGGAGTTTTGTATCAAATTGATGGCAGGGGAAGTGGAGAAATGACCTAAAGAAAAGATGGTATCTTCAGGTTATATACATGCTTTTAACAAGTGCCAGTGAAAATTCCTTTTATAAAACTATCTGGTATCAGCACCCTGTATTGCTAGGTGGTTGATAGCAATATTGTTAATTCCTATTAGGTATGCAGTAAAAATATCCAAGGAAGCAGACCATAACTTTGAGTAGCACTATTCTAGAACATAGAGAAAGGAACTCACTCATTATGGGCATGTACAAGAGTGTGGTAGGCAATCAGAAAGAACCGGCAGGCAAGTAGGGTTAGTTAATTCTATTTTGTCTCCAAATTCCCCCAGCTAAGGGAAATGGGTTTTTTCTTCAGTCTATGAAACAAGAACTCAAACTGGCTAAAGGAAACATGGCAAAGGGAGGACATGTGCTAGAAAGAACTGGCAAATGTGAAGAAAGTAAAAATTTCTAACAAGTTTGTTATCCCCCTTTCTATTTCACTGGACAAAGAAAACTGGGCTTAGGAATGTATCTGTGCCAGGTAACTTGAAATTCCTCCCTAAAATACAAGGAAAATTGTGCTAATGGCATAGGGAAATTGCATAACCTTGAAAAATCTTTACCAGCTGCCAAGAGATGGACAACGAACATACTAAAGCTCTACCAGAAGAGAGTTTGATAATCATAGCATGAGAAGATTCTGCCTCTCATACCCACCCACCCTTGGACAGGGCAGAGAACAGGACTTCCAAGACCATACTCAGATATAATGTTCTGCTGGTAGTTTTAGTCCAGATTACCTGACTGACTATTTTCTTCCATATGAGCCTGCCTCTGCTTTGAGATCTTCAGGATAGGCTCTTCTTTTGCTACTGTCATTCTCACAGGCACACCTTCCTTGGTGGCCCATCCCAGGCTTTGGAATTTCCTTCTAAGGGAGGCTAAATGGCTTCTTCATTGGTGCCCTCCTATCAGCAAGTAAGGATGTTTTATTTTGAAGGCCTTTGGGAACTAAGTATTTATAAGCAAAAGGCTTTAACAGTAGGCTACAGTGATTTTACTTCTTTTTAATTGATATGTTTATATTGTTTTCAACTGTATTGATGGTTTGCTTGGTTTGAATTTTATCACTATATTTTATTTATCTTGCACTGTGTTTTTATCTTTCTCTGTTTTAATTTTTGTAATCTTGAATCCTACTGCTAGGGAAAGACAGAGGATCAGAAAATAAATAAATAAAAGTTGTTGGTGGTTAACTACCCTGAGAGATTTTTTTAAAAGGTTTTATAAATGTCTTTATACTTGATCATTAAAATATTTGAACGGCTTTGAGAGGCTTGTATGAGTTAAGTAGAATACAGATTAAGAAAACTGTATTATATGAACAACCATTTCCCATTATAGTACATTAAAGATTAAAAATCTCTACATTTGAACTTCCTTCATCATGGCAATCTCCAGTCATGTTAAAATACAATGCAACACTTGAAAAAACTGTTTTCATGCCACTTCTGAGATGAAAAGCCACTTAAACTCATCAAATTGTATGCTACTTGCCAAGACTGCTTGATTAAATATCTCTTTTGGAACAATGTTCACATCCAATAGTTCTTCATTAATTTGCTGAAACTCCGTGAACTGGCTATTAGAAAAACTTCTGTACAGAGCCAGACTGCTGCCTTGCAAGCAAGTACATAAAATATTCTTGGCTTTTTTTAAAAAAATCCTTACTACTTGCCTACCCACACATGCTTATAGTAGTAAGTTGCAGCAATCTGTAGCAGTTTAGGTCCAAAATACTGGACTTCTTTTTCATTTACAGGTCTTTCTAAAGAAGCCATTGTAGTAGTAGTAGTAGTTGTTGTTATTGTGTGCCTTCAAGTTGTTTCCAACTTATGGTGATCCTATCACAGAGTTTTCTGGGGCTGAGAATATGTGATGTCACCCAGTGGGTTTCCATGGCCAAGTGGGGTACTGAATTCTGCTCTCCACAGTTGTGGTGCAACAATGAAACCATTACATCATGCTGGCGCTAAAAAACATTAAAACTGCTAACTTGACTATACACTGCTTTTATGAAAAAGTATTTTCCAGGACAAGTTTTCATCTATTCCCTTCATATTTCCAAGGGCATTTTCACTGATCTATATAAGTTTTGTTGTTGTCGTTGTTTTTTTAGATACTACTATTAAGGAGAACAACTTTGACATCTCATTTCTCTGTTCAAGCTGTAGTTTCAAAATATAAAGTGAAATGTACCTTGAAAGCACTAGTATAAGACAGCAGTTTTAAGCAGATGGAGAATGCCTGTTTTTCTCTATTGAGAAATAAAGCATTTATTCTATATGTAAATCCTAAAGCCACAGTAGATGGGAGTGGCGACACCTATTTATTCATATGTCTGCTGCACTCATGCACAGTGAAAAATGTATGACTTTAAACAATAAACAGGATGCACAGAAGAGCAAAAATGAATCCTGATTGCCCCTGCATCTTATTCTTACATTAACATCATCTTCCACTCAGCACATAGCACTCTTGCTCAGCTTCTGGGATTTTAATTTCCAACAATACTCTTGAAGTAGGTTCATTTCAACAACTTTTATACATGAAATGGGCAGACATATGAATAAGACAAATAAATGTCTATAGTATATCTAGCTCAGATCTCTCTCACACAGAGCCATATCTCACAGGCTGGGTTTCAGAGCCAGAGAATATAACTTCTAGTTAATTAAGGTTTGACATTTCTCCTCTAAGAAATTAAGCACTGGGTGAAGCAGGAAAAAACACTAAAACAAAATAAATGTCCTGGTGGCCTTCAGAAAATTGTTATGAGTCCTGCCGATGATTCCTCCACTCTACAAAAGAGATAGTTCTGGTGCTCTTTACTGTTGTTCTTAACAGGTATGGGGAGGGGGAAGGGGAAATGAATAGCAAGCTCATGCTTACTCTGCCACCAGAATGGCCCTATTGACATGTAAAAACACTCCTCATGGCCTTCAGTACTCAACTAGGCAGGCATGGGGTTCTTTTTAAAATGAATGAAATACCAAATAGAAATGAACTTCCTTGTCCAACTGCTAACTGTAGTGATCAGGTAGCCTTCTTTACTCTAAAAGAATTCAATTTCAACTCTCCAGGTTCATGGAAGATAAAGGTCAAGGTGATGATACACTACCACCAATAGCAGAGGCAAGAAGACTGAATACCAGTTGGGTCTAGTGTGAACGTGCTATCGCATTCATGTCCCACTTGCATATCTCCCAGGCCACCTGAATCACCACATTGAGAACAGAATGCTGGACCAGATAGTACTTCATACATTCTAAATTCTACTGGTGCAAAATACAGGTTTATCTATGTTTTATGACTTCCAAGATTCGTTTTTAAACCTCATGTATATTGCTTTATTTTGTGATCCTGCAGCGAGGTGGTAAGTTTTTAATTATGACACAAAAGTAATCATTTGTAAGCAATTTCTTTCAGTACTTCAAACTACTTCAGTAATTTAACCAAAAGAATTTAATACAAGAATTAACAAAAGAAATCTTTTTGAGACCAAGAGATGTAAGACAATAGTTGTCTATTAATCAAATATAAAGAGTTGGGATGATGGACATTTATTTCCTCCTCCACGTCTAGGGTTGCCACTGGAACTGAACAATATTAATTTTTGCAGCACAAGATGCAAAAATGTAAAATTGTGGGCATTCTAAACTTTAACATTTAGAATGCAGTGGTACAGGCTGGGCTGTTTTTAGATTCTGCTTGCTCCATTTAAGCATTTGGGGCTATTGCAAAGTAGGATGTTATTTAAAAACAAAAAAATTACTGTTTACTCTGGGGAGGGAGCCAGCTAAGTATAAACCAAGATAAGATAAAGATAACAGCCAACTTATAATAATCTTGATAGTACAAGTTTACTGGAACTAATGCCAGCAAACACCTCTGTACCTGTACCCAAGAAAAGGAGACACCAGTAGGTTGGGAGAGAAAATAACCTCAACATGTATACAGGGGGTCCTTGGTATCCACTAGGGTTTGATTCCAGGAACCTCTGTGGATACCAAAATTTGTGGATGCTTAAGTCCCATTATGTACAAGGGTGTAGTAAAATGGCATCCTTCACATAAAATAGCAAAATCAAACTGTTTTTAGGTTTTTTGGGGGGGAATGTTTTCAAGCCACGGTTGGTTGAATCCGTGGATACAGAATTCTCTAGATATGGAGGGTCGACTCTACAAGCGGACTGAAACTATTAGAATAGTAATGATGCCTCCCTTACCTCAGATCTCTCTTTTGATTAGATAACAGAGCAGGGGAAGAGTGGCTAAAAAATTGCTGAAGAGTATATGAACTGGAAGCTTTTTTAGGAGCAAACCACCAGAGTTCGCTCTCCACAAATTTGGTCCACCTATGGGCTGCTTCGGCCAAGCTATCTCTGAGAGCCTAAACTCTTACTCATGGTAAGATATCCTTTTCTTGATGAAGCATTTAATACCCAAACAAACAAATACAGGTATATAGATAAGGTTAACCAGACATGCTAGGAGAGGGATATAACATTTTGCTATATAATCCTAACTGAAGTGTTAAAATTGTGCCCACACTGATTTAAGGTCTATGTAAGCTATTCTGCTGAAGACAGTGCATTTATCTGTGCAATTTGTGCAATTAGAATAAATCTCAATATAAAAGCTGCAACTTGTTCTCATGTTAATTTCCTGATAGAACAAAGCTTGAGAATACTTAAGGGGAATACTGATGTAGATCTGACTGTTGGGTGGAACTGGGTTTTTTAATCTTGGGAGCAACTCCTAGAATATGCAAACAGATTCAGCCCAACAGGTATAGGTAAAGAAGAAAAGGCTTGCATTACCTGTAACTGTGGTTCTTCAAACGATCATCTGTGAACTCACCCAATTAGTTATCTGCACCTGTACAGTGCATAATTCAGAACTTTTTAGAGCTAGGAAATAAGTGTTTTGGTGGTAGCCCTTTCCCTGTTTTGTAAATATGACCAATGCAATTCCCACTCAGTCCCTCAGTTCTCCGGGTGCTGAAGCAGCAGCCAAGGAGAGAAGGAGAACAAGACACAAGGAGGAGAGGAAGGGTGGGCTTGTGTGAGTTTACAGATGACCACTTGAAGAACCACAGTTATAGGCAAGCAACCTTTTCTTCTCTGTGACTCACACAAATGGACAACGAGCAAGCTACCCACCAAAGGAGGAAGGAGTGTCATCCGATGCAGGAAAAAAGGAGGGCTCTCCCAATTGCAGCCACCACATGGGACTTTGCATCAAATCTGTAGTGCACTGTGAGTGTCAAAGGCTGTAACTAGGTGGCCACCCTGCAACTGTCCTGTGGTGGAACACCTATCAGGAATGCCATTAATATAGTCATAGCTCTGGTAGAATGATTTTGCACCTGAGCAGAAGGTTCCCTTCCAGTGAGAGCACAGGCAAGTCAGGCAGCAGTAGCAACCCATCTGGAGAAATATTGCACAAAGACCGGTAGGCCTTTCTTGCTGGTTGAGTGGTAGAAAAAAAGTCTCTGTGACTTTTGAAGAGGACCTGTGCTGTCTACATAAAATGCTAATGCCTGTCAAACGTGAAAGAGTGGAGGGAGCATTCCAAGTCAGATGCAGACTATTGCATCATGGCAGGGAGCACAATGCCCTTGTTGAAGTACAAGACAGAAACCACTTTAGAGAGGAAAGACAAATTGAGTTTGAAGACTACCTTGTCTCTGTAAAAGTAGAGATAAGGGGTACCAACTGTAAGTTCTACTGCCCTCCTGGCTGAAGTTATGGCCACGAGAAAGGCTGTCTTTCAGGTAAGGAGTCTCGGGTCACAAGAGGCCAGTGGATAAAAAGGGAAAGAACCAGTTCCAGACTCCAGTGAGTGGTAGGGCAATTGTAGGGGAATGGAAATTTTTGTATGCCCTTAAAAATCTCCTAACAAAGAGATGTGGAAAGCAGAAAGGAATGCCAACATTCTGCTTGTTATATAACATTACTGAGATAATATTTGATTGACAAGAAGGAAAATTCCTCGTCTGACAAGGATATAAGGAACTCCAAAATGTGGGTGATCTGCACATGAGCAGGAGAGATTCCTCAAGGTAATAAGGACAGAAACATCTTCCATTTGTATAGAAACCTCTATACAGGTGCTAGGTGGCAGGCTTATGGGCAGCTGTGAGAACATGTTTAACAGGAGCAGGTAAGGAGGCTACAAAAAGACCTTCCACACTGTCAACTGAGCATCTGTAAGTCTGGGTGCCTCACCATGTTCCTGTGAATAGGGAAGAGGTCCAGGTGGGTTGGCACTTTGAGGACCCCCCCCCCGAGACAGGTGAGGAGATGATCAAACCAGGGTGCCTAGGCTGCCAAAGAGTGACCTGGATGCATCAAGCCATGTCCCACCTGATGGTTATCACTCTGCTGACAAAGGAAAACACAGGAAAAGTATACAGAACAGGACCTCTCTGGTGGAAGAGGAATGCATCACATAGTGAGCCCCTCCCATAGCTGGTTCTGAAGCAGGAGGCCTGACATTGCTTGTTCAGAGGCAAGGTGAAAAAAAATCTATGGCTGGCATGACTGTGATCTGAAGATCTTGAGGGGAGTGCTAGGGTGTAGCTTCTGCTCATGGCAGGACACAGCTGTTCTGCTCAGAGAGTCTGCTAGGACATTCTCTTCTCCCGGAAGGTGAACTGCAGAAATGGAGATCCCTCAAAGAAGGCATCAATTCCATAGGAGAAGTGGGAAGTGACGCAGGACATCTGATTTTTGTTTCACCTTGTTTGTTCAGATAGAAGACCTCTGTGTTGTTGTTGGAGACCTCCCAACCATTCTGTCACAGAAAGAAGACTTGAAAGCTTGAAAAGCCTTTATAACCACAAGCATCTCACATCATCTCAGCCATGAAGTCCGTAGTTTTCACGGTGGTTCTCCCACAGGAGATCCTTCAGCTGGGATGAATGATTAATTTGTGCTTGAGGAGTGAGTGCCTGATAGTGCAAACAAATGACTATACAGAAATATAGGATGGGGGACACGTGGCTGGATAGCAGTACATGTGAAAGGGATCTAGGAGTCTTCATAGACCACAAGCTGAACATGAGTCAGCAGTGTGATGCAGCAGCCAAGAAAGCCAATGCAATTCTCGGCTGCATCAATAGGAGTATGGTATCTAGATTGAGGGAGGTACTGGTACCACTCTACTCTGCTTTGGTTAGACCCCATCTTGAATACTGTGTCCAGTTCTGGGCACCCCAATTCAAGAAGGATATTGACAAGTTGGAGCAAGTCCAGAGGAGGGCGACCAAAATGGTGAGAGGCCTGGAAGCCATGCTCTATGAGGATAGACTTAGAGAGCTGGGTATGTTTAGTCTGCAGAAGAGGAGGTTAAGAAGGGACATGATAGCCATGTTTAAATATTTGAAGGGATGCCACATAGAGGAGGGAGAAGGCTTGTTTTCTGCTGCTCCAGAGACCAGGACAAGGAGCAATGGATTCAAGCTGCAGGAAAGGAGATTCCACCTGAACCTCAGGAAGAACTTCCTGACAGTCAGGGCTGTCCGGTAGTGGAATCTGTTGCTTCAGAGTGTAGTGGAGTCTCCTTCCTTGGAGGTTTTTAAGCAGAGGCTTGATGGCCATCTGTCGGGATTGCTTTGAGGGTGTTCCTGCATGGCAGGGGGTTGGACTGGATGGCCTGTGTGGTCTCTTCCAACTCTGAATTTCTATGATTCTATGATTCTATGACTATGTTGTGCTCTTTGCCCAGGCACAAAAGACACTTCAAATGGTCATTCTTTTCAGGGATCTTAGCACACTCAGGACAGGCACTTCTTAAAGGTGCCAATGGTGACCATAAGCCCAAGGACATGTGGAGGGTGAGCTGATGAATCAATGCCAAAAAACAGGTGTTAAGAGAGGTCAGGTAAATCCCTTAGTCCAATAAATCAAAAGAATCCAAGAGAGAAAACTGCTCAAAGGATAAGTTTCAACTGATGCTACTGCTGCAGCAGATGAAAAGGAACTGAAGGAATGAGTGGGAACTGCACTGGTCACACATACCAAGCCGAGGCACTACTGCCAAAATGCTTATTTCATAGCTTTAAAAGGTTACAAATAATGTATTGCACTGAGACAGATAATACATTTGTGTGAATCACAGAGACCACAAAGAAGAATCTTCAGTCTTCAATTTCAAGATATGGGGTGGAGGAACTATGCCTGCGTCAGCAGGACTGAATGAGGCTAGACAAAGGTTAGAGGGATGGGAATCAGAGCCCATAACCTACCCACCTCCACTATCCATAATTCTAGTTAATGACTAATTTTATACCTACACACAATGGTAACTTTATAATGGTAACTTTACCCCTTCACACTAGTCCTTGGTAATCTCATGCTAGGAGCAAAGTGGGATACAAGTGAAAAAAATAAGTATGCTTGTTAGCTTTTTTCCCTCTGTCAGAATTCCAGCTCTTCCATTTCTTCTAAGCATACTAGGATATTGTTCATTAGATACATAATTCAATTAGTCTTCCCTATCATACAATGTTCTTCCTTTTAATCTACAAGGTCCTCAAGATAATAAGGTTGTTACATCCTTTAACACTACTGATTCCTTTAAAACAAACCTTTTTAGCTATATAGCCATGTTCTAAATCATTATGCACATAGCACAAGCATTTTACAGATTTATATATTGAATGGGTAATGCAGCAGGGACTCTGTATGAAATATGTTATGGCTGGTTAGAAAATGGATGGTCCGTGGATAGGATGGTACAATGGAAGAGGAGAGTTAAATTCCAAATGAAATTGATTTGGCTGAAACTAGGTTATGAAATGATTACAGGTATAAGACAATGAAAACTGAATTTGGTTAATAAATGCTGCAAAGGATTTTACAATACAAGATAATATAGAAATAGCTGAATTTATTGATTCCATATAACGTGTAAATAGATTGATAGTTTTAACTACTGAAAATATTATGTAATCAATTCAGCAAGTAGAGTTAGTATTAACATCATTTATCATGCAATGTCATTTGCCGTGTAAAAGTGCGGTCAGCTCTCCATATTCACTAGGGTTAGGGATGCAAAACCCTTGCAAAAGTGGAAAAAAACAAAAATATCAAAATGTGTGTCTTTGGGAATGGGGCAGCGGCATGGTGGGAAGAGCAGACACCCAAGGTCCATACCAGGTCAGAGAAAGGAGAAGGAAGAGTTAGCATGGTGGCCCTCTACGTCCTCTCTCACCCATCTCCTCCTTTGCATGTGTTGAGGCACTGGGAGAGGTTTAGTGGTGCTGAGAAATCAGGCTGTGAGCCATACTTAGCTGGCCAGGCGGTGGCTGGTGGAGGAGGAAGAGGAGGACTAGAGGAAAGTTTTTAAAGGGATGCTGAGAGCAAGTTCCCGTGGAAAAGATGCACCTGAGGTGGGAGAACAGGGGTTGAAGAAACTCACAAACACAGTAGCCCTTCCACATTCGTGAGGGTTCAGGGTACAGACCCCTCTGCACCCCAAATCTTTGCGAAAACTGAAAAATGCAAATAACTCCCCCTCCCATGATTCCCTTCCCATTTCCCTCCAGAGCTTCCCTGCTCCCATTCCTTTGCTCTGGCCCTAGTGTTGTGTGCAAGAGGAGAGACAAAAGACAACCTAAAAGGCTTACTGGTACTTTCCCCTCAGACAGAGAAGAGGGAAATTTTGGCGTTCTAATTACTTCTGGCAGCCATCTTGAGAAAGGATCACCTGACCAACCAGCAGCCAATATGCAGCAGAATGTGCAATCTCAGGGCAGACAGGCTATGCCTTCAGCAGTGGTAGGGAGGCTTTGCTCATCCAAAACGAAAAAATTATCCATTTAAAACACAAGTCTCACAAGCCTGGGGTGAGGAATGCAATGAATGGGAGGAGGAAAATGTGGGAGAGGCAAGCATGTGCCTCGCAAATAATCAAATTCGCGAAGGCAAACCCATGAGTGTGGAGGGAAGACTGTAATCAAATCTGTGAAAGTCAACCCTGCAAATGCAAATGAATGTAACAGAAAGTAATATCAAGATATTATGTGAGTTATGTTAATCTTTGGTAGAAGAAAGTTCTCTTTTTTTGGATAGCATGAATTGGGTAAGGGGAAGAAGAGACACGTTGGATATTATCTTTGAAAGGCTTGAATCAATTTGACTGTTATAATCCATTTAAAGGGAAGATGAAAGTCAAGCCTTTTTCTCTTTTTAATTTCTGGTATATATGTTTCATGTTTTCTTTGTGTTTCCTTTTTTCCCCTCTTGTATTTGTAGAATTTTAATGTTTTTAGAAATTAATAAAGAAATCTAAGAAAAGAACAAGAAAAATTGGAGACATGTCTCAAAGTGCTCAACTGATGCCTGTTTTATTTAGAAAAAGTCCAATGCAGTTCGACCTACATATATTTCTATGGCCTTCTTCAGAGGTTACATAAAAACCAGTATGAAATCTAACTGCAGAAATTTCTGAGAATATCATTCCATTTGCTGGACCCACACACATACAGAACAAAAGTTGTTGAGCTTTTTCTAAATAAAACAACCATCAATTGAGTGCTTTGGGACACAAAAAAATGAGTTTTGCTATCTGTGAGTGCAATTATTCTTTCCTCTATTTTTGTTGTTCAGGCATGAGTGCAGCAAAATAGCACTATCCAGGCACAAGGAGGATAACCACACTTGGGGAAACTGTGTGCATTGACAAGAACTGGTGCTTTATGTCAATAAGTATATACCTGTGAAATGATCCATGACTAAAAGCCTGGAAACCAGATTGAGAGCTTTTAGATAAATAAATAAAATAAAATAAAGGAGGGGGAAACAGTAACATTACTGGGTATCCACTCCCACAAGCGAAAGAGAAGACCTGAATGAGTTCTTCCTAGAACAAATGACTGAATATATTAAGAACAGATAGGTACAGTAGTAATGGTAGAATTCAGCCGCACTTAACATTTATTGAAAGTCAAAACCAGAATGTAAGGTCCAACAAATTCCTCTCTTGCCTTGCAGCTAGTTTTGTTGTCCAGAAGTTGAAGGAGACAACAAAGGGATCAACTATTTTGGACCTAAACCTAACCTGCAGGGAAGAAATAGCCAACAGGGTATAAGCAGTGGGAACCTTGGGTGGGAGTGATTTCCTGAGCTTTATTATGCACAGGAAAGCAGAAGCTAAATGTAGTCAGACCCAACTCTATGAATTTTAAGAAAGTTTGAGCTTAGGTTTGGTAAAGAAACTAAAAGTAACCCTTGTGAAGACTTATGTTAAGACTTCTGGACAGAGATGGGCAGCTGCCAGGGGTGGTGGGTTACACTGGGTCCCCATGGAACGCCAGAGTCATATACTTCCCACCACACCCACACACCCCTTTTTTTAATCTTTTGAAATTCCAAAGGCCAAAAGAACTGGAAGTAAACTGAAATCTCTTACTTACTTTGTGGTTTAAAAAGGTATGTCTTGGACCTAACACAGACCAGGCCTCTCCAAAGCATATCAAAATTGTCTCCCATGCCTCCTAGGGTACATGGAAAGCATTTTATAAGTTGTTCAGATTTTACAGGGGTGTTAGCAGGACCTAAAAATAGTTTGGGGGCTCCTACAGGTCGCAGGCAACATTTTGCCCACCTCTGCTTTAGGACTCCATTCTTGGATGTCTACAATCCATTCTATGCTGGCATTATGATGCTTAATAAAGGAAAAATCTTCAACAAGATTATGTACAGGCTTCTCATTTTGGTCCTGCTGGTCATTGGTGAATTGCTTATGTTTTGCATAACATTTTTAAAAATCTTACACACATTCACAGCTGTATTTGAGATTTCATTGTTGCTGGCCACCTTAAAAACTCAAGAAAAAGCAGGATGCACATATTTTATTTACGAAACAAAGCCAAAAAAGCACTGACTAGTTTATGTTAAAAGTTGATGGAAAGAATGATGGACAGATGATGAGAACATAAAGGGCAAAATTTCTCTGTGAAAATTAAATGCTAATATATACTTTATGGATGTTCAAGTAGATATGAGAGGCACAATCTAGAAAAATGGAGCACTTTTACGAACTCCTTAAACTTGCCTGGCAGCAAGTTTTGGTTTCCCATCTCATTTTTTCTAGTCCATTACAAAAAAACAACCACCACCAAGGGTTGATTTCTGTCTATGAAATCTGATGTAAGAACCACACAGATAAATGTTTCGACCTCTAAATCAGGTCATAGTGCTTGGCAACACCATACTATACTGCAAACATCAAACAAGATTCTTCAATAACTTTCTTCAAACTTACAGTTACAATTATTTTCACTGATCCCTATGACTCGGAACTATAAAATGTGAAACAAATTGGAATAGCTACACAATTAAGAGAAACTGGATACTATGAGAAAGAAAGGTTAAGCATGTTTTATGCACCACAACAACCCACAAGTTGTCGCTACAATTATGAAACACAATAATTTCATGCTGTACTCTATATTTTATTGAATTCATACTTTGGAATTTTATTTTTGAGCCAGCATGGTGTAAAGGTTTCACTGCTAGGCTAAGAGACTGGAGACCAGAGTTTGAATCCCTACTTGGCCATGGAAGCTCAATGGGAGATCCTGAGCAAGTGCTAGTCTCTCAGTTAGAGAGGAAGGCAATGGCTACCCCGGCCTCTGGAAGAAATCTTGTCAAGAAGATGCCATGATACGTTCACATTAGGGTCGTCGTAAGTTGGAAAGGCCTTGAAGGCACAAGACAAGAAAAAGAAAACAAAACAATTTTCTTATTTAAGCATGTTTTTGCCTCTCCCTTTTGGAAATTAGATATTATTATTAATGTTGTATTATTAACAGATAGACTATAAGAGAAAGTATCACACAGATAAAATATAAGATCCTTCATATTACTTCAATTTATCATTTCAATAGCACAGGCAATTCTCTGTGTTGTGAAAATCTGCTGTGAACCTTTGTTGTAACAGACAGTTAAGGGTCACTTCTCACTTTACTGGGATTCTGGAAACTCGAGAACAAAGCCACGTGCCTCACACCAGTTCTAAATGGTATCATGCATTATGAATTGTCTCTTGATAAGATATTTCATGATGGTGATTTCACAATGGTGTGCTTTGGACATTCAGAATTGAAGCAAGGTCTGTGTTGTCCCCACTGCTCACTTTCAGAGGGACAGACAGAGTTGGGTATTTACAATATGCAAAAAGGGATTACAGTTTCCGATGCGTTCTAGTAATCAGTAGCTAAAAAGATGAAGAAATGAAATACTGGTCAAATACACGGAAAATATGTAGACTCGTTCCAACTTCTTTGGGAAAATCTACATCTGGCTTGTTTTGTAAAACAGAAGAGTGACTCAAAAACCACGTCACTCTTCTCTCTCCTTACCCTGTTGTTCACCAAACTCCAGGTGTCTCAACCAAAGCTAGAAGAACACGTTAGAACAAGAGCCATGAGATTTCTCCTGGTTGAACTTCTAGATAAATACAAGAGAACGCCACATAATCTCAGAGGTCATGTTTTTCTGGATCATCTGCCATGTTATTGTGGTGCTGGGCTTATTGAACAGCATCTTGCTTGTAAAGACTGAGGTTGCCATTTGGCCATTTCAAACCAAATGTTAATTCTTCACCATTATTATTCCATTTTCTTACAAAAAAAGTCCCCAAGTCTTTCATAGCATTTAATTCCAAATACTTAGACACAGGGGTTTAGTCCTAAATAAGTATGCAACATCACTGTTATTTCTGTTTCAGATCATCATACATTAGACCAGCCTTTATCATCTTCTTCACTCTGAAGGAACTCTCCAAATAATTTTAAGGTTTCAGAGACCCCTGCATAAAAGCTATTACATCTACAGCTCAAATATACTTTTTTTTTTAAAAAAAAAAATCAATTACAACAACTCAGAGAAACTGTAGTGACCTCTCATGGAACTGCAGGGTTCCAAGGAACCCTGGCTGAGAACCCCTGCATTAGACACACCAGTTTTATCCTAGCTTATAGAAGTACAAACAAGTATAAGATGTCAGCTACTACAACAGCATAGCAAATATGCAATATGCAATACGGCTGACAGCAACACTGGCAATAAAACCCATAATAGATCAAAACCATACACATAAAAAGGAAGCACAAAGGTCTGCAGTGCATTCTCACCATTTGGGAACTCCTGAAACACATACAAAGGACATTTTAAAGAATTTCCTTTAAGTATTTATTGCCTTTCTGCTCTAGGTCTGTTTGACTTATTCACTCTTATTCTGGCAAAGTCCCACAAATTTTGATTGGTCTTCAGTAGCCAAATCATACCATATCATTACCAATGTCCTGCCCACTGTCTGTCCCCAAAACCTCATGCTGTGTGACATCAGGACTAATTCCCTGCTCTCCACCATTTTTGAGATTTAGGAATAGGAGGAACACTATCCCCAGAGCGCTTGTATATTGCAAAGAAATGATCTTCCAATTTGACTATGAAGATGAGGAGATAAGAGAGATGAGGTCACTATTTTGATGCTTAGCTGTGGACCTCCACAGCTAAGCATCAAAAGCACCTGCTTCATGCTGTTATGTAAAGCTGGTCTAGAATCAGAGAAGGTGTTAATGTTCTATGTCATTGCACTATTCTTTTGAAAGTACAGTACTGCAAATAGCTGACAATACTCCTCTCTGGCACAAATATGGACAGGAAGGTTGGGGAGCCTATTGGCATGTGTGCCAGAGGACAAATGGTAAATGGAATTATGGACTACTGAGTAACCTTGTAATAAAAAATTGTAAGTCAAAATATTGTAGATAACTTCCGACATTTATGCCAGGCTAAAAAATTGTAACTCTTAATCACTCCTCCTTCACTCCACCCCTGGTATGGATTTATCTGCACCATAAGCCCAAGAACAAAGATCTGCATCATTTGTGTTACAACTCTAGAAAGAAATATGAAAAAAAAAACCAAACAGAGAAAGATGCTTCTATTGAACAGATCAATATGTCAACATTCTGTTGTATTTCAAGCTAGGTTCTTTATCCAGAGTTCTGAAAAGATGATGATGATGATGATGATCTATCCTGTATATCACTACATATAGTATTCTCCAACTCCCATAAAATACACAGTGCAAGTAATAAGCAAGTAATATTATTTTGTAGAAGCCTCAATGAACAAACTCCAAGGAGGGCCAAGCATTTCCTCACATAAAAGCCTACGTATAAATACAAGCAAATATATTTGTCTGCACATCTCCATATTACTTATTGTTTCTTGCATCACTCTTTGACAGCCTCCATAGCCAACTTTTAAAAGGTATCTTAACTTACGCAGAAAACAAAAAGCATGAAAGCAAAAGAAACTAGCTCACTAACATATCAAACTTACCTTACCAGTGCATCTGGTTTGCTCAGCTGGTTATTAGGAATACAATTTTCCATTAAGTCTTTGTGTGTGCTTGGACTCTTGCTAGTGCATTTCTGTTTTTTCTCATTCTTAGCAGATGAAGAAGGAATGCTCCCATTAGTTGCACTGTGACTGCGAGGTGAGGAGTTCACAACTCCACTAGCATTTTTGTAATTTTTGGATGAGGCAGTGCATGAGTCCTCTTTTAAGAGGTTTTCTGTACTTCCCACAAGATCATTATTTAATCTTTTACTATTGATATGGTTCTCCATGTATTCAATTTCCTGTATTTTAGAGTCTACAGGTTGCAATATATTGTTATTTATTCCAAGGTTATGTTTTTTGGCATCCTTGTCTTTTTCTTTCCCCTTTTCTCTATATTCTAGTTCCGGTAATGTTGTAGATAACTTTTTATTAGCTGGAATACCACCATTGTGTTGCAAAAGTATTGAAGAATCCATCTCTGACAATCCTTTGGCTGCTGGAATATTAAAAGAAAAATATAGCATTTAAAACTTAAACCAAAACATTTTTATAAGCTTCACAGCCCTTTATAAGGTATTCACATCTACAGTTTGAAACAGAATGAGGGAACAAGGCATGGAGCACAAACTAAGTGTAGAGGAGAAAGTTTGGGATCAAGATTATTTGGCAACTTAAGGTCTCCTAATGGGTAGAAAAAGTAAGAAACTATGAATGTACTCTTGTTATTGCTATATCAGAAGAAACTGGGAAGACCTAGTCATTATCAGATAATGAAACCTACTGGTCTCTAAACAACTATAAAAAAAGCAATTGTCCTACAACAGCTTAATTAGTATTACCCAAAACAGTCTGCAAAGGTTCCAATGTTTTGCCTCTGTTTGCAAAGAATAATCAAGCTTCTCATGAATTGGAAGCTGGTGAAGAATGACCATCATACTGCAGATAGTGTGGTGTATTTTAATGGACTGCAGCCAAGTTACTTAAAAAAAAAAAGCTGAAGGTGTCAGGCTTGGATCTGCCACCAAATACGAAACATGAAAACAATGGATGCCATTCAACATGCATTCCAGTTCCTAACAAATGGGACACTAGGGACTAGGGACAGTACTAACATCACACCATTGAAGTAGTCTCCTATGCAAACAAAGTGATGATCAAAAATTATAGTTGAGATTTTTACAATACATGAAGTGAGAAAGGTCAGACGTCTCATGTAGGTTCAGAAAAGGAAAAGGCACTAGATATTATTCTGCAAACACATGCTGGCTAATGGAGTACACCAAAGAATTTCAGAAGAATATTAACCTGTACTTTCCAGACTGCAGCAAATGTTTGATAAAATGGAAGAAAGAGAAAAGAGGAAGACCCCACTGGAGGTGGATTGACTCAATCAAGGAAACCACAGCCCTGAATTTGTAAGACGTGAGCAGGGCTGCTGAGGAGGCAATGGTAAACCACTTCTGAATGACTTCCATTACAAATATCCTATACTTTAACAATCCAAAACTAAGTCAGAGTTGTGGGGGGTCAGACAAGTGGGATATCACTTGTTCCTGTATCTTGGGGCATACTCCAAGAGGCTATGGCTGCCTCCTGAACACATAGGGAAGGGGAAAAAAAGTTTCCAAAGAGTCTACAGAGAATAACAATTATCATTACTGCATGATTATAAGAAATCCACCACTGGAAGAAGAAATTATTCCAGAAACATGCAAAGGGAGAGAAGATGAGCACATATTCATAATATTTCATCCAGATCACTATGTCTGACCCAGCCTTGTGATAATTAAGAACTTACCTTCCTCTGCTTCTCTCTCTTGTCTCTGCAGCATTTGCTGTTCTGGTGGTAAGGCTTGCTGAAGAAGCTGCATGTAAAATTCATTTTCTTTCTGCACTTCTTTTTGCTTTCTTAATCGCATTTTATAGCTAACATAACTTTTGAAGCCAAAGCCCAAAGTAACAACCGGATAACCGATACTAGAAGAAAAGTGATGAGTTTGTTAATAGAGAACTGAACCATAAGAGCAAGCTAACAAGAAGTCCAGCCTGCAGCAAAATATTCTTAATGAAAAGAGACAACATGACAATGATATTAATATAATGTGCACTTATATATATACATAGACAGTCATGGATTAAGAATTCTTGATGGAAAGAAGCAACAAAACATTAACATTCAATTAACAATTTAACATGTGATTGCATATATGAAACTATGGATTAACACCATTATGGGTTATCACAGATTAATATCACCACAGATTATTAAGAGAAATGACAGAGGGATATTGTATATGTATCATTTTGTTATTATTGGTTTTGCTTACCCAATCAATTGGGGAACAAATTTCGAATCTGACTGCCACAGCTAATTGAACAGAAACACAAACACACTACAGGAGAGCACAACCTAAAACAGATGATTCTATCTGAAACAGACACATACACTCCCTGGTGATTTGCCTCAAATGCACAGCCTTCAACTGCCTGCCAGAGTTAATAGACAACTCAGTCACTGATGTCCCTATCCATAATCCTGAGAGGTTTCTCTGCATTCAAGTTATTAAGCTTCAGCAGTTCTACACTTCATAGATCAGAAGAACAGCATAGCAGCCTCTGATTGATTACCTTTGTCTTTAACACTTTGGAGCTGCAGTTTAGACTCTGTACACAAAAAACAGCAATGCTAACTTCTTCCATATGTGGCTTAATGCCATGGTCCTTTCATCAAAAGGTTGCTTTATATATGAAAGTTACAACTTGGGCTCAAACTGGCAGTCAGCCATCAACTAGAGTCAGTGATGCTGTACCAAACACTATCTTTCATCCTTACTAATATCACACTCTAACCACATCCAAGATTATTATGGGGATACAAGGAACTAGGACTATACACATTGCCCTGGGCTCCTTGGAGGAAGGGTTGGGATAAAAATGAAACTATCACAATAGCAGACTTTTTGTCATGGGGAAGCCATCAGAAAGCAGAAGCCTTGGGTATTTTTAAAAGTCTCACTTTCACAATCCAAATTTTGAAGGAGTTTAGGTAGTTTTTCTGTTACATCTGACAGACACCATAGCACAAGGGGTTAATTAGTTAATTAAATGCACTTTAATTTTCTGCATTTGATGGCATTAATTGTTGTAATTCTACAGTCTAGAAAATCTAATAAAGGCTCTATCCTTGGCTTGCTTCCACCAAATGAACCTTTTTGACTCCAGCAGAACTCTGCTGGCAATAAATATGATTAGCCTCGATGAAATTCAAATTAATTTTCTCAAAGTTACAACTGTAAATAAAATAAGCCTCTAGGAACTCTTTAAAAGGAGCCAATGTTTTCATTAAAAGGGTCAAACTCAAAACACCTAACAGCTCTCCCAAACTCATAAACTGGTCATATAAAACTTATAGGAGAAAATATGATAACCATGGTAATGTCAACAGCAATGTCAACTTTCCTCTTTTTGGACCAATGTCTACTGTGGCCCTTCAATTACGAGCAATATCAAGCTGGAAATTTAATAGAGAATTGCAAGCTGTATCAACTTCTAAAACTTCCGCCCAACAGAGGAGCAAAAGAAAAAAATCTCTAGGCCGCACAAAACATTAGTTATGCTTTAGATCCAAACTGCAGAACCACTTTGTCTTGAGAGATTTACACAGTCTATTGAAAATCTATGCTTGCAACAAGTAATAAAATGGGTGCTAAGTGCTGATGTACTGATAACAACTTGGAGATGCACCTCTGGGAAAGTAAAGCAGTATAGGAAGTTGACTTAGTGGCAATTACATCAGGTGTAGGCTGGGAAACAAAGTGGAAGCAAGCTGCCCTAAGAAATATTTTGACCTCCAAAAGGCAGTCTACTCTGAAGCTGACAAGTATGTGGCATTTGGCACCAGTAAAATTATACTACATCAGTAGAAAAACATTCACACTATTGTGATGGTGAGGATGTATAGAATAGGGCACTATACTTCACAGGTAGTGGTCTCATACTTTTGTAACAACTTTTTAGAAGCCAGTACAGGTGCTGTAGCTATATTTCAGAGGTGGCAAAACCACCCCTGAGAATTCCTTGCCTACGAAAATCCTATGAGATTAATGGGGTTGACATAAGTCAACAGGAAACTTGAATGCACATACACACACCATTAAAATATCAGAAACAGTGTATCAGCTCCTAACATAGGACCCAGATTAGCCCTCGTGTCAATATTTACAGACACAAATATAATACAAAAAGATATTTAACATTCCTTTCAGTGATGGCAAAAAAACAGAACATGAAAAACTTCAGACTGCCCTTAGTGTCCACAACAGAAAGTTGGTTTAAAATTTAGAGCTGTACTTTTGCTGAAAAGTATTCTTATCAAATTTGTTAATAGAGACGTAAGCAAGCAGGGTAAGTTTCTGGTGACACAGTCCCTATTAGTTTCAGTTCTTATTAATTTATCAATATAAATGCTGGACATTCCAGTTCACCTTCAACTGAAGGACTACTCTGACACACTAATAACATTAGGGAATATGCTTATTCAGTATCTCATCTCTAAATTCATAATTGCGTCTGCACAGTGATAGTGCTGCAGCTGATCTTTCCATTTTCAGAAATGTACATCTGAAGTATAGTGATTCTGTATTATTTGATGTTAATTTTCAAACTATACACTTATAAGCACAAAACAACTGTGGAAAAAAGCTCTAATGTAAAAAATCCTATAGAGGAATGAGCAGATATTAAATGTAGTGTCAATCCCTCTTTGGCTTGCTGCCTATGCCCCAGAGAGATCCTTATATGCACAGAACCAGCTTCTGAGGGCTCAGCTTAAATGTCTGCTGTAAGAACATACAAAAATACAAAGAAGCCTGCTGGAGCAAACCCAAGGATCAACTAATGCAACACTTGGTTCATCCTACGGTCATCTAATTCCTTACAAGAAACACACAAGCAGGACATGACTTACAACAATATTCACCTCCTTGTATTCTCATCAGTTCGTACAAAGAGACATGCTACCTCTGGTACTGGAAGAGAATGATACCTCATCTTCCAATGGATTTATCCAATTCTGTTTTAGAACCACTGAAGTTTGCAGTTATTACTTCTTGTTGTGGCAGCAAATCTCCATTTAACTCTAAGCTGTGTGTTGATGATGCACTTTTTCATCAGTTCAAAACCTCCCTCCAAATAGGAATTCCCAACTAATACACAAAGTTGCAGCATCACATCTGTTGTTGCCAGAAGCAACATTATACAAAGGCACTCGAGGGCAAGAGATCCATGCCAAGCTACAGAATATTTTCTTGTAGTGTGCACACAATTCAAACTTCAACCTTTATGAAGATCTAAGGATATCTAAACACTTACGGAAGTCCACCTCAGACAAAATCTCCCCACATCCAGCTTAAACAATTCAAATAACTTTGATGATTTGATTTCACAAATGCAGCTGCTGCATTCTTGAAACACATGATAGTCTGGTCCAAAATGACAGATGAGGCTATGAATCTGACATCAAAATAAATAAATGAAAAAACAGGATTGAACGCTTACCAGTGTGCAGCAAAAGGTCGACAAAGGTCTACATGGAAGTTTTTAAGATCTTTAAATCTAATTGCTGCTTCAATATAAACAAACAGTATCCATAGTGATACTGTTGGTAAACATACACCCCTCTCTGTTGGAGAGAGACAGAAAGAAAAGGAAACATTATTAATATATAAAAAGAAATCATAATTCTTAAGGCATTCTTAAAATAAAAATACTTTATGACAGATTAAAAATTAAAATGCATTGCTCTTTGCCCCTTATAGCATTGTTCCATTACAGTAAAGTTTATAGTGAATTGAGTTCCCTGGAGACATGAACTGAGAAGGAAATTTTAAAAAGCAAATGCTAAGAACCATTATGGCTAAGAGACTCTAGTGCTCAAACACAATTTATAATACATACAATTTTCAGCTCTCAAGCTTTGTGGTCCACTCTAAGATCGAGTTAAATCTTACGATTACCAGCTACCTTGAACTGGTGTAGTAAATTTGGGGAATCCAGGGTCAAAGCAGCAGGACCTTTTGATTAACCATACTCTTTCATTACACATACCCTGTGAGTCAATCGCATCCATCCACAATAACTAACAGGGCAATGTAATGCAAAGTATTTTGGGGTGAGCTGGTCTTGATTGGGCAATTCATACATTAGTTTGTTAAAAGACCTATTTCTCACAGGGATTAAAAACTATTAGTACAGTACTAATTTGTTGATATGAAACAACATAGCTCTCTGCCTTTTTAAAGTTCCTGCTACAACCTCAAGAACTCTCATGAAGAGCTACAGAATTAATTATGCCAGTTAGGCACATCTGAACACCTGACGGCTTCTTTTAAGTACACTGATATACTGAATTCACTGACTAGCCATCAAGTGCAGCTTGTTATTGTTATTGTTTGCCCTCAGGTTGTTTGTGACTTATGATTAGCCTAAGACAAACTATCATGGGGTTTTCTTGGCAAGATTTATTCTCCTGTTGTTTGCCTTTGCCTTCTTCTGAGGCTGAGAGAGTGTGACTTGCCCAAGGTCAGCCAGTCAGTTTCCATGGCCCAATGGTGATTTCGGCCCTGGTCTCCAGGTTCCTAATCCAACGTTCAAACTACTACACCACCCTGGCTGTCTTCATGCAGCACAAACGGTTAAAAAAGAACTCCACAGGAGCAATGGGTTGCCCTGCCACACTGTTGCTAACTTATTAAATTGAAAACCACGTGAAGCCGGGAACTTCTGTTTCCTAATGTTCACTCCTAATTGTATCTTCATTCATAATTTATAAAAGCTTCTAATCTTCTATTCCTGCATCAAAAATAACAACAGAAGTTTCTTCTTTCTGATTTTTCCTGTTTTGGATTTTTCTTTGGGTTAAACTCAACTATTCTACTCATGACCTATGCTTCTAGATCAAAATCACCTTTTTTTTTTAACTTCTCACACAGATGCAACTGCTGAATAGCTATCTTTGCCTCTTTAAGTCTCAGCCTTCGGGATGCTTAAATCCAGGCAACCCTAATAACACACACTAACCAAGTTAAGTTAAATCTGACTATCATCACATGTGACACAGGTAAAATAACCAAGAGGCATAACTGAGAACCTTGTTCTATGCCTCATATTCAACAAATTAAATGTAACAATTAAGATGGCCTACCTGTGTGCCACACATACTGTACCCAAACATATGTGCTGGCAGCAAAGAACAGCCACTGTATTGGTATGAACAGCAAGCATATGATATTTGATGTGAATGCTACACAAACAAAAAATACTGAAAAGGCCTAAAGAGAAGAGAAAAAAGTGGGGAGAAAAAGTAAAAGATATTTTAATTTTTAAAATAAATTATTATTCAAACGGCGCATAGCAATTACTTCTTCCTGTAAGCTTTTTAAAAACATGCATTATGAAGGAAAGCATCTAAAATACACAATAGTAATTAAGCAGAACAACAATAACTGACAATATTAACTTATCAATATTGCTTTAGTACTATTTTTGGAAGAGAGATTTTTCTCTGTGTATCAATTGTTCCTCTTAAGTCTCTTTCACAACATATAGTTACAACACTTTGCTGTGGCTCCTGTCTATGGAATCCTGGGCTTTGTAGTTTTGTGCAGTGTTTAGAATTTTCTGCCAGAGAACTCCAGTGCCACACGAATGAACAGGTTGCTTACCTGTAACTGTGGTTCTTCGAGTGGTCATCTGTGCCATCATACACTAGGAGCTTTAGCGCCTGCGCAGTAGCGTTCGGAAACTTCTAGAGCTTGTTCGCTTGGCGGGAACCCCTCCCCCACGCCGGTACTGCGCATGCTCCTCCTGCCGAGCAACGGTCTCTCCTCAGTTCTGTCGTCCGCCGTAGAACCTACAGGGACCTGAGAAAGGGGGGAGGAAGGGCGGGTGTGTATGATGGCACAGATGACCACTCGAAGAACCACAGTTACAGGTAAGCAACCTGTTCTTCTTCTCGTGGTCTCTGTGCCTTCATACACTAGGAGACTGTGTAGCTTACCGGTCAGATGGCGGGTCAGGTCCTATAGCACGGAAGCCAGCACCTCACGTCCAAACCAGGCATCTCTGCGCGACCGGCAGTCGAGCCTGTAGTGGCGTACGAAGGTCGATGGTTGGGACCAGGTCGCCACACGGCAGAGTTCATGCAGGTCAACTCCTCGCAGGAGGGCCGCAGAAGTAGCCACAGCTCTGGTGGAGTGGGCTCAAAGCAGGACTGGCGGAGGCTTCCTCGCGAGCTCATACGCCAGTTCAATAGTCCTCACCACCCACTTGGAAAAGCGCTGGGTGGACACTTTTAGGCCCTTCCGACGTCGCCCATAGCAAACAAAGAGATGCGGCGTCTGTCGGAAGGAAGCAGTCCTGTCCATGTAGAAGGCCAAGGCTCGACGCACGTCCAGGGAGTGGAGGGACCGCTCCAACGGTGTCGTTGGGTTCGGGAAGAAGGCAGGCAGGATGATGTCCTGGTTGAGATGGAAACTGGACACCACCTTTGGCAGGAACGAGATGTCAGGTCTCAGGACCACCTTGTCCCTGTGGAAGACCATGAAGGGATCATCGGACCGAAGAGCTGTGATCTCACCCGCTCGCCTCGCTGAGGTCACCGCTACCAGGAAGGCAGTTTTCATGGTCAGGAGCCTGTCATCCGAGGTTGCCATCGGCTTGAAGGGCGACTTCGTCAGCTGCGAGAGCACCAGCGAGAGGAACCACGGCGGTAGCGGCGGCGATACCGGCGGGTAGAGATGATGAAGTCCTTTCAGGAACCTCTTAACGGTATCGTTCCTGAAGAAGGCCGATGCCGCAGATCGTGGCGGTTGGTATGCCACGATCGCGGAGAGATAAACCTTCAGGGATGGAAACGCCAGACCCTGTTGCCGGAGGTGCAGGAGGAAATGCAGGACAGTAGAGAGTCCCGCAGGCGATACCGGCTCACTCCTCTCGTTAGCGAAGGTCAGGAAGCGTCGCCATTTGTATTGATAGTTGCGACGGGTGGATTCCTTCCTGGCCGCGACGAGGACGGTACCGAGCACGGGATCGTCAGTGCGATATCCTCCAGGCATGGAGGGCCAGGCATGGCAGGTCCGGATGAAGGACTCGGCCGCTGGAGTGGGAGAGCAGGCCCGGCGTCGGTGGCAGCCGGAGCAGGTCGCCTCGTGCAGCTCGTAGCAGGGGTGTGAACCAGTGCTGCCTCGGCCAGTACGGGGCTACCAGGATCGCGTCGGCTCGGTCGGCGAGGATCTTCGATATCGTCCGGCCGAGCAGCGGGAATGGCGGGAACGCGTAGAGGAGTTCCCCAGTCCACGGAAACTGGAAAGCGTCCCCGATGGAAGCACGATCGTGGCCCGCTCTGGAACAGAATCGGCGACACTTCGCGTTTTCCCTGGTCGCGAAGAGGTCGATGGATGGTTCGCCCCAGCGGTCTCGAATCAGTCTGAACGCCTCTCCGGAGAGAGACCATTCGTGATGGGATGTGGTGTCCCTGCTGAGGGCATCTGCTGTGGTGTTCTCCTGCCCGGCCAGGTGAACCGCCACGGGATGCGTGTGCAGGCGAATGCACCATTCCCACAGGTCGAGCGCGATGTTGAGCAGGGTCGTGGAATGAGTCCCTCCTTGTCTGTTGATGTAACAGACGGCGGTGGTATTGTCCGTCAGGACCAGGACCGTGCGCCCCGCTACGACGTGGCGGAACGCCCGTAGCGCTTTCGAGACGGCGAGCAGCTCCAGCGCGTTGATATGGAGAGCGGTCTCGTCGTCGGTCCATCTGTCGCGGACTCTGAGATCGCCGCAGTGGGCACCCCATCCATACAGGGAGGCGTCGGTCATTACCGTCACCTTCGGTGTCGGCTGTTGGAAAGGCATCCCTGACATCAGATCGTCGCGACTGCCACCATCGGAGGGAAGAGCGGACGTCTTCCGGTAGCTGCAGTCGGAGTGTCTGTTCGTCTCGCAGGGGGTCGAATATGTGGACGAACCAGTGTTGAAGAGGTCTTGCTCTTAGTCTGGCGAGATATGTCACAGCGGTTGTTGCGGCCATGTAGCCCAAGAGCTGCTGGACACTTCTCGCAGATAACGTCGGGGCCGCACGGGCGTGAGCGGCGGCCCGGATCAGGGTTTGAGCTCGAGTCTCTGGCAGGTACGCCCTGGCGGAGGTTGAGTCGAGCGTTGCCCCGATGAAGTCCAAGATCCTCGCCGGCTCGAGGTGGGACTTCTTCGGATTCACTCGTAGGCCAAGGCGAGTCAGGAGTGACAACGTCATGTGGACGTCGTGGTAAAGTCTCTGTTTGCAGGACGCCACCAACAGCCAATCGTCGAGGTAAGGGAAGACAGAAGCACCCTTCGTCCGCAGGAAGGATACCACCGGGGCCATGCACTTGGTGAAGACTCTTGGGGCAGTCGAGAGTCCGAACGGCAGCACCTTGTACTGGTAACAGGTGTCGTCGACTGCGAAGCGGAGGTACCGTCTGTGCTGCGGGCGAATGGCGATGTGGAAGTATGCGTCTCAGAGATCGATGGAGGCGAACCAGTCCCCTCGATGTAGGAAGGGCAGGATCGACGGTATCGTGACCATCTTGAACCTCTTGGGGCGGATGTAGTAGTTCACCCCTCTGAGGTCGAGGATCGGCCGGAGGGTACCGTCGGCCTTCGGTACCGTGAAGTACCTGGAGAAGAAGCCGGTGGTTTTGGCTTCTTGCGGGAGGTGCTCGATCGCTCCTTTTTGGAGGAGGGACTGGATCTCTTCCAGGAGGACTGGACTCGACGGGGTGGAGTAGTAAACGCCTCGAGGCAGAATATCGTGAAACTCGATGACGTAGCCAAGACGGATGATGGAAAGCACCCAAGAGTCCGTAGTGACATGTTGCCACTCCCGAAGGTGTCGAGCCAGAGTCGGGCGGTCTCCGAGCGCAGATGGTAGGCTGAAGAGTGGGTATTGGTAGGTCCTGCCAGACACGTCAAAACCGAGACTTCGCGTCCGAGGAGGACTTCTTAGATGAAGCCGGGCGACGTTTAAACGTGCGTCTGGTCGACGAGCCAGAGGACGGTCTTGACTGTCCGGACTGGGCCGAGCGCTGGAACGACGAGGTGGAGGATCGTCGCCAGGATGGGCGGAAGGTGGAGGTCCTGCGGGCTTGCGTGGCCGGCTGGAGCCCGATCTTTTTGGCAGACAACCTCGCCTTCACCAGATTGTCCAGCGCCTGGTCGGTCGTAGAATTGAAGAGGCCCTCACCATCGAAGGGGAGATCCTCGATCCTCCTTCGGGTGTCCTCTTGGATGTCGGCCGGTCGCAGCCAGGCATGGCGGCGCAAGCCGATGGATCCCGCCATGACCCGGGAGGCGATCTCCACGGCGTGCCGGGAGGAGGCCATCTGTTGCCGAGCGATGGATATGGCCTCGTTGAAGATCACCGAGGCGGCTTGACGGATGTCATCCGGTATCGCCTCCATCGCCGGTTGAAGGCGGTCGAGCACTTTTTTCAGGTATGCCGCGAGGCAAGCCTGAGTGTTGGACAGCCTGATCTGCAAGGAGGCGGCGGAATAAAACCTCCTTGCGTAGGCGTCCAACTTTCTGCCTTCTTTATCCGGCGGGGTGGTATGCTGTCTGCCGGTGCCTTTTGTCTGTGCCGACTCGACCACCACAGAGTTCGGTGCAGGGTGGTTGAAGAGATAACCTGCGTTATCCTTCTGCACCCTATAGAGGTGCTCCAAACGCTGCGGTATCGGCTGCGCCGAGGCCGGTCTATCCCAAGCGGCCTTCACCACTCTGGAGATCCGGGGCAAAAGAGGCAGCGGGGCCGCGGCAGGTTGCTTCCCCTCAAAGATGGAGAAGACGGGATCGTCGTCCTCCGGCTCCGCATCTGCGATCTTAAGGCCAAGGGTAGAGGCCATGCGGAGCAGCATCGCAGAGAACTGGTGGATGTCCTCCGGAGTTGAATCTGGGATCGGCTCCCCGAATCCCAGCGGAGGCGACTCCTGGGAGGCCGCCTCAGACACCTCCGACTCCGCGCTCGAGTCGTACGACTCCGAGCTCGGTGAGTCCTCTCGCCGCTCGCTTTCCGGCTCCTTCACAGTTGTTGCGGGTGCTGCCTTCTTGGGCTTATCCGCAGCCGGAACGGTGGTAGTGGCAGCATCACGCTTGGGCTGGCTGACCACAGACTTCACCTTTCTGGTGGTGACCGGCGTAGTCTGACAGGCTGATGTGGTCTTAGCCTGCTCAGCCACTACCGACTCCGTAGGGCGCGTCGCCATAGCCGTAACCCTAGGAGGTGGCGATACCGCTCGATATCGAGGCAAAGGCTCCCTCGCCCTATGGTATCGAGGTGAGGGAGAGCGGCTGAAGGAGCGGTGGTCCGACGGCGAACGGCTTCGGTGCCGACGGTACCGAGCGTCTTCTCCTCGAGGCGAGCGTGATTCGCGCTGTCTCCGAGGTGACCGGGACCTCCGGAAGGTCTCCCAGCGTCTCGGGTCACGATGGTACCGATCCCGGTACGATGGAGAATGTGACCGGTAAGAGGCCGGGCGCTCTCTCCACTCAGACTCCCTCGCGTACCTGGCCACGTAGGACGCCGAGGTGTATCTGGAGGCAGACGAGCGAGGTTGTTCCTCTCTAGTCTCCCTAGGAGGCGGCGAGGCCACCGGACGCTCCGAAGAGCGGGACCGGGACCTGAACGAGGTCGAACGCCGCTCCGGAGAAGCAGAGGGCTCTCTCTGCTGCAGGTCGGCCGACCTGCGACGGCTGGAAAGGTGGTGGTGCTCCTCCACCAGGGTTGGAGGGTCTACCACAGGCGAGTCCGGGCGCTGTTGAGGAACGTCCTCGATCTCATCGTCCGAGAGATCGACGGACTCGCCTTGCCCTTTGGAAGGCTGCAGAGTTGGAGGAGGAGTGGGAGGTTGAACGTCCCCAGCTGGGGAGCGTTTCTTCTCCTTCTTCTTCTTCTTCTTCTCCTTCTCCTTGCCCTTGTCTCCGTCCGGAGCAGGGCGCTTTTTAGCAGGCGTCTCCTTCACGGGAGCCTCAGCCTTCCTCGCCGTCGAGGATCCTTTCGCTGACTTGGCAGCCGCCGAGAGCTTCGGGATCCTCGGTAACGCCGAGGTCGGCGTTCTCGCCGGTACCGAGCCCGATACCGACGAGGTGGACGGAACGGCAGCCGCCGACACCGTCGATGGCGTGGTCGTCTTCTTTTCGGCCATCTTGGAAACGGAGGTCTCGTCGATCGCCCGCAAAGACTGCTCCCAACAATACGATTTTAGTCTCGCGGACCTGTTGCGGAGAGTCTGGGGAGTAAAATCCCGGCAAATTGGGCAAGTCCGAGTGTTGTGGGACTCACCCAAGCAAAAGAGACACTCCTTATGGCCGTCGTTGAGGGCAACTTTGCGCCCGCAGGACACGCACTTTTTGAAGAGCGCGGACATAAGACGAGACGCCAATTAGAAAAGTCCGAAAATCACCAAAACCAAATGGGAAGTCCGAAGGAGAGGTCAGAAACAATCCAAAAGTCCGAAAACCGTGAAATCAGCAAGCCAAGCACAAAAGCAGAGGAACAAACCGAAGAACCTTCCGTACGCAACGGCGGACGAGAAAGAACTGAGGAGAGACCGTTGCTCGGCGGGAGGAGCATGCGCAGTACCGGCGTGGGGGAGGGGTTCCCGCCAAGCGAACAAGCTCTAGAAGTTTCCGAACGCTACCGCGCAGGCGCTAAAGCTCCTAGTGTATGAAGGCACAGAGACCACGAAGAAGAACTACAATTCCAGAATTGTGTAGGAGGCAGCCAAGAAAGTTAAAGTGGTATCACTGTGATATAACTGTGTACAGTTGGCCCTCCACATTCGCTAGGGTTAGGAGTGCAAGTTCCACGCAAAAGTGGAAAAACCACAAATATCAAAATGTGTCCATGTGCCTGTGGGAAGGGATCTGAGGCATGGCGAGGAGAATGGGTACCCCCAGGGTCCAAACCAGGGGAATGGAGCGGGGGTTGGCATGGTGGCCCTACATTTCCCATCTTGTTCCTTAAGTTTGGGGTAGCATCAGGAGAGGGTTTTTGGTGCTGAGAAATCAGGCTGTGAGCTGTCCTTAGCTGGACAGAGACAGGGTTTCTAAAGGGCTGTGTGGTCTGATTGGAGCCGCTGAAGGGGAAGGTTCCCCCAGAAAAAAAGTGCCTGAAGTGAGGGGGACAAAGGTTGAAGAAACCTGCAAATAATCAAATCTATGAAAGTCAAACTCACGTATGTGGAGGGCCTATCTTTTTGCATACATGAAGCTCCAGAGATCAAGCACTGTTCCAATATTGTTTTATAAAACTTTTTTTCACCAGGCACCATTCAGTTCCATCTCAGCCAAGAAAACTCACTATGCCACCTTGAAACTGCAATAGGGGGACAGTATCAATGGCTTAGCTGTCAGGACTTTTAAAAGTGTTGCTGAAACTGTGTGAAGTTTTCTGTCATCAGCAGTATTACCCAAAACATGCTTAGAGAGAAGACTTATGAATACTACATGTACTGTGTTATAGTTCTACTAATACGTCCAGTTCCAGATCCATGAGGTAGCATACTATTTTTACGTTATACAGTACTAGCAGAACACAAAGAAAAACTTGATCAAAGGTCACCCACTGTTGTGTAAATAGCATTGCAAATCCAGATCCAACATTTGGATCTGCCAAACGAATATGATCCATTTGACCACTCTGTTACTGTTTTATGATGAGTTAGAACATGTGAAACACCATGTTTTGATATCAACTTATTATTGTAACTCATCACTAACTATGGTCTCATCTCTGGAGGCAAACTACAGTGGAATATTAGCTAAGAGGCAACACACTAGTGGTCTTCCTCTTAATCTTGTTCCATACTATTCTGAGTTATTTCCTGGTTTATTCAAGCACTGTGATCCAAGGAGATGCTCACGCAGCAGGATTTTCTCCCTTTGCAGCTGCTTTTGATTTTTGAGAAGTAGCTTATAAAATCAGGGGAACTTCTAGGACAGCATCCAGGACAGTGTAGGCCAGTGGTGGGCAACTGTTAGGGATTAGAAACCCTGCATCGGACTGCTAGGAGACCTTAGGGGGGGCTGCACTCTACTGCTGTACACAAATGCTTTCAAAAGTCCTTTATGCGGAGCAGGAACCAATTTTGCAATGGGAGGGGGCATTCTGGATCCAGGAGAGTGCTTTATTAAAAACAGGATGTGACCTAGAAGTGATTTCCAGTTCACCTGTTTTAAAAGAGCCTCTCCTGGCCCAAGTAGGAACATGATGAGATTGCCTCCACCCCACACCTGTTCAGTGGAATTTGGGAACATTTGGGGACAAAAATGTGCTTGAAAAGATCTGATAATTCTGAGGCCCACAAAAACAGACCTGGGAGCTGTATGTGGCTCAAAGAACAAACTTTGCCCAGAGTAGGGGAGTACATTCAGAAGTGAACACTGTCACATGATAATAAAGCATGTGCTCTGAAACATTTTGGACCTGTGTATACACTCTTGGGATTCAACGGAAAACTTTTATCAAGTTGCTACTTATTTTAATTCTACTATTTTTTAAAAAAAAATACAATCACTTCTGTTATACATACCAATCCCTGGTATCTGAAGGAATCATAAACACTCCTGATGAAAAGCCAGAACGGCCACAGATATTCAAATCTGAATTCCAAAACAAAATCAGCCAGCAGCACAAGGGCCCAAACTACCAGGAATTTCAGGTACAGAAAAGTACTAAAAGAGGAGGGAAAGAAGGCAAAATAATCATTTAGTATACATGAAAGACTGCAAAACAGTCAAAACATGTTTTTCTGATTCAAAATAAGTACAGTGGGTGCTATTACTACACTAAGAGGCAACAGTCAAAATAAAGAGTCAAAATGAATTGAAAATCATACTGCATCATATCAAAGTTAAATGCACACTGTAGCACAAAGGTCAACAGAGATATGTGCTTTCAGCTAACCATCTTGGCTTAACTAGAATAAAAAGTATGTTTAGGCAACAGAGTAAAATGTTTACTTCTTTTTTTAACAGATATTGTACCATTACTTTCCTCTAGCAATGGTTCTTCATCTTTTCTTTACTGAGGATCCCCTATAAATATAATCTGTAGCTGGGGACCCGCCAGACTTAATTCAAGATTTAAATATTTAAATATAGATTGAAATATTCAAACATTTATTTAAATATTAAAAATATTTATTTATTAAAGGCTTCTGGAGATTCAGATCTCTACTCAGACATGGAGTTACCTTGGGCAAGTCACATTTTCTCAGTCTCAGAGGAAGGCAAAGGCAAACTCCCTCTGAACAAATCTTGCCAAAGAACAACAACCCTGTGATAGATTCACCTTAGGACTGCTGTAAGTCAGAAGTGACTTGAAAACACAGAACAACAACTTCTTTCTAGCCATCATGTCTCTCTCCTTTGAAAAGTGACTTACGGAGACCCTAAGGAGAAACTATCATGGGGGTTTTCTTGGCAAGATTTGTTGTCTTTGTCTTTTTCTGAGGTTGAGATAATGTGACTCACCTGAAGTCACTCAGTAGGTTTCCATGGCTGAGGGGGATTCAAACCCTGGTTTCCAGAGTTTGGGTGCATGCACAAACCTGCTGGCCATGTCCCTCAGTGCCCATGCCCCCTGCTGCCACATCACTGATGAAAGGGAAATGGCAGTAGGCATGTGCATATACCCAAACTGTTCCCTCATTTGCAAATGAGGGAGCAGTTTCAGCACCCACCCATGCAGCCCACTGTTACCACAGTTGATGTCTAGCAGCAGGGCTTCACAGACACCCAGAGGTCCACAGGTTTCAGGTTAAGAATCACTGCTTCAGAGCAATAGTTCAAGGTTTGGCCCTTCAGATGTTTTTTTGACTTGAACTCCCAGAATCCCTAACCACTGACCATGCTAGGTCGGTCTTCTGGGAACTGCAATCTAAAAATATGGAGGACCAACAATAGAGAATCAGAGCTTCGTAGAAAGAAAGACACCAGGTTCGACTAATAGCTTTTTATCATTTAAAAGAAGCACATTTGCCACAGTTGTAGATTATGATTTATGGCTCTGTGATATCAGTTCACAATGCTCACATAATTTTATGTTGCACAAAACATACAGACTTATTGAACTTCATCACTATTTGAATGCAATCTATAAGAGAGAAAATGACTCTGCCAAAGAAGTAGGAACAGAAGTAGGAAGTCAATATGCAGTCACGTAGGTGAGAGAATCATCCAATATTTAATCCCAATTCTCAAAAAAAAAGTGGATGGCACATCTGCAATACAACTTTACTTCATACACTGAAGAAGTGTAAAAGGGTACTAAGCTAGGTGCTAAGAAATACACACAACTTTATTTTATTAAGATGCAGAAAGATCTTCACGTAAGAGTGATGATACAAATCATTTCCCAAGGCAGCCACTCTCGTTTACCAAAAGTAAAGTGCCTGTTGACTTATGGTGACCTATGATTTTCATAGCACTTTTTAAGGCAAGGAATATTCAGAGATGGTTTACCATTGCTTTCCTCTGAAATATAGTATACAGTACCTGGTGCCTCTTGGTAGTCCCTTATCCAAATACTAACCCAGCCTGACCCTCCTAACTTGCCAAAACCAGAAAAGATCTGGTGTGTGACAGCAAATAATTAATTTCTCACATTAAGTATCATATTGTATATTCACCGGGCTGGATACGAACAGCATTTGATCTTATTAGGTACATTATGAGCCTTTTATTCTGTACATTATGAGCCTTTAATTCCGTAAGCAAATGCTTCAATACACAGACTGAGATGGCAGGCTAAATATATATATCTGTATCTATATATCTGGAGTACTACATTTGGTTCCCTTGTTCATCAAGAATTCACAAACAAAAACAAGTACACAATCATAACACTCCAGTTCCCATATTAACTATCATTTTCTTAGACTCTAACAGTACTGCAGATTTCTCTGGACTCAACTATTCTTTCTGGATGTTTATTTACTCAGCAAGTGCTTGTCTTCTACTGACTTAAAATCCAGGAATCTGTTTGGTCTTTTTGGTTCAAGATATATTAAACTGATAACTGAATTAGCAGTTATTCACACTATAATTAGGCAGCAATAGTGTTTCACTGGTAGACTCCGTAGTTAATAGGGTCTCAGTTAAGAACAGTTTAATCCAAGCAGGTGGCTGGGAGATAGTCTGGTTGAGTTCATACGGACGACTTTCAGCTGCTGAAATCCAAGGATGCAGGCAAGGTGCTCAGACAAGCCTAAACAGCTACCTATATGTTTAACTCTTACTCACTCTGGCTGATCACTTCTAATAAAGAGAAAATGTCTGGTCCAGCCCAAGAGGCAGCTACACTGTGCAATGTGATAGCCAAGAGCAAGTGTGAGCAACCGTGTTGTCCTCTAGGTATTACTGGACTGCAGCTCCGACAACCTCTAATAAGTATAGCTAATTGTCAGGGGCGAGGGGTAAAGATATCCATATCTCTCCTGGGCTAGAGGACTGGATTTGGGGAATCCAAATTTAAGTTGCCACTCTGCTATGGAATTCCTTAGGTGACCTTGGGCTGACTCTCTCAGTCTGACTTACCCTACAGCATTTTGTGAGGATTAAGCAGTGGGGAAAAAAGAAGGCTACACAGGCCACTTCAAGCTCGCTGAAGGAAATAAATTTATCTAGCAAAGAGTATTACTTCCATGAGAATGGGAATGGTACCAGCTTCCTTGATGGAGGCAGGGATTCAGTGCTGTTGAAAAACCCTAACCTGGATGTAGACATTAAACACTTTCCATCAGTAGTCAACATTTCCTTTCTTGGCAAAGTGTTCAAGTAAGTGGTTGCTAGGCAACTCCAGACACTTGGATGAAGGGTTTTTCAGATCCATTTTAGTGAGGATTCAAATCTACTTTTGCCACATTACTTGTTTTGGTCACGTTGCAAGCTATCCTCTGTCAAAAGGAAGAGCAACTCTGTTATTTCTCTTAGACCTCTCAAGGGCTTTTGATACCAAAGACTATGGCACCCTTCTGGATAGCTCATGTATAAGTTGTGTGCTTGAAAGCACTGCTGTGTGGTGGTTCTGCTCCAACCGGGAGTTCTATTTCAGACACGCAAAGAAAGAAGAGGTTGAGGCAATCGCCAGATAGAGAAATCAGAAAATTGATTTATAAATTTTAAAATTAATTCATATAAATACAATCAAAATAAGGATAGCTGGAGCAGATATTGTCTGTGACAAGATAGTAAAATTAAAACAGCATTATTTCCAAACACCTGTAGAATGCACTACGGTGATAGGAAGGCACCGTCTATATGCATATTCCTGAAGTAAGATGTCCACAGGTTGTGTCTATTAGGACCTTTCTCTCTGTTGTATATATGCAGGGAGAAAGAAAGAGAAAAGAGAGAGAGAGAGAGAGAGAGAGAAGTTTTTATTTGTTTGTTTTGCTGTTCCAAGCCCTAAATTAAACATCTCACAAGGTTTTCTTGGCAAGATTTGTTCAATGGAAGTTTGCCTTTGCCTCCCTCTGAGGCTGAGTGTGTAACTTGCCTAAGGTCACTCAATGGGTTTTCATTTCCAAGTGCGGATTCAAAACCTGATTTTCAGAGTTGTAGTCCAACATTCAGGTATCGCCTTTGGATTTTACACTCTCCATTGTCCACTTTTTCTACAGCACAGTTAAGAGAGGGTGGAAACTTATACTCTATTTTAAAAAAAATAAACACAGTTCAGCATTTTATCTGAAGTTTAGATAAGACGGATCTACCTAGAATTTAGATTCTACATGATGTGTTTTTCATGAAAATGTTGTAAATATTTCTTTTAAATTGCAGTGTTTTTCTTTATGTATCATACATAAAGCTGGACTAGAGTTGGGAAAGGAGACACAAAAACTGGAGGAAGGAACATTAACCATTTAAGATATGCATATGATACCATAGTTCTAGCAGAAAATATCAAAGACTTGGAATGCATGTTGAAGAAAGTCAAGGAAGAAAGTTCAAAGGCAGGTTTACGGCTGAACCTTTGGAAAACAGAAATAAGGGCCACAGATTATTTATATAAAGTAGATGATGAAGACATTGAAATAATTAAAGATTTTCCATACCTTGAGCCAATTAGAATGGAGACTGTAGTCAAGAAATCAAAAGAAGACTAAAACTTACAAGGGCAGGTATGAAGGAACTAGACAAGATCCTCAAGTGTAGATATATCACTGAACACCAAAGTTAGGATTCTCCTTGTCATTGTATTTCCAATTTCTATGTACGATTATCAAAGTTAGACTGTGAAGAAAACTGATAGAAAGAGAATCAGTTTATTTGAAATGTGGTGCTGGAGAGTTCTGCAGATACCATGGAAAACAGGCAAATAAATGGATTCAAGAGCAAATGAAGCCTGAACTCTCTCTGAAACTGAAACAGTCATATTTTGGACATATCACGAAAAGAGACAACTCACCAGAAAAGACAGTAGAAGAAGGCAGTAGGAAGAAGGCAGTAGAAAAAGAGAAAGACCCCATTACAGACAGATGGACTCAGTCAAGGAAGCCATTGCTGCCCCGAGTTTGGAAAACCTGAGCAGGGCTATTGACAACAGGGTGATGTGGAAGTCTCTCATTCATAGGGTTGCTATAAGTTGAAGTAGACCTGACAGTAATTAATGACAACAACATTGTAAATAATCCAATTTATATCTAAACCACGGTTAATCTTAACTGTTTATTACAGACAACCAGCTTCATAATCAAGGGTTTGTACCCAGCCCATTTCAACAAACCACAGCCAAGACTAATTGAAGTTTTCCAAAGAAACACCATACTGCAGCTGATCCAAAAAAAAAAAAAAGAAGAAGAAGAAGAAGAAGAGGCCAATGTCTTCCCTGTGGCTGTGCTGGGAGACAGAGAATACGAAAGCTTGCTGTTGCTCACATCTATCAAAACACAGCATGATTTCTCATGTACTCCAAACCAACTTGCTGTCCAAATCAGCTGAGAATTGCCTTTTCCTCTGTCTCAACTCTGCATTCAGTTGAATTAATCATGGGAATGTAAGGAGATTTATTCTTAAAAATATTTGTTTTTTCCCTTCCATGCTGTCTTTTCTTCTACCCCTTTCCCCTCAACTTAGATTGTTACATGCTGCATCTGACAGTTTTTCATTGAGTCTATTAGAAATTAACAGTAAAACATTTCACGCAAGGAGGAACTCAGTTCAGCTATCATTAGAAACTGCCAACATTCAAATGTTTAGGAAGAACTGCTGGCTACCTCAGTGCCAAGCAGTCAAAACTGATGTTCTCATACATTTCCAGCAGGCCTACCTAGTCTAGTTTTAATTGTAATTTTAATTGTACTTTAACTGTATTTTAATTATACTTCTAACTGTGATATATATTTTATATTTGTATTAACTGTTCTATGTATATTTTAACTATGACTTTTAACTCCACCTATTCTGTAATTCTGTATCCAGCCTTGAGGAGAGGTAGGTAACAAATAAAGTAAATAAATAAATAAATAAATAAATAAATGGTGGCAGCAGCATTGGAATTATATAGATCTTAGTATGGTTTTCTTTAAATGATCAAATGATTATTAAAACAGGATGCATGGGATACAAACAGTCACACATACCTGAACAGTTCTCTGATACGATTTTACAATAAAAAACAGAAGAGATCCCCTCCCATCTGATGAGATTCTTTCACCAGCCTAAATATTCATTGTTGCTCCTGCAAGTAGCTTTCTGAAATTATTTCAGGGGAGTGAAACACACATGACGCAACAGAGAAGTAGTCAAAATGGTCACTACTAAAATAAAATACAGCCCTCCCTCCACATTCACAGGTCTGACCTTCCCGAATTTGATTATTAGAGAGGCGAGTGCATGCCTCCCCCCTTCTTATCCTCCCATTCTCTTGAGATTTGCCAGGTGTGGAGAAGGCAGGCAAACGCCCATACAAAAGGCAAGGAAATTGGGGGAGGCACATGCCCACCTTCCTTCTTCCTCTGGCACCCCCTCCCATCTCCTTGCCTCTGGCCACATTGCTGAGAACTCAAGCCAAGGCAAAAGGCAAGGGAATGGGGGGCTTATATGAGCCTTCCTTCAGCCCTCTGGAACTCCTCCCTCCCATTTGTTGCCTCTGGCCCTGGTGCATGAAAGGCAAGGGAATGGGAAGGGGATCGCAACGGGTGGTTATCTGTAGTTTTTTCCACTTTCACGACGGTTTGCGCCCTGAACTCTTGCACAACTGGAGGAGCCACTGTAAAAGTGAGAAAATGTCTCTAACAGTTATGAGACACTCCAAATTCAAGACATCTCAAACCTTTATGATCACTCAAGCACTAGGAATCACTAAAAAGCAAATGAATTGCCACTTCATTTTTCAAGAGTTTATTCTCTCATTTCTAGGACAGTCTGTAAAAACTGAAGTATATGCTGGAAACATATGAGAATGGAAATTAGTTATTTACACCATTAAAACAGTGGACAAATTTACTGAAGAATGATCTTGCAACAATATCCTTGGACAAATGTAGCCCATCTCTTTCATTCAGGTTCCACCTGCATCGTTTGCTGATTTGTCCTGAGTAAAACAGCTGTATTCTCAATATAAGCAGACAATGAAATCTATTTGATAGAGTTAGTAATGCTATGAAGTGTAAGATCAAGGGTAATATACCCGATTTCTTAACTGTTCATGAGTGACATGGGGTGACCACAAGGTCACACACACACACACACACACACACTTGTTTCCAAGGTACATTTTAAATATGGTAAAGCTTACCATATTTCAACTCTAGTTATGAGGCTGTTCCTAGTAACAGTCAAATAATCTCATGGCTGAAGCAAACTCTGGAGAAAAGGAAAAGACTAGTTCTACAGTACGCCCCGATCTGTTTCAGTCAAGAGAACGGGCCTCTTTAATCATTAGCCTTATCACTTGAAGTCTTTTGTCCCCCAACCCATTCAACAGTACTAATAAAAGACAGAAAAAAAGCACGGATGAAGGAAAGAGAGAAGAAGATAAATGAACATATCAAGAATGACAAAAAGAAGATAGAAAAAAGCCATCTGCATCTTAAAGGATGCAATACTAGAAAGCTTGCCTCAGAAAGTACAAGGAATCACTGCAAGGGAACATGAACAACTGAACTCAAAGATTTCAAATGACTAATCCACTTAAGAAATGAACTTGCAATTACATCTACTCACAGTTCAACAGGTGACCACCGTGAGAATTAGCCTTCTTTGGGCATGAAAACAGGCCTAAGTAGAAGATTGATTTGCTTGCTTCTAAGTTGCACATAATATTGTTACACACTCTAACCTTACTTGTAAGTTTCACTAATGTTGTTACGTACTGTAACCTAACTAAATAAATATATAGATCCTTTCTTTTCTGAACAGGTAGCAGCTTTTGTCACAGAAATCTGTCATACTCCACTGAAAACCTGGCTTGCAAGCTCTTAGCAGGCATTCTGAGTAGCAGCACTTTCTTTTACATTGAGATGCATGAGTTTATGGGCTCTGGAACTTAAAGCAGTTCTCCAGAGACAATACCCCTTTTCTCTTCTCTGCTGCTACTTCTCTACCTCTGCATCTACCTCCTCTCCGTATCTGTCAAAGTTGGCACTCTCCTTTCTTTCTTTTTTGTGTGTGGGGGGCACCCTATTGCAAGTACTATGTGAGCTGTGGCTGTGTCCAAAAGCAGAAGGAAGTGTACCTTTAACGCCAGCCACACATTTTCAGAAACTGATTTCCCATACTCCTCTTTCTGTCCCACAAAGCTGATGTCGTAATGTCAGTTCTCTACCTTACTTCTTATTTGACCCTCCAAAACCGCATCAGAAGAACCACAAATGGGTTACAGGGCCAAGCGGTACTCCTTTACATGCCTTATGCTTTTTGATTTCTTCTCAAGTCATGCTAAGAGTACAGCCAGAAGTGAAGAAGCAATGGCAATGTGGATACCTTTTTGAAGATTCCTACACTGTTTTAATTCCCACACAGTTCAACTGTGTGAATACTGTTCTTCCAAGATGCCTCTGTTAAACGCAGAAATATGTCCCTTATAGGAAAGAATAGCAGAACTTCAGTTGGTTAATACTCCTGACAGGAAAAAAAAGTTTTTCAAATGAGTGTGCAAAATACAAAAGAAATGCCCACATTTCCCAATAATCTCAGATCTATCTAATGTTAGTCATTATTCCTCACTTGAGCATGCTGAACATAGCAGGGAGGAGTTTTCTGTGTGGCATAGTAAGCACTGAGAACCAGCGTCATGTAGTGGTTTGAGCATTGGACTATAACCTTGAAGGTCAGGATTTGATTTCTGCTGGGCCATGGAAACCCACTGGGTGACTTTGGGCATGTCACACACTCTCAGCCCCCAGAAAACACCATGGTAGGGTCCCCTTAGGGTCACCATAAGTCAGAAACAACTTGAAGGGACACAACAAGACTAGTAAGCACCAATGCCAGATGGCTAAGAGATGCACCTGTAATTCTTGCTTGTTCCTGCATAACCACTGTTCTGCAGTATTATAATTTACTTAACATAATGTTAATTAATTGCTGAAATGGAAACAGGTTAATTAATTTCACTTCAATATGTCTTATTCCTTATGACAACAAATTCTACAGTACTCAGTGACTGAAATCATTTGCTTTCTCCAGGCCTCCTGCTTTATCACTTGCCAATTACTAAAATGCAATTTAAGGCTATTTTCCTAGGAATGATACAACAATTAACATTAGTTTGCTACATGCCCCTCTTTTTTGCCACCTCCCTAACTAATGTTGCTGGAATTTTTTATTCTACAACAGGGAGCAGCAGCAGCTGTGATTGGTATACAAAGTGCAATGGCCAGCAAAGATCAGGAGGAATGCAGGAACAGGAAAATGGAACCCACAGTATGGTGCTTTGTGATGCAGCACATGGATGTAGGAAGGGAGCTGCAGAGAGGAGGAGGAATAGATGAACAGAAAATACGAGACAAGAAGAGAGAAGATGGGAGAGGGAGAAGGTGGAGGGATGAAATGAGAAGAAGGAAAAGAAAGATGTGAAGAGTGGAGGAAAAGAGAGACATGTAAAGAATAACAGAGCATACAGACTTGGAACAGACATAGGAGAGGGTGTCAGTGACAGAGTGACTAAATGGAAACAAGAAGAGGACAACAACGATGAACAGGGATGACACAAAGTTTGACAAAAATATGGGAGAAGACAACTCTGAGACAGACAAGAAAACATGTGTGAGAGTGAAAGGACAGGAGAATACACACAGAGAGAAAGAGATCAAGCAGCCAAGAACAAAAGTGAGGAAGACAGCCTCAAAGATGATTTTACCATCTTAAATTAAGAATCATAAAATTCAGAATAATTCTGTAGATAATATAATTTTCAAAAGTTTGGAAAGGGTATTGTTAATCAGAAATAGAATATGGTATGTTTCAATGATTTATAGATATATTCAATTTGGAAGGTTTTTGTAAATCTATTTGTTTCTCAAAACATAATTGCTCTAACTAGTATTATTATTGCTGTTGTTGCTGTTATTTTATTACTGGAGGATTTCAGGGCAGTAAAGAAAGTTAAGAAATCATACAAGCATGTCAGTATATGCAATACATTATTGATGTCAAAGCCAGATGCTTTAGTTAGTACAAATGGATAAAGGAATTGCAGTATCTTATTAAATTACAGTTGTTTATGAATTTTACAAATAGCTTGATTTAAATGGAAAAAAGTAATTATTTCTTTTCTTCCAGGTATTGTTCACATCAAGCAAGAAATAGAAAACCCCCACAAACAAAGTGGCACCCTTGTACACGTATGAAACAAAAGGGGGAAGGCAGACTGGTGAAGTGAAACTCCTGCCATTGTGCAATATGAACAGCCACATGGGCAAAGATAACCTCTTTACCAAAAGTTGAGCAACATCTAAGGGAAAGCATTGCTCAGAGTTTAAAGATGTAAACCTTTCTGGAATTCTAAAGCCATAAAAAAAAAAACCGGGTTTTTTTCCCGATAAAAATGATTTTTTGGAAAATTTGAAAAAATGCAACATTAGTACCTTTTACAGATTAAAAATCACTTTTTTACTTTAATAACATAAAATGCAACATGTATTCCTTAGTCTGGCATAAAATTATCACGTCCAATACACTGAAAGTAAAGTTTATTTAGAAATTATAAACTGAGCTTTCTTTTTAAATTTTCTTTTTTGTTCCAAATGAAGCTACAAGCTATTGAACTACAAAGAATACCTGAACTATAAGAAAACCCTTTGGTTTTGCCAGTTTATGAGGCAAAAAGGAACACTACACTCAGAAGAAACTATTAACATTAGTGTTTTTTTTAAAAAAATCAATTTGTCACATCTAATGCCAGGTAGATATAATGCACTCATTTCCACCAAACAAAATAAAAAACTCCGATAAAAGGAAAGCAACACCAGGAACTGGTATGATGTAAGATACCATGTATGTATGTGCCTTCAAATTGCCCTTTGACTAATGGTGACCTTATGAATTTCTTGGGTTTTTTTAGGCAAGGGAAACTCAGAGGTTGTTTTGACAGCTTCTTCCTTTGAAATATAGTTTTATTCAAAAGTCCACTTACCAAATTTTATAGTATTATTTCAGGAATAATGTGAGGAAAAATAATAATAATAATAATAATAATAATAATAATAATAATAATAATAATGATGATGATGTGAGGAAAGTAAATCCAGGAACACTTTGTCTTAATTTTTTTTTAGTGATTGTAAACAAAAATATTCCACAATTCATTATTTTTCAATTTGCCTCAAAAAAGCTTAATATATAGCAGTTGCTTTTGTCATACTCATATTTCAGTGTCTACAGGCTTTAGTTGATTTATACTGAGATTTCTGTTAATCTGTGTCCTGCATAAATTAATCATGGTACCATTTATTTTATATATAATTTGGTGTTGGATTAGTTGTATTGTCATTCCCCTCCCTTCCTGGTTGGTGTTTTGTATATTTCTTTTTAACCGTACTCATTCCTTTTCAGTGGGTGAATGAGTAACAAATGGGTTTTGTCAGAATTCACATAGCTGTTTTCATTCTCTTCCTAGGGGCTAACACTAAAAATCTTCATTCTAGCATGGTACGGTAACGTAAATTTAAATGGCAACTTAGAAGTGAAGTGTCATAAACATGCCCTTCTCAACATAAACATATTTTACAATCTCTTTTTTTTAATATAATGAAGGCCTTCTTTTCACTAATTTTCTACAACCAATAATCTGAGACATGGTCTCATCTGGTCTGCGTCCCAAAGTGGCCAGCAAATTACTTCTAGAAGCTCACAAGTAGGACATGAAGGTTACATTCATCCCTTTTCAGCACCAAACGTCTAATACTCAGGTGTATGCTACCCTTAAATACAGAGATTTCATTTTCAGCTATTATAGCTAAAAACTCATTGGTAGATCAAACCATTATGAATTTGTTTAATTCTCTTTTTTAAAAAAAGTGATCTAATCCAGGTGGCCTACACTACTGAACTTCCTAAATGATGTTTTGCATGATGAAATACTTTTGTTTAATTTGCCCTAAGCCTACCGCAAAATCCATTTCTTGCATATTTCTGAGTTCTATTATGTACCAAGTTCTATAATTAAAGAGGAGCAAACAAAAAGTATCTCTGTATCTACTCTCCCCAAACTGTTCACAGTTTTATAAAAGCTCCATCATGTCCCATTACGGCAATGTTCAGTCCTCGGGGCTACTGTTTCAATACAAAATGTGCAAGTCATTGCCTAGCATGTATGGTTACTAAAGGGCATGGAAAACTTACATAAGAGTGAAAATATTGATCAGAGCAATTAGCATAAAAAAACAAAACAACCAGCCTTAATTCCATCTGAAAATTGCAAGATGGAATGACCTACATGGTCCAACAGAAATCACATACAAAGACCTAACATTGTATTTAAAAGACTAATATTTTTTTTCTTCCCCAAATTTTATTTTACATGAACTGAGAGGAGAGGGTCTGCTGAAAGTTTCATTCTATTCTTTTTCCTACCCCTTAATGTCAGAACTTTCTCCTTTGTTCAGTTAGAGTGTTTATTTTTCTTTTTTCATCATTTTTATTCAATGTGTTTCAAATCAGTATAAAACTACATACAGGAAAATACAAACTTCAGTTCAAAAAAATCTACTCTAAATATCTAAACAAACAAGCTACCAAATAAATTAACAAAGTAAAAAACATGTACCATAACGTAAAAGGGATGAAGGGATTTCACATTTGACTTCCCACTCCTTAGAAAACAGTTATCAATGAAACCTTGTTATACTTCTTCAAACGTCCTCCTAAATACCTACATCTAAATGATCATAGTAATTATCAATCTCATAATTACACATTTCCTCTACCTTTCCACTTATAATTCCCCAATTATATTAAATGTAGTCTAGATCAAAAAGGTTAAAATATTGCTCTACAATAATAGTTCTGACCTTGTTCAAATTCTATCATGGCACTTCACTTATAAACTTCATAAGCTTTTTCCATCGTTTCTGAAATTCCTTCAAAGAATCTTCTCTCATTAAAGTTGTCAACTTGTCCATATCCATCATATTTAACAATTTCAATATCTAGAGTTCTTATTTTTCAACACTTCCATACACTTCTATTACTAGTCAAGGATTTATTTATTTCTCTGCAGACAGCCCAAGAGACAGCTTTTTATCCTATCTGTCTCTCTGAGGAAGGAGAGCAAATCCATTATCTCTTTCAATTTAACACCTGCAACTCCTGCCATGCAACAGAGCAAAAACTGACAACAAGTGTGAGGGAAAGAGTTAGAGATGCAGCACCTGATGTTAGTAAGTCAGTTCAGGAAGGGATGGCATGAACACAGGCCATATTCATCTAGCACCAAATCATGACCTGGTCTTATATCTGAACTAATCCAACAAGTGCTAGAAGCAAATAAACAAAACTTTCAAGATTTGTCCTGTCCAGGTTCACAGAACAATGAAGTTGATTACTGTACTAAAACATGATGGTACTGTATATAGGATAATTTTATTGCATAAGGAATAAAGACAACAGACAGAAAGCAGGAGCCCTGGAAAAGTGTTTGTGCTTACAGATATTACAAAGTAGTTATTTGCCAATACACAACACCTGTTTCATAATATAAGGACAATACAGTATACTGAACAATAATGTGAGGCAGTATTCTGGCATTATAGGGAAATATATCTAATATGAATAAAATGACCTGTTATTCTGAGGCTTCTTGGACAAGACAGATATTCTTCCTATATTCAGTTATCGATAAATTATAAGCTGGATGTTGTAGATTGCATTTTACTGATTACACCACGCCTTAACTAGGAATTATAGTAAATAAGAAGCTATTTCAAAGTAATGGAATTGAACCAGATGAGTTAGAGCCTTTTTAGTTTACAGGCCTGTGGAAAAAAATGAAACTGAAGAATTGCGTTAGCTTTTTGCATAAATTAGAATTGCTGGGTAATATCCTATTGCACAAAAGCCCACTGGTGCTTATGTAATCTTTGACATTAACTGTATTTTTATTTAAATGTATTTAAACATTCACTCTGATGATAGGTTAAAAAAAGATACCTATGTAGATATATACAGTCCTCCCTCCACATTCATGGGTTTGACCTGTGGGGCATGTGCTTGCCTCCCCCCACCATTTTCCTCTTCTCATCCCTTGCATTCCTCACTCCAGGCTTGCCAGGCTTGTGTTTAAAATGTATGGGTTTTTTTCTTCTTTTGAGTGGGCAAAGCTCCCTCCCACTGCTGAAGGTATGGCCTCTCTGCCATGTGGTTGCACATTCTGCTGTATATTGGCTGCTGATTGGTCAGGTACTCTCTTTGCTTCTACACCTCTTTTCTCAAGATGGCTACTGGAAGTAATTAGAACTCCAGAACTCCCTTCTTTTCTGTCTGATGGGAAATTACTTGATAAGACTTTCAGGTTGTCTCCCACCTGATCAATGCCAGGGCTAGAGGAAAAGGAATAGGGGGACACTCTGGAAGGGAATGGGAGGGGAATCATGGGGGGGGGTTATTGCGGTTTTTCCATTTTCACAAGGGTTCTGTGCCCCTTACCCTAGCAAACGTGAAGGAGCTACTCTGTGTGTGTGTATTAAAAGATATACCATGCTAATTGACTCTTGTCACTTGCAGTGAAGAGAAAATTACTAAAACACATTACTAAATGTGCATCAAAAGACACATAAGGAGGATCAAATAGATCTGCACCTGTATGCATGATACTTAGAAAAACTTTTCCAGTTCTCTTACACTATGTTAGAACAATAGGTGCTTATTCAGTACGACGTAAATGTTGCTGGGCAGCAGAGTTAATATAAAACTGCAGCTCATCTGAACTATGCAAGAGGTCAGAGAAGATAAAAACATTCATGCTGTAAAGCAGTATACCAAATACTACTCAAAATGCTGGTGTAAGAGAGTGTTGTAATTAATTTCATTTCCAATCTTCAACTAAAAATACAGTTAACTAAGACTAAGACTGAATGAGGTTTAAAAAAATGCATGCTACCTGCTAGAGATAAAACTTCAAAAGGTGACAAGAAAAACATCTGGATGTTTTTAAAATAAAAGGTATCATCAGTTACATTACACAGGAATCTGTTCTCTAGTGACTTCCTGCCTACCACTTTACTCATGCATATCTTCCTCTCATAATATCATCATAAAGAGGAATGTGCAAGAGAAAGATTAACTTTCCCTCTCTACGTAACAAACAGTCCTATGTTTCACCATGTAAACAAGGCTTCAACTACCCTGCCTCTCAATTCTTCAGTGGGCTATAAGACACATGATTTTTTATAAAGAGTATGTTGCATGGGGAACTGCTCCCCACCAGCCTTTCAGTTGAATGGAAGGCTGAAGGAAGATTATTTCCAGGGGGAATACAGCAACAGAAACCAATTGGCAATTACTGTTGCCCCTGCCCATTTCAAGGATTTGATTATTTGTGAGTTTCTCCAGTCCCTGCTCCCCCGTCTCAAGCACTTCTTTTCCAGGCAAACATTCCCTCTTGGTAGCATCAATCAGACTGCACAGCCCTTTGAAAATCCACCTCTAGCCCTCCTCTTCTTCCATTAGCTGCTGCCAGGTCAGCTAAAGATGGCTTGCAGCCTGATTTTCTCAGCACCACAAACCCTCTCCTGATGTCACACGCAAAGAAAGAGATAGGTGAGCGAGAGAGAAAGTACAGGGCCACCATGCCAACCTACCCTCTTTCCTTCTCCTTTTTTCGATCTGATAGGGATCTAGCAGGGTGTCTGCTCAGACCACCATGCCTCAGCTCCCCTCCCACAGACATGTACACACACATTTTGATATCTGCAGGACTCTCCCCACTTTTGAGGGGGGTCTTGTGCCCCTAACCCTAGCAAATGTGGAGGGCTGACCATATACAGGTCATGGTGAGGGTCTCCAAGGACTGTAAATGGCCCATCGGCTGCCATATGTGGCAACCCATTTGTTGTTGCTGATCTGTGCCTTCAAGTCATTTCTAACTAATGCCAACCCTAAGGCAAACATAGTACAGGGTTTCCTGGGCAAGACATTCTTTTCAGGGAGGACTGCCAGTACCTTCTTCTAAGACTAAAAGAGTGTGACTTGCCTAGGCTTACACAGCAGATTTACATGGCCAAGCAAAGATTTAAACCCTGATCTCTAGAGTCCTAGTCCAACACTCATTCCCCATGCTCCTTCTCTGTGCCAACCCATGGAGTCTCAAAGTGAAGCTGCTATAGGCTTATCCTGGAACTATATGTATGTAAAACAAAGCTAGGTTTCCTTCCCCAACTGAGACACATTAAAGTATAACATACGGCAGTCTTCCATCTTATTATGAGACCAACGTCTACAGAAATACTTGCCCAGGTGCTTTCTGGGCTGTACACATTTGTGTTACACACCATGTTTACATAACGCTTCCATGATGGAGATGGGAGATGTTTAAAATACATTTTAGCCAAAAAAGCACATAGAATGTAATATAGACATGTAACATTTAACATGTATTTGCTCTTACTGTATTGTGTGTCACAGCCCTCTGATACTGTATTTCTTCTGTGGACTTTTACTTTATTGAGCCATCAACACATCCCTTAGAAACTGTAGTTGGCTTTGCCTATGAGCATTATTGTACTTCAGAAAAGAAGTACAAAACTGTCATTTAGTGTTATCAAGACAATGATGAACTAGCCCTATGTGAAAATCTGAACATGGCCCAAACAAACATTTCAGTTGCATCAACTTTCATGGCATATGTACTCATAAAGCATGCAGAATGTACTTTACTTCATATATATATATATATATATATATATGATTGCTATGAAGATTACTGAAAGTCAGCATGACATAGTGATTTGAGTGTTAGAGTAGGACTCTGGTGACCAGGGTTTGAATCCTGCCACTGAGCCATGAATAATCCATTAGGCGACCTTGGGCAAGCGTACTTTCCTAGCCTCTGAGGAAGGCAAAGGCAAACCCCCTCTGAAAAAATCTTGTCAAGAAAATCCCACAATAGGTTTGCCTTAGGGTTGCCATGTCAGAAATGACTTGAAGGCATGCAACCACACAAAGATTTCTGTGGTAATTTAGAGAAGATCAATATTAACATCCTTGATATGAATTTGGAAAGTAGAGAATGAAGTTAAGGGGGGGAGGAACCTCACCAAAAGCTAGCTCAGGGAGGAACTACATGCAGGCAAGTGAATAGAATTTCACACAAGAGGTGAGAAGATGTGTGGGTAAGGAACAGAATACTCCACACCTCCTCTCTAACTGGCACAGAAACAAAGTAGGATGCCAGAGGACAGAAGCCCCCTTCCACACATCAGCACAGAAATGTAACAACCTCTGCTACCAGCTCTGTGCAAAGTATGAAACTGGGAAGGAAGAGAACAGACTAATAACTTTTGTGGGGTGACTTCCAAGGCTGACCTACTGTGACAGATATTAGATCTGAGTTGGGCAATTCTAGGTTCAGAATCCTTTGCCAGCAGTTCTTAATTTGAGGCCGGTTGGACCCTCAGGGTCTACAATGTCCTCACAGGGTGTCTGCGAAGGCTGAAAGAAAGAAAGAAAGAAAGAAAGAAAGAAAGAAAGAAAGAAAGAAAGAGAAGGAAGGAAGGAAGGAAGGAAGGAAGGAAGGAAGGAAGGAAGGAAGGAGATAAATTTGTATGGAATCATTCCAATAAAAATACAATAGGAGTGTGTTTATTTATTTCTTCCTTCCCTCCAAATCCGAAAACCCTTCATGAGCAACTTTAAGTAACTATTTTTCTCTTCACTTATATAACATGAACTATGAAGCCCTGTAACATAAGTACATGCTTATTCTGTTAGTTAATGATTAAAGTGGAGAGAAAAATCAATAGTTTTTGATCAGTGTAACGAAGACAATGTGGTGTTCAAAGTCTTCGACATCCTTTTGATAAAACACAATCACCTCAACAATCCAAGGTTCAGTTTTGGGATGAGAGACTTTATTATGAAATAATTCTTCATCAACAGACACACTGCACTCCTAGCTACCACACAGCAAGTCAGTAGTTCTTAGCCTTTGACTCCCCCAGATGTTTTGGATTCCAGCTCCCATAATCCTTAGCCATTGGTCATGCTGGTTGCAGCATCTGGGCACTGAAGTCTAAGATATGTGGAGGGCCAAACATCGAGAAACAGTGCTGTGGGTATTTGAGAACTATATTATGAAATGGAATACTGCCTTTCACACTGTAATGGCATTGATACGATGAGGTGAACTACAAACAAGCTTTTAAGGAAAAATTGTAACTAGCTTCAAAATCTTGACTCTGCAAAGAAGAAAGCTCTTTCTCGTGGCTAGTTTAGGCCAGCCTGATTATTATATTTTTACAAAGTTTTAGTATTTTACATAGGTATTAAAATACACATGCCACATATATGAATCTTCTAATAAAAGAATTACATTGGTAGAACTAACACCTCTCTTTCTATAAGCTATCCTTAAGATTCTATAATCAAGTTTTTTTCTTATTTTTGTACTACTGTTTGATTTCCAAATGTCAATGTCTCCTTTTTTTTTAAGCCACAGGACCTTTAAAAACAGTATGGGATCCACACGTTCTTGTGGCAGTATCACTATAATACATTCTTATGCTTTGGAAATTTTTAGGAATAGTCTTCATCATAAGGAGCTCATTTCTAGAAGAAAATTTTGGAAAAAAATACTGAGCAAATGAGGAAAAGGCAATATCTACATATTTTTGGCACAACTAAGCCAAAATAATTGTTAGCTTTGTAATAGAAAGGGTTCTTTGCCAAGGCCCTGATGTTTTAAGAGGGCATCCTGTAAGACCAAAACACGCCAAACCATGTACATGACTCATCTGGAAGAATACAGCCTGACAGAGCACAATGGGAAAAAAAGTGTTTTGACATATAATTTCCAATTCTACAGACTCTCTTAAGAGCTAAATGCAGATCTACTTTTTCACTTTAGTTGAGTTTTCATGGCCTTCCAGTGGTTGCACACAGGGTGCAGAGCAAAATGTATGATACAAATACACCTTTTTTGAATTCTGCTGAGCATTTCTTGTAAATCTCGCTCAGTTCTCTCACGGCCAATGCTACAAGTCACTCTTCTAACATTCTTTTTTGCTCTGCAATAGCTAAAGTTACTGAGCTGTTCAAAGAATGGAATAAAGAGTCTTACAGACATATGTTTAATTGTGACTAGGATGGAAAAGATCCTCTTCTCCCTTATCACATGGTTCAAAGTAGCTCCCCTACTAAGCAGCATGCACTTAATATATAACTATGATGTTACTATATAAAGACTGTGTCACTTTAAGGCGGGTCAAGAATATGCCCTATCCAACTTGAAAGTGAATAAACCATGAATAACCTGATTACATGCAGCATCTCTTTCATACCATGACCTACTGAGCCAGTATAGATGAAAGAAGAAAGGAGAAAAGAAGAAAAGCAAAAAAGAAACACAAATTTTTAAAAAACCCTTCTATGAAGAGTATTGAAGAGGCTATACTGCATTATCCCACCCTTCCTGTTTCTAGAACGGCAACCACTGACAGAAACGCTTGCAGAAACTGTCACTAAGAAGCGAAGCATCAAAATATAGACAAGAACTACAGTCCAGGTAAAAGAAGTCTTAAAAGCAGCATTAAAGCTTCAGTTTTGGATACTTGCAGGAAAAAGACATTTGAAAATGACAAAAAGAACCAAAGCCCTGGAATTCCATTAGAATCTTTGCTTACAACAGAGCAGCAGCGATGAAGCTCATCAAATGTGTTCTAGAAGGATCTTTTAATTAAGTAACTGGAAATTCAGAATACTTTGATAAAATTGCAAAGCAAAGTATTTTGCAATTTCTGAAGTGTATTTACTTGTCATCTTAGCTATTTCTTAAAACATTTTTGCTATGCAAAAAAGAAAATGTATTTTTTAGAACATTTCAATGCTTAACATAAAACATTGCATGGAGAAGCATAGTTGATGTTTCCACAGTACCTCAAACTACAAACTTCTACCAGGAAGACTTTAATTTAGGTAAGGCAGGATGAGATTCAGTGTGGTATAGCTGTCTTAGCGCTGAACTATTACTTTGGAGACCCCAGTTTGAATCCCATAGTTTGAATCTCAGCCATAGACACCCAGGGGGGTGACCTTGGGCAAGTCATACCCCCTAAGCCTCAGAAGAAAGCAAAGGCAACCCCCTAAACAAACAAATCTTGCTAAGAAAACCCTTGTGATAGGGTTTCCATAAGTCAGAAACTACTTGAAGGCACACAACAAAAACAACAGACAATAAACTGGCTGCTTGTGCACCACATACAGCTTGCCAGTATCTGCCTGAGATAGTCCAAGTGGTTTTGCCCAGGTCTGACAGAAGCATATAGACGACCAGTGACATGAGCGGCTCTGTCTCTAACATCAGCAGCTAGTTCTACCTCTGTTTTCACTGCACTGATAAATACTTCATGGACATCTACATCATCATAGAAGTCATCTGAGTACACCTCTCTTCACAAGTGAGAAACTAGATGAGTGGGAGCACAACTTGGCTCCAAAGTTGCAACCAACTTGCAGATGTGCTGCACTGCACTTGGACTGTGCTGGCCCCTAGTCCTCAAGCATTGCAGGGACGGGCCCCAAGGATGAAGAAGTTGGCTATCCACAATTTAGGTATAATAGAATTCAGCCTTTAAAAGGTGTCATACACAGAAATAACTCTAAGCACAAACTGCCCACAGGATGAACTGCAGTCTGAATGCTGCACTGAAGACACCCATACAGTGCATTAGTGTTCACCATAAAAGGCTCTTCAGAAGATGCTAATATCTTGTATGTATTTTCTTCTACATACTACCCACTATATATATACAGATCACAAGTGAACTATAAATAGTAGCAGTACCTTAGCACAGCCTATGATTCTTAACAATCTGCTTTCAGCTTCTTCTGAACACTGAGAATTCTTCCAGAATGTTTTAGCTGTGCAGCCAAATTTAACATCCTTCTCGCTTTGTTCTGATAAGGAAGAAATCCTGAGTTTACCAACATGACCAGTAAATCTCCAACTTGAGCAGTAGCTTAAGAATTTGTGGGCTATGCCCAAAAAGTAGCTTTAAGATTTGTCACATAGGGAAACTTAGTTTTCAAACATTTAGTTTTTGAAATAAACCATAATTAAACTTTTCCCTTGATACAGAATATCTGTGTCAAGTTATTTTAATATTCCAGAACACAAACATTTTATAGCACAATTGCATGTAATGTTGAAACACTAATTAAATTTAGAAGATTTATAGAAATACATCTAAAAATGATAAATATAAGTGATCAATATCTAGCATGCTGCAATGGTTGCACAAGTGCCAAGAGGTTACTGGGCTTTGTTGCTTTTCTGCACAAGACTCTGTGGGATCAGATTAACACATCTGCTTTCCTCTCCAGCACTGCATTATTTGCTTGTCATCTCAGAAAGCCAGAAATAGAGCCTCACATGTGTTGTACAAAGCATATATCAGAGAGGTACCATCTAGCACTTATGACTTGCCTGGTAGTACCATTGTGCAAACAGTAGCCATCACAGTCATAATTATTATGAATGCAATATGCTTTGAAATCTTTTTGAACAAGCTATTTTTATATGTTCAATCTGGTTTTTATTGCTTACACCCTTTTTATGGTATATTTCTGATAAGTTTTTGATTTTTGTTTTGGAAAAGCCTCATGGTATTTTCACGATTATTACCATTAGCAAATTGCATTATTGGTTTTTGTCCTGAGAGCCTTGGAAACAGAGGTAATTCTTAAAATAAATAAAAATTTTATACAAAGTTAATGAGCAAGTCATGTATTTCCTGCTGAAAGGACATTCCATACACATGTATTTTTAAAAGTGCCCTACCTCTCTACTTTGACACTATAGTTTTTACCCACTCATGCTCCCTGATGAAAAAAAAAAGAATCAAATGAAAGTCTCTTCACCATAAAGTAAAACTATTCACTTCTTTAAATTATCACTGATCCTAACATGTCCCTTTCCTTTTGGAAATAATTTACATTTCTGTTTGTCTTAATAAAAAGTCCTTCTGTCAAACACATCCATATTTTCTTGAAAGATAAAAAATGGGGGTGGGAGTAAAGATATGACAACCTTCTGCTCAAGGAATCCTATGAACATTAGCCAGCTTTGTTTCTTTTGAATGATAATACTAAACCATTCCCCATTGGACCATATAGCAAATTACTTTGCTATCCTGCATGAGTTTCAAAAGAGTTGGTGAAATGGGGGTTGAGTGTGGTCACCTGTTTAAAATGAATAATTTCTCCAGGGCACACCCAGAGCTGGCAGCACAGAATGAAGCATACAGTCTATCAGCTTAGCTGGGACTAACTTGCCATTTAACTCTTTCCCTCCTCAAACTGCCTTCTACAATATCACTCTATCCAGTTGTTTAACCAACATTTACCATTATTTTATTTACATAGTGCCATTGAGGTACCTTATCAAGAACAGGAGTGAGAAACCCAAAGCACTTACAATCTAAAAGAGGCACAGGAAAGAAAAAAAATCAATAAGCAAAGAAATGTGTCCATAACAATTGCATATATTTATTATTTGTTTTATTATATTTGATACATGTCTTTCTAGCCAAAAAAACCCCAAAAACTTTTAGGGCAGAAATGAGGAAACAGCTAACAATAAAATCATATAAAACAAGTATAATTGAAATATAAAACATATTAATGCAAGATACAAACAACTAAATCACATAAAGAAAAAACACACTCAACTAATTAATCCCATATGCAGCAACTCAACCTATTTGCCAACACTCTTGTATGAATGAAAAGCATCTTTGTCTATTGTAACCTAGTTACAGTAAGGTAGAGGGACTGGGATACAAGGCACAGACTGAGGACATAATCTACAGACTTCCTGTGAAAAAGCAAACTCTGAGAAAAGACATAAAAGAAAATGATGAGGATCACACAGAGGAATCCTGTGAGAAAGATAAGGCCAGTCCTGTATCTCTGTGAGGATCTGGTATCAGTATTTACTTATTTTTCACCTTTACTCTCCTTTTTCCTTTCGATCATTTTATTAACAGGAAAACATGTAAGCAGGGTCCATGAGGATTTTTTTGTGTACTGCTTACAAAATATTAGGTGCTTCATAAATTAACAATAACAATAATATCATCATCATTGGAAAAACCTGTCATGTTTACAAATAAGTCTGTAAAAAGTTTTACTAGCCTGCACAGAGGTAGGAGCTTTCACTTTCAGGTCCAGTCTGTCATTAACATGGAAATGAAAGCTACTAACTTTGAAGCATACAAGCCCTAAAAGTACCTTCTACCAACTACAATGACACAATTGGCATGCAGTGGTGTGTCTCTCCTCTATCTGTTTATTCACTGGCATGGATTTCCCAGCCACCCAGCCAAGTTGTGGCAAACAGCTCTGACCTGGGTAGCTCTTCAGATCCTAGCTTTCAGATGTACAGGTAAGCTGCCGAACATAGATCTCTAAACATTTTTTTTCAAATACATTTAGGTCAACATGACATATCTAAGAATTTTTTGACTTTTGACAAAACAGTTGTTTTACAAATATTTTCATAAACAGTGCTTAGCATTAATATAATACTTAAACTGAAAACGCTTTGTTTGAACGCTTACTACAGTAAATCTTAGAATAGCTCTGTATTGTCAATACAGTAGACCTATGGTATTTGTGAGGGATTGGTCCCAGGCCCCTCTCAAATAACCAAAATTGTGCATATTCAAGTCCCTATCAAAACATGGCACAGGTCAGTTGCGATCAGCGCTGTCATGTCCCCGCTGAAGCGATGGCTGGCAGCCGAGATGTTCCTGATCCAAGCAAGCAGGATTGGAACCAAGCCCTCAATCACTGCAGGATGGGCAGCACCTCCAGAAGGAAGCTACATCCTACTTTGCAATGGCTGACAGAGGTGGTGGTCCCTATCCCCCTCACTCATGAGCAGCTAGGACTGAATCCAAGCCTTCAATCATCATGGGGCTGACAGCACCTCCAGGAGGAAGCTACACTCCACCTTGATGGCTAGCAGCAGTGCTGTCCCTATCCCAGCCAGCCACTCACAAGCAACCATGACTGCAACAAAGCTCTCAACTACTGCAGGGCAGACAGCACCTCTAGGAGGAAACTATTCCTGATCCTGTGATGGCTGGCAGTGGCAGCAGTCCCAAACTGGATTGCTTGCTGGCAGCTCAATTCAATTCTATTCAGGTTGACTAAGAAGCAAGCCCCATTCTGTTCTGTGGGCTCATTCCAAAAAGAGTGTTTGCCAGAGAAACAGGAGGATCTGTGGAAAGGTGGGGATAGACACCTTCTGCCATTTCACAGATCCTCAGATCTTTTGAGGGCTTCGCTCCAGTCCTGACCACTCATGAGTGAGAGACTGGGATAGGAACCACACTGCTGCCAGCCATCACAGGGTGGACTGTAGCTTCCTTCAGGAGGTGGCTGAGGGCTTGGTTCCAATCCTGGATATAGCAAGCAAGAAACTGGGATCCAGATCACCACTGCTGCCAGTCATTGCAGGATAGGGTACAACTTCCCCCTGAAGGTTCTGTCTGCCCTGAAATGGTTGAGGGCTTTGCTCCAATCCTGGTTACTTATAAGTGAACAAGCAACTCGAATAGGGACAGCATTGTTGCCTATCATCGCAGGGTGGTGTGTAGCTTCCTCCTGACAGTGCTGCCTGCCCTGCAATGGTTGAGGGCTTCATTCCATTCCTGGTTGTGAGTGAGCGACCAGGAGAGGG
>CAOLHI010003049.1:0-205252 GCA_948474755.1 Ctenosaura bakeri
CTTAAAAATAAACATTTTGGATCCCACAGGAAAAACTATTGTACTAAAGAAGCAGAATTTCTACACGCAGATACAACATTTCCCAGTAACCTAGTACTGTAGCCCTTCAGGCTACATTTCCCATGGGAGCAACTCTCCCAGGCTTGTTTTTTCTTTTAGCAATAACATAGGAGAGAGAGAATCTAGATCACAATTATAGTGCATTATTCTATCCTAGCTGACATTTACCCCTGAAACTGTCATCTGCTACACTGGCACTTTTGGGGCAATCATGAAGGGAAAGATTAATCCTCTCTTAATTGTCTTGATCCAGAGTGCCTCTCCACACTTTCAGTTCCAAGAAAGAAAAGAATAGGCAGACCAATCACCTATTGCTCATCCCAGGGCAAATTTTCTCAGCTAAATATCTGCAAGTCCTAGCACTCCTTACCATTGATTATGTTGCAAGGACAACTAGTAGTGGCACTCCAACAATACAGGAGGGGGAGGCTCATGGCTTCCTCTCTAGTATAATAAAAACTCTTTTGTTCTTTTTATTCAGCTACGGGCAAATAAACTTCTTAGTTTTAATTAAACGACATTGCACCTTTCAACTGACATCTACCTTGATTACATCTACTTCGGTTACAGACGTTAAACATCTCTTGCTTTTTGCTTAACATGGGATCATTACTGAACCATGAACATATCTCATTTCAATTATATGATATACCATCTGCATTTGTGTGAAATGTGATACCTAAATCCATGTATTCCATAAGCAGGGAGTCAGCAACTGCCAGATGACGCTAACTTCTAAATGAAGCTCCACTATTCACGGTATATGTGTGGGTGTGTGACAGTCTGCATAGAAAAATGCACTTCTCATGGATACTTCGTTAACATCACCTAAAGACTGCAACACATCCTCAAGAACAGCAAAGTGCTCACTTTGACTCTAAGATCTGCTCAACAGCCTCCAGGGGCCAGCATAAGCCTGTGTTCAATGGAGCCTGCCAGCTCCACCTCCGTCTAAACAGATGCTTATGCAAATACTAGCAGCAGTTTGATGGCTGAATCACACAAAAAGTTCAACATATTTCAGCAATATTTTTAACCAAACCTGGCAATACATACATGTAAAATGAAATAACCAGGTCAGCTAAAATTTGCCTGAGTAAATACAGTGGTCCTTCTCTTACTGTGACTTCCGCACATACAAATGCAATGCTTCATATTTTTTTATTTACACAGGTGTTCCTGGAACAGAACCCCCACATATAGGGAAGGAAAACTGTAAAAACATTTTGAAACTGGTAGAGAATATTTGAAATCTTCCAAAATACATCCAGGGATGAATTTTTTCCCTTTCATCAGCCTCCACTTTTCTTATGATTTCTATTTTGGTGGCTAAGCTTTAGATAATAACAAGTTAGTGACAGCTGGTTAGGCAGGCATATCTGGTTTACTCTTTCTCTCTGTTTTGCTGTTCATACGTGCTCAGTGAGGGAACCTGGAGACAGCTGCTGTTTACATTGCCTGTTGTAGACCCATGCACACAATTACATCAGGATCTGTTAAAGTAGAATCCCACTCTTTACCAGTTGAAGCTTTATTTTAGGGTTTACTTGTTGGAGGGGCCAAAACTGAAGAAGCCATCTGAACAGCAAGCAGCCACAAGTGCTCAAAGGAAAAAACTAGGTGTCACTGGCCATATGATGACAGCCAGAACTTTCAATGCCAAAAAGCCATGCTGTGGACAGTCAGAATGGGGCAGTTCTTTAGATCAGGGAAGGGGGAATGTCTGGCTCTCCAGATGTTGATAGGCTGCAGCTCCCATCAGACCTTGCCTGTATAGTCAATGGAGAGGGCTGACAGGCAGTGCATTCCAACACATGTTTCCAACCTAAGCTTGTACTCCTGTGACTACTTCACATTTGTGGTACCATTCTCAAATGGAAATTAAAGACTGCAATCTTTTTTATTTATGATATCTGGATTACTCTTCTGCCTCAAAGGTAAGCAAAGTGTCTATATAACAAATCTGACATTATAAAACAGGATCAGCAGCAACACATCACCAGGGGAAGACTCAATACACAAAAGGCAAGTTGAGATACACAGTATTTACAAAAGAACTATGTGCCACCTTAAGGGCTTAAAATTTATTATATAGCATAAGCTTTTGTAGTAAGCTTTTTATAAACCACTTCATCAGACACTTGTTGTATTATCCTGAATCTCAAGCATACAGTCGGGGTGATACTATAGCAAGATTAGAGGCAAATTCAATGCAGGAAGTAGTGATGATGACACTTAACACTGGTCACTCACAAAACTGCTGATGGTATTATAAACTTCTTGGCATTAGGTTAAGTGCTGTTCTAAATAAAACTGCACACAACTGATGGAGTGAGCTGTAGTTCACAAAAGCTCCTGCTGTAGTAAACGTGTCAGTCTTTAAGGTGCTATAGGATTCTTTGTTGTTTTGACATCAACATACTGATACAGCTACCCCTTTGGAAATACTTGCAATGAAAAGCACTAGTACTTACAAGGAGTCAGCTCAGATAAAGGAGTTGCATAATGGTTGCTATGGCCAAGAAGGCCCCATCCCACAAAGATACAGACTCAACTCCCAACACTCCAGGAACACACATCTCATGATCAGCTCAGCACTCAGGAGATTTCATCCAAAATATCCTGGTCTTAAGACATTCGGGGTTCTGAGGTCAGCTACCAGCATTACAAACTGGATCCCGAAAAATCAGTCAAGCACCAGCACAACAGCCCTCTTTTCAGAACACTTCTGTCTTCCCAGGGCCTGCCGACTCAGACTCTAAGGCCTTGCATAGAATCATATGACTACAGGGCACAAATGTGATATTTGGCCTTGCAGTTCAGTTCATAATACAAAGCTGAGCTGTCCAGTTCCCATACAGGTCTACATAATGATAGTTCACAGTGCAGCATGCAGAAAGAATGAGCCCTATGGAAGCTCCAGCAGAACAAAGATCTATTTTTCCCTCATGCCTCATCTTAGTACTTGCTCCCATGCCTATTTTTGGTCATTCTTCTTCTCGTATCTTCCAGAACACAAAATGTTCTGAGTCCCTTTCATGTCTTCATAAGCACACTCTGCAGGAATCTAGAGAGAAGGGCTTTGGCCTGGCCAACCAGAAAGTTTTGTTCAAATGGGCCAGATTTGAAAAAGAATTCTTCACAGTCAGATTGGACACTCTGGACAAGTCCTCTATAAGTTCACCTTTGGGGCAAATCAAAACAGTTCTCTTGACTGAGGAAGACACTTACCAAGATGAGGGGGAGAGAACAGCAATAGCAATAGCAGTTACATTTGTATACCGCTGATCAGTGCAAAGCACTCCCTAGGCAGTTTACAATGTGCCTAGTTAATTGCCCCCAACAAGCTGGGTACTCATTTTACCAACCTATGGTAGCATGAAAGGCTGATTCAACATGGAGCCCTGCAGGATCGAACTCACAATGTTGTGGCTGCAGTACTGGCATTTAACCACTGTGCCATCAGGGCAAAGAGAAGCATTCCCTTGCATCTCACCACTTCCAGTCACAGCTCTGATTTGTGGGCAACTCAAAGAGCCAGCAACAGGAACCAATAAAGGACCAAAGTGCCTGCCTTCTTAGCAGAATCCAGCATGCAAATAGGAAGGCACCCAGCTTTTACTCACCAAGAAACAGCAGGATAAGGATGACAATGAGCACAACGAAGAAGGTATTTCCATATGCCACCACGAGCTGCACAAAGCGGGACTTGAAGATCTTCTGCCATCTGTGGAAGAAGACTGGGGTTAGAATTAATATTAAGGCCATTTACATGACACACAATTCACGCTGTAGCTATTTGACTGGGACTGGAGAAGAGAAAAGAAGACAAGTTCTTCCTCTTAGAGAGGCAGCTTCCTCTTAGCACCAGACTCAACTGTTCATGAGGCCTTAGATCAGGAGTGGTGAGACTGCAGTCTGCCCCTGGAAACCACTTTTGCAGCTTTTAAAGCTCTCCACCAAGCACGGAATTCTGCCAATTTCTTTTTTATGAGGAATATTTTAGGGCAATTTGTGCCTGAAAAGCATGCAGAAAATACTCCAATTGCATGTGAACATGAATAAACAGCCCACACTGTCCCCAAATACCTCTGTAGCACCTCTCAAAACAATGACAAGAACATCACATCCAGCTGCCAGTGAGGGACTACAAAGAAAAACAAGTATTAGGGCAGGGTGACTGGCCTTCCATGAAGGTACTCACCTCTCTTTTAGATAAAGCAGGAAGGAGGAAACAGTAACCCTTCAAATGTTAATGAACTACTTCTGCCATCTCTCCTTCCTAACTATGCTTGCAGAGGCTGACAGGAGCTAGAGTCGAACAAATCTGGAGGGCTACTCATCCCCCAGTCCATAAAAAAACGTGTACCAAAAATTCTCTCTCCTATCTCCAAGGGATTACTTACTTCCAGGTAAGCTTCCAATGGCAACAATCTGGTGCCTTTCAGATGTGTTGGGACTATACGTTCCATCAACACCAGGAAGCATGGCCAGTGGTCTGTAGTGATGGAAGTTGTAGTCCAAACCATGTGGAGGAGACCAGGTTGTCTACCCTGATGAAGGCTATTCCCATACACCTTCATTAACTGACACCAGGGAGACACTCTCAGGTGGAGGACATTATAGGGCTGTATAAAAATAAAAGCCCCTGGAGCACAGTGCCAGCAAGCAAGAGGAAGACAATTAGCAGTTGCCAAGCAACTGATGAGGTACTCCAGGTTTCTTTCTTCCAGCATGGATCCCTGATGACAAGTTATGAGCAGCAGCTGAAGGGAAGCCATGAAGGACTGAAGGAAAGGGAACCAGAGAGGAGAATTAAAAAAAAAATTGTGTGGCAACAACTGGAGAGTGGGGACGAGGACTTCATGATTCTGTTGGTGCATGCACACACTGTGAAGTTGGACACAGAGTCCAGCTTCCTCAGACTCTTAGCTTTCACTTAAGAACACAAGATTCTAGTGCTCATGGTTGTGAAGATACACCTGCAAGTGTGGGCAGTGGCTCCCAAGTCTCAAAAGCCACCCAAGCAGGCAAGGAAGATTTCCAGTGACAAGGAAGGACAAATAAGAAACTCCCCATTGGGGTGGGAGGCAGGATATAGACAATTATGATGATAATGTTACTATTATGTACAATAATATCATATGTGTGTATATGTGCCTTGAAGTCACGTGTTGGCTTACAGGAACCTCACGAATTTCATAGGATTTTCTTAGGCAAGGAATATTCAGGGATGGTATGCCAGTTCCTTTCATTACTACTAATAAAAACAACCACTACAATAACCACAACAATGATGCATTCTGAAGAGTTCCCTGCTTCTGCAGAGATGCAAAACCAGAGTTACGCAATAAGGTAACTTTAGCAGAATGATGCAAAGATAAATATTTGTTTTGAACATTTATACTCCAACTAGTCTCTCCTTCTAGGTAGCTGAAGACAGACTGTCCCATTTAAAGCTGTGACAAAAGGAAAAGCTATGTCTTATGGAACCAAACACCATAACTCATAGTTGTCTCCCATTCTGCAGTTAAGTCAAGCATAAAGCTTTGTCAGCCAGGGACAACAGGTCTTGATCACTGAACCACATAGTCTGAACAGGCTGGCGCTGATTTATATGTAAATCCAGCTTTTCTACCACATAATTGGAGCTTTTTTTTTTTAAATACAGAAGAGTCCTGGAAGTACCCTTCAGGGTCCACAGACCATGTCCTGCATAGACTCTCTCAGAATAATTCCTTGCCACAAGCTCTGCCATGTACTAGAATCTTGACAACAAAGAATCAACTCTTCATGCTAAAACCAAAAGAGGTCTGGGCAACTCTTCACCTAATTCCCTATCACCCACAAGCAAACACGCCAATTATTCCAGCCTGTCATGGATTCCCAGCACCAACCAAATTATCAAAAGATATTCATGTATCAGTATTCAGATGCTAATGACTGTCATTAATCCTCATAAGCTTCTGGTTCAGCACCATTCTAATGTTGCATCCTGTAAACCCAACCAGAGTGACATCGTAAGTCTACTGCAACCTCGCTCAGGCTGGGACACTCCTGCTGTATCGAACAACTCCCATCACCCCATCCTTAGCCACGCCAACCAGGGATGATGGGGGTTCTAATCAAAGGCATCTGGAGCACAACCAACTCGAGGGAGGCTGGCTTAGCAACTCTTGGCACAGTATGACCCACCAAGGCTCCCAAAGCTGTCTGTGTGCATGTACACATATTACACACATACACACACAAACAGTTCCACACCCACACTGCAATTCCTCACCTTGTTGCAGAGATGAAAGGTATACACAGGAGAAAGACAAGGATGACTTCTGCATACAGAAAAGTGGCCACCGTCGCCCACTGGAGACTCATCATGAATGCTTTGGAAGGAAATCTGCTCCTACAAGGGCTAAGCGTCTGCTGCCAGATGCAATTCTTTGCTGGAAAGGCAAGAAAAAGAGGGAACAGTATTTGAATACAAGATTTGCAATGCAAAGTCCAGCATCCAGGATCTCTGCAGCAGCCACTGAAGAGCTTACCTATGACAAAATTTTCAGTGAACAGAGAAAAAGCTTCAAATATGGGTGAATCTTGTTCATCTTTTTTGAAAGACTGCGTGGGGTTACCTGCCATTGGTGTTTGTCCTGAACAGGGTGTCAAGAATTTTAGTAAGCCATTTCAGTAAGCATCTCTGGCCATTTCCACACTATACTCTTACACTGCTGTTATTCCACTTTCAACATCCTACGGAATCCTGAGGTTTGCAGTTCAGGGAGGGGCCTTTAGAATTCTCAGCCAGAGAACTCTTTGGCCTCAGGAAACTACAAACCCTAGAATTCCACAGGATGTTGAAAGTGGAATAATAACACTATCACAGTGTAGGTTAGAAATGGCCTTTAAATAAGGTCTGTGTTACTGGTCAGAAAACAAAAGGAGACATGACATGGGCCTCCAGATGCTGCTGGGCTACATTTCCAATTGTCATCTCCCCAACAGTAAGGGATGGTGAGGCTGCAGTCCAACAAAATCTGAGTAGCCACACATTCTCCATCTTTGCCGTAGGACCAAGACCTGACCTCTTCCTTCCATCGGCTGGAACAGATCTTATAAGCAGATGCCTAACATCAGAGTTTGCACTCCACATACACTCAGACAAATAGATGGTGGAATCAACCCCTTTGACTTCAGTAGTGCCTTTGGGCCTGATGAGAAGCAGCAGCATTGGACAACTAGTGAACAGACATTTAGCCTCAAAGAAATCAATTCATACACCAAAAAGAAAGCTGGAGAAAAGAATTAATTGCTCCTATTAATTCAAGGAAGGAGGCAAACTCCCAGGAGAAATTTTTAAAAAGGCTCTGTTCCTAGCAAATCCAGAACAAGGTATCTGTCTGAGGGCTCTCCATAGGATAGCAACTAGTTGGACTTGTGTAAAAAGAATGCTGGTCTTCACAGGCCCTTGTTCTGACCCAGCAAGGTTCTTCTTCTAATTCCACAGAAAACCCAACCCACAGTCTTCTTTAGAGATAAAAAAAGTCTGGGCACTAGCCTCTTGCCAATCTGTAAGAACCCTCAATGCTCTACAGCAAGACAAGGGAACCTTCACACATCTTGATGGGTTACCAAATTAGCAACATGACATGATCAATCAAATCTGGAAGTCATACCACAGAAGTCTCTTTTAGAGGTGCTTAAGATTTTGCCACCAGCCCTTGAGAAGCCAGATGCCTAATCCCTTGTCAAATAGTCCCTGGCTTTTTGAGTCCAAAATAATGTTTCTCCTCCACTAACAACAAGCAGATAATTAGCTTCCCAGAAGAGAGTGGACAACCTAGAGCCCGAATGGGTAAGCACCATCCATTTGTGCCATTAAGGAGGCAAAAATCACCACGCCTTACCATCTAGGGCCAGATAAAAGCACTCTTGGAGAGCCACTCAACTTTATTTTAATTAACAAATCAAACCTTTCAAGGGATTATGGCAGATAATTAAGGAGCAAATTAGAGTCTCCTTGTTACTGCCACTCTTCAGTTTCCTCAGAACTGGCAAACACACTCACATTGGGGTCACAGCAAAAGATGGACTGGTTCTTGGGCAACAGGAGAGGTGAAAGTTGGTTTTAGTGTACATAGGCTTTGATGGGTTCAACCTGGTATGTTCTGAGAACATTCAGACCCTGAACAAGTTAAGGGATTTAAAGCAAAGTATAGAGCAGAAAGATCAATGTCCAGTGGTTGGGAAGCTGCATTGTGTCCCATACCTAAAAAAACAAAATAGAACCCAGGTTTACCACCCACAGGACTTCAGAAGGTTAACTCCACCATTTTTTTTTAACTTCAAAAATTCAAAATGCCTTTACTGATTATGTGTTAATAAAGAGGAAAGGAAATAAACCAAGAATCATTACAATTTTGGAAGGGGAATGTTGCTATCTGATTATATCTCTAATGGTCCTGGTGGTGGGGAGCACTTATGATTTAATTAAGTTAAACCTATTTAAGAATAGGTTAAGTTTAAGAATATATGTTATATGCAGTTCGTATGTTTATTAGGTATTAGGTATTGTGTTGTGAGTTCTGTAGTGTTATTAGGTATTGTGTTGTGCGTTCTGTAGTGTTATGTATTGTTATGTAGTTTAATTAATAAAAATCATAAAATAAAAAAAATTCAAAATGCCCTGCCAAGCTCCCTAGACCAGCGCTACATAAAAGTAGAGGTCCATGGAGTGCATTAGCTCGTGAACTATTGGGTACTGGTTTGTGGCTAGTTTACAGGAAAGAAAGAAACAAGTTACAGTCAATGAGCACAAATGCAATGCCTGCCTGTGGCACACTAAAGGAAAAACTGTTAGGCCCTCGCATCTGATAATTTCACAAACTGAAACTGAATCCAGGCAAGAAGGAGGTGCTTACTGTTAAGGGTCCTAACCTGGGGATGGAGGTGTGTCAACCAGTCCCGGATAGGGTTACACTCCCAGTGAAAGACTGTGTTCACAACTTGAGGCTGCTTCTAGATCCAACACTCCAAATGACAGTCCAGATAGCTATGACAGCCAGGAGTGCTTATTAGCAGCTTCAGCTGACATGCCAGCTGTACCCCTTCTTGAGTCAGAGGACCTAAAGACAGTAGTAAACAGACTGGCAACCTCAAGGCTGGATTTCTACAATGTGCTGTACACAGGGCTACCTTTGTACCAAATTTGGAAATTTTGATTAGTGCAGCCAGACTAGCTACAGGTGCATCTAGGAGTCATCACATTGCACCTACCCTCTTTACTGGTGTACAAGACTCACTTTTTTTCCTAAAAAATATTGTTTGAAAATGGGGTGAGTCTTATAAGCCAGCGCATCTTATATGCCAGCAAATAGTATTTGCCAGCGTATAAGAGGGGCGCATCTTATATGATGGTGCGTCTTACACACTGGCAAATATGGTATATTAAAAATCACTCCACTGACTGACAATTAATTTCCTCGCAAGGTAGAAAGTGCTAGCCCTACAAGGTTTGGATCCAAGTAACCTATAGGATCACTTTATACAGGAGAAAGTCTTCTAGAGGACATCTACTTCAGTCAGCCAGGACCAGGCTGGCAACTATTAACCAGAAGACATTTTCATCAACTGCCCCCAGACTGTGAACTATCTGCCAGAAGAGGTCTGACAGCTGGATACACGGTCTATATTTTAAAAAGCATTAAAGACTAATCTCTTCCAGCAGGTCTCACTGATTATGTATTTTAATTGGTGTTTGTGTTTTTAACTGTGTTATGTATTGATTTGTTGCTATTTTTTAATCTGTTGTTCCCTGTCTCAATCCACAGGGAGAGGTGAGTAAGAAATTTATTATTATTATTATTATTGTTGTTGTTGTTGTTGTCGTTGTTGTTGTTGTTGTCAAGAAGCTCTGATCCGGATCTGACTCATGGACAACACCTAGCCTCTTGCTTGTATAAAGAAAGATAGCAGAAGTCTAATGTTGGGAAAACCGTTCTCATAAATTCACCCCACAAAACATTTGCTCATCTGAAATGCAGGCTCTGGCCTTCTGCATTAGGGGCTGACATGTGCAGAGCGTCAGAAGGCTATTTCAGGGGTCATCCTGGCCCATCACAGGCTGTACCCATTTCCCCAAGCCAGAAGTGATTTTACAGTCACTTTTCTTTGCTTTCTCACTGATTCTAGACATAGTTGGAGAGGGTGGCACCACTTAGGCAGAAAGAACCACAGCCCCTGATCATTTTTTTTTCCACCCAAAAATATCTGGGACCAAGATGAGAAGCATGCAGGCCTCCAGGCCTTGTTAGACTGCAAATCCCAGTAGCTATAGCCAAACTCACTCAATGGTGAGGAAGGCTGGCAGCTATGGTCCATCAACATCTAAACGGCTCCATGACTCCTGCCCTGATTAGAAGACTAAAGGAAGTATTGCTTGGACAGTGGAAGGCTGGGGCTTCCAAGGCCTCACTGCAGCCTTTCAAAGGCCACAAGCTGCCTGTGGGCTACACAATGCTGATGAGCTACTGATAGACTACAACTCGTGTCAAACCTCCCACTGACCAAATCAAGGAGGACTGATGGGAACTGAAATTTAACAACATCTGGAAGTTCACATTTTCTCCAGCTGTCTTGTAGACTGAGTCTATACATCTAAGTCATCTTTATCTCCCCACCCCGCAATAACAAGGGCAAAGATCCACAACTAGGAAATATACTGTAAAGTTGTGCACAAGATGAATTTCAACATGTTCCCCCCCACCTCAATCTTCAAACCTATCTTTCAAGCTTCCAACCTCGCCCCAACATGCATATCAATAGGCATCCTTGACACAAAACAACCTGCAGGACCTTTTATACATCCTTTGGAGGCCCTTGAGGATGATATCCTTGCTGTGCGTACAGCTACAGGAACTTCACTGGATGCTTCTCCACTGCTCCTTCCTCTCCACCACCTAGTAAACAGTCATAGAGGGGGTGGACTACATCAGATTAAAATGTGGGTTCAAGAGCAGTTTAGTTACAGCATTGTCAATGGAGAATTTCTCCACAACAACCAAAAAAAAGCGGAGCAAGCTGGACTTAAACCTTTGTAAATCACAAACAAGACACCAGCCAAGGTTCTACATAAATAAAAACCCAGGAAACTCCACAAAAAATAAATCATCCTGTGCAAGCCATGCACTAACCAGATGCCAACTCTATACTTTACTCATATGTGTACCAAATGTAACATTTTTATATTGCTATTGCTGCCACATTAATTAATTGTATTTTACAATTTTTGTTTCTTTACTAACTGCCTGGGGAGGGTATTTTACCCCGACAGGTGTGGAAATCACATAACAAGCACATGAGCTCTGAGGCTGGCTGAGATGTTGCAAAAGCTTTGCAAATTCTTGCCCAAACATTTCTTGCAAAAAGAAAGACACTGAGGGTTACAAAGGGATTTGTAAAAAGCAGAGAGGCATGTTTACTTTTGTCTGTCTCACCTCCACACCCAACTTTTTAACAAAACCCCAGAAAAACATCAGACAGCCTTTGAAAATCTAATGCTAACAGTCTCATCAAAGTGCTGTTAAAGGCAGGATGAGAAGAAAATAATCATTCCCTATACCTGGAACACAACTATCAAGGCACAGAGTCTACTTGATACAATGATTAGAGTAATGTGTTGTCCTCCCAGTGTAGTTGAACTCCAGTTCTTATCTGTCCTAGCCAAGCTTACCAAAAATGAGATATTGAGGAATAGTGTTCATCACTGGGTTAGAGTGCATTGGGTTACAGTATCAGACAAGGACTGGGGAGTTCCAGGTCTAAATACTCAGCCATAAAGACCTCCAGGTGATTTAGGCCAATCACCTTTTCTTAACCTAAGCTACCTCTCAGGGTTGTTGTGAGAATGCAACAGGGAAGGAGTAAGAACTATTTATACATCCCTTTAATTCCTCTGAAGAAAGTTGGGATATCAGTGTAACAAATTTAAAAAGTACAGTCAGCCCTCCACATTTGCAGGTTTCACTTCTGCTGATTTGATTATTCACAGATTATTTGCTGTCACCTCTGTTGCCTCCCTATGCCATTTTTAATAGGGACTACAAGCCTCTTGAGACTGAGAAACTGCAAATGAGGCTAGTAAGTCCCTCTTAAAAATGGTGTGGGGTGGCAGTAAGCCCCACCAGCCACCCACTTCTGCCTTGTGAAGGAACCCTGATGCCTCAGAGGAATCCACGATGGGTTGAATAGGGTGATCATGCTTTTTTGTGTATTAAATATGGTTTGGGAGGGCCTCGAGTTATTCATGGTTTTTCCGCTTTTACAGGGACCCTGTGCCCCTAACCCTAGCAAATGTGGAGGGATGACTGTATGTCAAAGTGCTGAAGTAACCAGTGCACAGTTTAAAGAATTTTATAAAAACCAACAAACGCACACAGAGAGAAATTAGTTCTTTACTCCACCAAAGCTTAATCCTGGGCCTTTAGAAAGATCTCAACAATCATAGAATCATAGAAATGTAGAGTTGGAAGAGACCCCAGGGGCCATCCAGTCCAACCCCCTGCCATGCAGGAACATCCTCAAAGCACTCCCGACAGGTGGCCATCCAGCCTCTGCTTAAAAACCTCCAAAAAAGGAGACTCCACTCCACTGAGGCAGCAGATTCCACTGCCGGAATGAGCAAATGCTTACTTCATGTTGGACTATAATCCTCACCCTCTCCGTTCTGCTTGGAGATGGTGGGAAGCTTCCGTCTTAACCCATCTGGAACGTGCCATAAAGGAGAGAAGCTGCGGTAGAACAAGCTGAGATTTAAAGCTGAGAAAGGGGCCTTCAGAATGTCTTGTCAGGGAGCTCCTCTGCTGCCCCAGGATGGAACCACGGCAGTTAAAGTGGAATCATAGTGCTATAACTATGTAGTGTGGATGGGTCTCAGGGCAACTCCTCGAAATCCAGAATTCCCAAGGACCAGGCAGAAATCACGCAGGCGGCTGAACAGGTTGCACGTCCCACCCACGCCCAGTGGCTCCACCTCCTCCTCCTCCTCCTCACCACCCCCCCAGCTACTGATCATCATGCCCGCAGCCCTCTACACCACTCCTAGCAAGACTCCATGTCCCAAATAAGCAAGGCCCTCCCTCCCCACCTCCACCCGCAGGCCCAGGGCCTCCTGCACTGTGTGAGAGAAACCCAAGGGAAGAAGGTGACGCAGAGAAGGAAGGCAGCAAGTGGCAAACACAGAGAGGGATGTGGGCAGGTCTAATTGCACACCATTAAGTTTCGGTTGGAAGGGGAAAATCAGGGCGAAATGGAAGACACCAGGGTGAACCAGGCACGCCAGTTTTCAGGCAGGGAAGCGCCGCCTACCCCTTGCTCTCCGAGGCCATACTGTGCCCTCCCTCCCAGAAAAAAAAACCACACAAAAGTTAACCAAACAGGGTGGGGAAGTTGTTGTTTTTTTAACCCTGCTCCCTCATGGGACTATTTAGCATTCCTCCCCTCCTTCCTTTGCAAGTTACCAGCCCCAAGCAGGCCTTCCTCCTCACCCCCCAGGGCCGGGAAGGGAAGGGAAAGGCAGCAACACCCATACATACCAAACTGGCTACCAGGCGAAACTGCCTCCCCGCACAGCTGGCTCCGCCACCAGCGGAAATAGGAGCAAGATGGGGGGGACGCCAAAAACACGCCCCCGGGTGGGTGGGTGGGGTGGGGCGAAGAGGGTCTCCCGTCGCCCAATGGGAAGCAACGCTCCCGCACCCAGGGCGGGAGAAAGCGCCAGACGGGCAGCAGCTGCGGGGAAGGAGAAGAAGGCGGAAGTTGCGCCGTCATCCCCGCCGCCGCGGCGGAGGCCTCTCAAGCAGGGCAGGGGAGGGGAGGGGAAGGGAGCGCGCCGGAAGCGTCGCCATGACACGGGGCACGCATGAGGAGGGGTGTGCGCGCGGCCATGGCCGGAGGAAGATGTGGAGGCAGCTCTTCCCTTTCTCAGGCCATTTCCGCGCGAGCCTCTTATAGCGCTATGATTCCACTTTCAACATCCTATGGAATCCTGGGGTTTGCCGTTTAGGGAGGGGGTTCGAGGCCCCTCCCTAAACGGCAAACCCCAGGATTCCATGGGAGGTTGAAAGTGGAATACAGTCATCCCTCCACATTCGCTAGAGTGAGGGACACTTGACCTCTGTGAAAGTGGGAAAACCCTGAATAACTCTAGGCCCTCCCAAACTATGGGCCTTTCTGCATTACACAGTTATAGTGCTATTATTCCACTTTCATCATCCTGTGGAATTCTGGGGTTTGTAGTTTCCTGAGGCCAAAGAGCTCTCTGGCTGAGAATTCTAGAGGCCCCTCCCTAAACTGCAAACCCCAGGATTCCGTAGGATGTTGAAAGTGGAATACAGTCATCCCTCCACATTCGCCAGAGTGAGGGACCCAGGACCTCTGTGGAAGTGGGAAAACCATGAATAACTCTAGGCCCTCCCAAAGTATGGGCCTTTTTGCATTACACTGTTATAGTGCTATTATTCCACTTTCAACCTCATGTGGAATTCTGGGGTTTGTAGTTTCCTGAGGCCCAAGAGCTCTCTGACTGAGAATTCTAAAGGCTCCTCCTTCAACTGCAAACCCCAGAATTCCAGAGGATGTGGAAAGTGGAATAATACCACTATAACAGTGTAATGTGGAAAGGCCCTACATTTGACACCAAGTAAGTTCACCATGTTCAGCCCACTGTGGATTTCTTTGAGGCCTCAGGGTTTCTTCACAAGGCAGAAATGGGGGGCTGGTGGGGCTTAAGTGCCACCTCCACTGCTGCCCCATATCATTTTCAATAGAGACTTACAAGCCTCCTTCTCAATCTCTCAGTCTTACAAGGCTTGCAGTCCCTATTAAAAATGACAGCAGAGGCAGCAGAGATGACAGCAAATAATCCGTGAATAATCAAATCTGCAAAAGTGAAACCCACAAACGTGGAAGGTTGACTGTAGTAGCACTATAAGAGTCTAGTGTGGACATAATAGTGCTATTATTCCAGTTTCAACATCCCATGGAATCCTGGAATTTGCAGTTTAGGGAAGGGGCTCAAAGCCCCCTAAGTGTCAGTCAAAACACTACTGAGCTCAGGCATGTTGTATGCAGCAGCCCCCTTGCACCTTGTGCACAAAGCCATGCCCTATGAAGAGTGGCTTAGGGAGCTGGGTATGTTTAGTCTGCAGAAGAGAAGGTTAAGAGGGGACATGATAGCCATGTTTGAAAGTGGAATTATAGTGCTATAACAGGCTAGTGCAGAAATGGCTTCAGTCTATTCATATACACAAGCTCCCGACTTTGATATATTTCTCAATTTCAGGCCATTTCTGCACTACAGTATTATAGTGCTATTATTCCATTGGTTTTGACCCATTCCTAGTTAGTTGGAGGGAGTGGGACCATGAGTCTTAATTGACTTTCCTGTTGCAGGGGCTCAATCCCTTTGTGGTTCTCAATGTTGCCCTTTTTGCAGTCAAAGCTTCAAAACTGAGGAAGCAAGAAGAAGATAAGGGTCCACTTAGTTGTCTCATGTGATATTTTTATTACTACAGGGGTTTTATTCGTGATTTTGAGGGGCTGGTTTCTTTTTTAATTTGAAAAAAAATGTTATTTTAAAGGTATATATTACAGTCAGCCCTCCACATTTGTGGGTTTCACTTTTGCGGATTTGATTGTTCATGGATTATTTGTTGTGACCTCTGCTGCTTCCCCATGCCATTTTTAACAGGGACTGCAAGCCTTGTGAAACTGAGAAACTGCAAATGAGGCCTGAAAGTCCCTATGAAAAAAGGAGTGGGGCAGCAGTGGAGGTGCCAGTCAGCTCCACCAGCCGCCCACTTCTGCCTTGTGAAGGAATCCTGATGCCTCAAAAGGAATCTACAATGGATTGAAGATGGTGTTCATACTTTTTTGTGTGTTATATACGGTTTGGGAGGGCCTGTGGTTATTCACATTTTTTCCACTTTATCAGGGGTCCTGTGCCCCTAACCTTAGCAAATGTGGAGGGATGACTGTATTTAGTATTTATAATTTTAGCAATTATCAATGTGCCTTTCTGCTGCTGTCATTGTTTTTGTTTTTATTCTTATTTTTTATCTGCTCCAGTCTCAAGACTGGTTCTACAAAGATGTGTGTGTGTGTGCTATTATTCCACTTTCAACATCCTAGGGAATCCTGGGCTTTGCAGTATAGGGAGGAGCCTTGAGAATTTTCAGCCAGATAGCTCTGTTACCCTGTTCTCTGGGGGTCCTGGGAGGGGCACCCAAATAACCAAGCAACAACAACACAACCTTGGGGGAAATTAGCTGGAGCACTCACTGGAGCTAGCGACAGGCAGGGTAACTCAGCAGCATCTTGCAACCCAGCATCTACGGAGTCAGGTCAGTCAAGCAGCCAGACGGTTTAAAATAGCAAAAATTAGATTTTATTAAATACAGACAAATATGAAAGACACCACAATCACACAGCTAACTGGAGAATCGGAAATAGGGATTTTTAGAGGGAGATGGGTATACGACAGCTGTCTCGTAGTCCTGGAGAGGTTTGAAGATTGAGTTCGTTGATATGGAGTCTCAGTACGTGGGACTGAGGGGACGGCTCGCCAGACAAAGCGGCAGCAAGGCGGGATGGAAGTCCAGAGCGATCCGAGGATGGGTCTTGGAATCAGGGTTTTTATAGGGTGAATTGTGACTGCAGGCGGTACCTTACTCAGTGATAACAATGCGATTTAGGAGTGGGACAAAGCTTTGGAAAGGTCAGAGTTTAGCATGATTGGCTTAGGGTCGAATTAACAATAGTGTAGCCAGTGTGCAAATACGGAGCGCTTAGTACAGCTTTGTGAGGCTACCTGCTCAGGACCGGGAGCCTTTGTTAGTGTTATGCATAAGCAAGAAGGTGTTTGCCGGAGAGGTCCCTGAAGTGACGAACCAGCTCTGTCTAGCCTGCTTGGTTGGAGAATGGAATGTCCAGCAATTATTGGCCGCGCCTGTTTACATGCTTGTCTGGAGACCTCGCAAACCCATGCAGTGGGGTGGCAGAGGAAAGCCAAATGGTTTGATATCAAAATGATATCACATGCTATCTCCAGGTAGGGCTGGACCACAGTAACAGCTCCTTGGCTTCAGTAAACTACAAACTCCAGAATTCCACGGGATGTTGAAAGTGGAGTAATAGCACTATAACAGTGTACTGTGGAAATGGACTCAGTTTTTTGTAAATGGAGCAATCTTACAGGATCATAGCATTGAGGAGACCACAAGGGCCATCGAGCCCCACCCCCTGCTGAGCAGGAATACACAATCAAAGCACTCCAGACAGATGACCATCCAGGCTCTTTTTAAGAACCTCCAAAGAAGGAGACTCCAACACACTCCCAGACAGCGTATTCCACTGTTGAACTGCTCTTAACAAATATATTCATGCTTACTTAGAAGTGAGTCCCACTGAATTTTCTGTGTCTTCTGAATGGATGTCTATGGGATTACACCTTAACATTGGACACCCTCCAACCGTCCTCATTTGTCAGGGACATTTCTGACTAATCCTCTGTCCTCCCGCTTTTTCAGCTGCTTTTAAGGTGTTCCAGTTTCTCTCTCCTCCATTTTCTTCCTTTGTTCTCAGCTCACTTGGATGCACATCCAAATCGATTGCAAAATCTCAGATTTTGTTCCTTTTCTTTCTAATTGTATACTGGGTTAAAATAGACCAACCTCAGGGATTAGTATAGAAAATTTCTGATTTTACCCGGAGCTGATAGTAAATATCCTTGTCTGAAGAAAATGCATGGATCTTCAAAATAAACTAGAAAGAACAGGAACAAAATCTTTCTGATATTTTTAATCAGTCTGGATGAACCCTAAGTTGCTGCAAACAGTTCAAAATGCAAAAGTAGTTTGCACACAACTCAGTGCGGGGAAGAGGACAGTAGAAGGTGGAATCTTGTCCTTCCCAGTAGATTCAGGCAAAAGCAAACTGCTGCAGCTTCTCCCAGCTTGTGTGTTCTTCCTCATTAACAACTTTTGCCATCTTGATCACACTCTGATGTTGCTGAGTGGCACATTTTCATCTGTGAAATACAGGAGGGTATGAGAGTGCACTCCTATAGATTCTACTATAGAGGTTTGCATTATAAGTCTATACCTAGGGAGAAACTGATTTTTAAAGGAGTTCTGCAACAGGTGCAAGCACAAAACTTCTCTCAATTCAGACATCTGACCAGTCTCCGTAGATGAACCAGAACAATGATGTATTCACCGGGGTGGGAGTGGGTGGGCTACATGTAGGCCCTGTGCCCCTCCACTTAAAAAAAACCAAAGAAACATTTCCCAACCAGAAACAACTGAAAAGTTGATGTGTGCTGTGGAAACCTCTAGGGATGGTGATTTGCATTAAATCAAGGCACAGCTCCCCCACTTTATTCTAACAAGCCCTTTCAAGAAACCAGAAATTATACAATTTATTGTATATATGCATGCTCAAATGTAACATCTATTGAGTTCAGTGGGTCTTATTCCCAGCTAAATCACATGTGAAGGACTGTGGCCTACAAGTGGCAAGAATGCTAGTTACCTGTATTTGAATCATAGAATCATAGAGTTGGAAAAGACCACAGGGGCCAACAAGTCCATCCCCCTGTCATGCAGAAACACATATCAAAGCATACTCAGCAGATGGCCATCCAGACTCTGCTTAAAAACCTCCAAAGAAGGAGACTCCACCACATTCCAAGGCAGCAGATTCCACTGCTGGACAGCTCTGACCGTCAGGGGTTCCGGTGGAATCTCCTTTCCTGCAATTTGAATCCATTGTTCCTTGTTCTAGTCTCTGGAGCAGCAGAAAACAAGCCCGCTCCCTCCTCGACCTGACATCCCTTCAAATATTTAAACATGGCTATCGTGTCCCCTCTTAACCTTCTCTTCTGCAGACTCAACATACCCAGCTCCCTAAGCCACTCCTCATAGGGCATGGCTTTGTGGACAAGGTGCAAGGGGGCTGCTGCATACAGCATGCCTGAGCTCAGTGGTGTTTTGACTGACACTTAGGGGCCTTTGAGCCCCCTCCCTAAACTGCAAATTCCAGGATTCCAGGGGATGTTGAAAGTGGAATAATAGCACTATTATTCTGTCTAGTGCAGAAATGGCCTTAGAGGATTCTCTCTCTTTCTCACTACCCAGATTATAGCACTTTGATGCCACTTTGCTTTGCCCCCACTGCTTGGAATCCAGGGGGCTGTAGTTTCACAAGGAATTTAGAATTCTGAGCCAAAGTTCCAGTGCCTTGAGAGGGCATCTATTTCTCCTTACTGCTGCTGCTCAACCTCCAACTCTTCCTCTGCCATGGTACCAAATTGGAGACGTTCTAGATACCCTTGTGGTTCTTAAATAAGATTTTAATCCTCTAATCCCACCAGTGGACCTCATCACCCTTTAAACACTGCTGCCACCCCAGATACCATGTGGCTGAGCTCAAACTTTCCAATAACCCTTATGTAGTTTTCTCAGAGGCACAAGAATCTAATACAAAACAATTAATTAAGCAGAAGTTCAAGATTTAACATAACTGACCCTAACAAATTAACTCCCATCTCCTGATCCTAACTGAGCTAGGCTTAATTTATCTCTGACAAACTAACTTTCTTAACACTTCTAACTTACATTCCTAACTGTCCAGCTGTCTTATCCAGCAGCTTTTTAAAAATCTCTTCAAATATTCAGCCACTCATTCACTCCTAACAAATTTTATATTATGACCTATAGCAATGGTTATTAACCTAGGGTCCAAGGACCCCTGGGGGTCCAAAGAGCCTTCACAGCAGGTCCGTGAAATCCTGCTGTTGGACACCAACAGAAGCAACAGGGATGCAGCAATAGGGTGTGTATGCAGGTTCAGAAATTGCTTCCTTGTTTGCAATCCTCACTTAGCCATGGAAACCCACTGGATGACCTCAGGCAAGTCACATTCTTTCATCCTCAGAGAAAGACAAAGGCAAACAGATCTTGCCCAGAAAACCCCCTGATACATTTGTCTTAGGGTCACCATAAGTCAGTTTTCAAATTGGAGAAAACTGTTCGCTAGAAAGAATCTCCCCCTGTCATCAGAACTTTGTTGTTGTGTCCCTTCAAGTCATTTATGACTTATGGTAACCCTAAAGTGAATCTATCACAGGTTCTTTTTGGCAAGATTTGCTCAGAGCGGGTTTGCTTTTGCCTTCTGAGGTTGAGAGAGTGTGATTTGCCAAAGGTCGCCTAGTGTCTGAGCAGGGATTTGAATCCTACTCTCCAGAAGCCTTTGATAAATAAATAAATATTGAATATTTCAATCTAAATTTAAATAGTTAAATCTTTAATTAGGTCTTGGGGCTCCACAGCAACAAATTATATTTACAGTAAAGAAAATGTCATATTTACAGTAAATAAAAAGTTAAGAACCACTGACCTATACTATACTTCAGAATGTAACTGTATTTTACTTTAATTTCTCCAATAAATACAACAGTGGTTTTTATTTTTATTTTTACAAAAGGCCATATCACATGCCTTGCCAAACTACAACTCCTCTGGAATGTGTCCACAGAAGTAGGTGACTAAGATGGTAAAATGTCTGGAAAACAAATGCTATGAAGAATGCCTTAAGGAGCTGGGCATGTCTACTCAGATGACAGAGATGATATGATAGCCATCTTTAAATATAGAAAGGAATGCTATTTAGAAGAAAGAGAATTATTTTTTTTTTCTCTTGCTCCAGAGACTAGGACAAGAAGCAATGAATTCAAAGTGCAAAAAGAGAGATTCCTCCCATGATCACATAAGGTAATGGATAAAAATGATTTTTATACATAATCTGTATGTGTCATATAAGTAATCTGAGTACAAGCAAAGTTACAGTGAAGTTTACAAAGTTGAAGCAGTAATATAATGTTAGATAATTGATCTGATAAAATTTACTCTGTGAATAACATGGCTAAAAACACGTAAGGAATAGGGGACATGGTTATAATAGTGCAAGAATATTTATTTGCTCTGAAATAGGTTACAAGGAAGGAAAATGTATACATTGGATAGGATACTAGACTGTATGTAAATTTCTTTTTTGTGTTTACTTTTATTTTGCTGAAATATCAGTAAATATATATAAAAAACAAAAAAGAAAAACAAAGAGAGAGATTCCTCCTAAACATTAAGAAACACTTCTGATGGCAAGAACTGATTGACAGTGGCATGGACTGCCTCTCAAAGGTGATGGACTTTCCTTCATAGTGTCCATCTCTCAGGAGCACTTTAGCTGTGCGTTCCACCATGGCAGGATGTTAGACTAGATGGCCATTGTGGTGCCTCTCAACCCTATGTTTCCATAGGATACTCCCATGATAGCTATGGTATCAAAGTGTGATACCGTGCAGTGTAGAAGAGGGTGCAGTTTATTCCAGAACAATAAAGAACTGGAAATTACTTGCAACCACTTTCAGCATCATTATACCATGTTGAACTTCTATCTGTCCATCTAGCCTTGTATTGTCCACTTCTATTCCCAAGTGACAGCAGCTTTCAGTGGGTTTGATGGTAGTTTGCCTATTATGTGGCGGCCACCTGAGATTCTAGTTCTTAGAGAAGCTGGGGATTGAGCTGGGGCCTTCTGTCCAAGGCTTGGGAGAGCTTTAGCTTCACTGGATGTTCTGAACACGGCTGTGGAATTATTTTAGGTAATCATACAAGAACAGTCGGTTAACATGATGGGTTCACTTTAATTAATCTATTGTGATGCTCTTGGCCCTCCAGATGCTTTTGCACTACACCTCCCACAACCCTTCTGAGTGTTGAAATCCAAAACATTTGGCAGGCCAAACGTTTGCCACGTCAGCAGTATGAAATCGTCCCCTTACAATAACATTTACGCCCTGCATAATATTGGAAATCCATGAGCATTTACCAATAAATGTGACAATTTGCCTGACTTTCTTAAGCGGTATACAGCATTAGAACAATGGGTGGGTTACACCATAGAATTGTCGCAAGACATTGCCTTTATCTTGGATATACACAGTCCAGTAGACTGTATGTGGATGTTAATCTTGAATAGTATTTTTTAATAATTCCCGCTTCAGTTTGTACCCCTAAAGAATTTGGTACAATGGCGTCAGGGCTGATTTGCAGAGTAAAATTGCAATTCATGACCACTTGTCTAGAAGTAAGTCCCAACAATCCAACAGAGCTTACATCTTGCTATACCTGTATAGGATTGCACTATAAACCATGTATCTCAGTCCATCTCCCCTTTCCCATCTATAATATGAGAATAATGTTGGCTGTATCTATGGAACATTTAATTTTTTAAAAAATGCTAAGTTTCCCTAGTGCAGAACAAAATCTGATTTCCAAAAGTATAAATGCCTGTTTTTGCATCTGCGCCTACATTTGAATCCCAAGGTTTATGCACAACCTTCTGTGATCAGCTGTCAATTCTATTTTTCTTAGGTGATGAAAAGAAAACCCGGGAGGGCTGCCTTGGCTGCTAGAATTACGAAGAAATCTCGTCTGAAAACAAACGTTTTTGTTCCCAATTTATTTGTTCGGTGTATTAATTATTAATTAATTATTTAATTAGGAGACATCAAATAACAAAAAGCCAGCCAATCCTGCCAAGGGCATACAATCTAATACACAGACACCGGTAGATATGGGAAAGGAAGGAGCAATAGAAATATAAAACTAATATATATATATATATATATATATATATAAAAATAGAAATATAAAACTAACACAGTACAATTGTAAAGCAGTCTGTCCGGATAGAAACACACAAACCAAGGCCATTTCTGCACTACCCTGTTATAGCGCGATGATTCCACTTTCAACCTCCTCTGGAATCCTGGGGTTTGCAGTTTCGGGAGGGGCCCGCCGGCCCCTCCCGAAACTGCAAACCCCAGGATTCCAGAGGAGGTTGAAAGTGGAATCATCGCGCTGTAACAGGCTAGTGCAGAAATGGCCCAATACCCACAAACTACAAACACAAAGAAGTAGCCACTGGTACAATAGAGAGTTGCAGACTAGAGCGGCCTCGCGGCCTTTCTTGCGCCTCGGATCCAGAAATGGTCGCGCTCAGAACGGAACAGGAAGTGAGCAGTAGTGGACCCTTATGCCGCTCTATGGTTGTAGTCCGAACGGCGCTCAGAAGCGGGGATGCGTTAAAGTAGTTCTTTTGAAAGACTAAAAGGTTGCCAGAGATTATATCCAATGCAAGTACCAAGGCGCCAGTAAGGAAGGAAGGAATGGCTGATTAAAGACTTTTTATACCGCTGAGGTTGTCCCTTGTCATGTTTAAAGCGTTTCATGTTTCTTCCGGTATTCAATCGACACGTCTCTAAAGGCCCCAACGGTTTTCATGATAGAGAGGCCGGGATGGTTGCCCAGATCGGCCTTCAGTTCAATTCGAGAAATCAAAGATGCTGATACGAAGCTTGGAAAGCTTCGGTTGCTATCGAAACGCTCCAAAGCGTAGGGCTCTATCGTTCTGTAGCAGGATTTCAGGTTCCCCTGTGAAGACTGACTGCCCCGCAACAAGAGAAAGGCATTCATTTGCCTCCTCCACAAGCTACTCGTGTTTCCCTCTGAGAACCTTCAGAATTCCTTTCAAAGAGCCATAGGCCATTTCCGCACTACAGTGTTAAAGTGCTGCTATTCCACTTTCAACGCCCTGTGGAATTCTGGGGTTTGTAGTTTACTGAGACCAAAGAGCTCTTTGGCTGAGAATTCAAAGTGCCCTTCCCTAAACTACAAACCCCAGAATTCCATAGGAGGTTGATAGTGGAATAGCAGCACTATAACAATGCAGTGTGGAAATGGCCATAGAGTGGGCAGGCTCTTCCATCATCCCAGAAACTGCAAACCCCAGAATTCGATAGGAGGTTGAAAGTGGAATCATCACGCTATAAAACTCTAGTGCGGAAATAGCTATCGTATGAGCTGGAAGTGAGAGGCGGGTGCCACTTTGACAAACAGTGCCAGATCGCTTGTCCCACTCCCTTCTCCTAATAGGGTTGCCAGAGGGAAAACTGGAGGCAGTTTGTCTGCCCTTAATGGCTGGGCAGAACAAGGTATTTAAGCAGGTGCTGCTTGTTCCCTAGCTGCATTATAAGCCAGTGCCTGATGAAATCCCTTCTTCAATGCCATCATTAAAGGTACAGGGCCTGTCTCCAGTTTTCATTCTGGCAACCCTATGATCTACTAATATGATAGACAACAACCAGTTTCGATGCTCTTGCTGTACAGCTGCAGCTGCCCTCCTCTGCTCTCTGACCATGGATGCAACACCGACACTTGGCTCACTTCGTACAAACAATAGCTGCTGGAATGGCAGAGCATCCAGTGACTTATGCCCCAGATCCAGCAGCTAGAATCATAGAAATCTAGAGTTGTAAGAGACCCCAGGGGCCATCCAGTCCAACCCCCTGCCATGCAGGAACACCCTCAAAGCAATCCAGACAGATGGCCATCCAGCCTCTGCTTAAAAACCTCCAAGGAAGGAGACTCCACCACACTCCGAGGCAGCAGATTCCACTGCCGGACAGCCCTGACTGTCAGGAAGTTCTTCCTGAGGTTCAGGTGGACTCTCCTTTCCTGCAGCTTGAATCCATTGCTCCTTGTCCTGGATACAAATGCAGCCTTCCGTGTCGCCATACTGTGGCCAATACACAACTGCTTGGATTTCAGAAGCTACAGAATTAGGAGATTGTACTACAGTGAAACAGTAGCACCGATCGTCACCATCATAGTGCCCAGTTTGGAACAGCCCAGTTCAGCAGCAAGCTTATAGGAATGGTATCTCTAGATCGGAATGGGAATTGTGCTGCTGCAACCCTAGCCAGCACAGTCAATATTGAGGAATTTTGGGGGTTGCAGTCCAACAAAATCTGGAGAACTGTGATTTCCACCCCTGTTTTACATGCTGGAAGGTGAATGGATCCTGGTATGGGCAGGTTTCTTGGGAAGCTTATCATGTAGTATGCCTGACCTTTGATTTTGTAAGTGTGCACTGTAATAATAAATTGCCTCTCATTCCGATATAATTGCTTTCTCAGATACACCCATGGAGTCGTGGAAAGCAATTTGGGTCACAATGAAATAATGTTAGGGAGCTGGATTGTAATAATGCAGACTGAAAGCCTTTCCACCCTATACTGTTATAGTTCTATTATTCCACTTGTCAACATCCGGTGGAATTCTGGGATTTGTAGTTTCCTGGGGCCCAAGAGCTCTCTGGCTGAGAATTCCAAAGGCCCCTCCCTCCCTAAACTGCAACCCCCAGGATTCCACAGGATGTTGAAAGTGGAATGATAGCACTATAACAATGCATTGTGGAATGGCCCTGAAACTTCATCAGGTTTAACATGAATGGTAAATTTCTTTCACTTGCACTCGGATGAAGCTGCCACAGGGGTGGATACAGTGTGCCTTCCTCAGGGTGTTTTTATAACCATCAGCTCCTCTCAACTTTCCTGGAAGCTTCTATCAACATTTTCAATAGGTTGCAAGATTCCATTAAAACATCTCTGTTTCCTCTAAAACCAGAAATGGATTTCAAGTCCCTTCCAAAGTTTTTCATTTTTGTTTTCTGGTGATTTTTTGCAGTGTTTGAGGCTTCCAGTAGAGCAGAACACTGACCCCCCAACCCGTTGCAGTGCCCTCACATATGAGCTACTGGGACAATTTCTGGATGGTGCTGCTGGTTCTGAGAACTGTATCTCATGCCTCTGAAGGATGATGACCTTTAGCCTCCTCACATTGAGAAAGCACATCTGGGGGAAAGCCAGACAACCCACAATGACAAAACTCAGGACAGAGTCTAATTTTAATCTCTATGGAACTATCGGTGACCTTTGCACAACGATTTATGTAACTGGTGGTTCTTCTTTAACTACCTCTTTTCTTTCTTGCATGTAACCAGTTTTAGTAAAGACAAACTTCAGAGTCAGCAAAACAATGAAGTTCCGTCCTGCCACGCAAACATACATATCCCTTGCATGTCACGGGTCAGGATGAGTCAAGAATGGCCCTCCAGATGTTTTTGGACTATAACACCCAGAATGCCTCACCACTGGTGACCACTGATGGAACATACAAGCCAAAAAAATCTAAAGGGTTACAATTGCCCACCCCTGCCCTGGATTATGAAATTGTGCCACCCACACCTGGCACTGTGAGAACGATCTTTGAGTCTGTATAATAATAACTATCTCTTTCAAGCATCCATAAACTGCATTATCTTTCCCCGATGGTGCAACACAGAGGAACCTTTTCCATGAAGTGTTTGCAGATGCAGAAATGTTTCCTTAGTAACTGCCAAATAGCTCCCGTTGTTTTTTTAAAAAAAAGGAAATAGTGCTGACAAATCCCTAATCCTGTGGAAATCGACAAGAAACAAGAAGGCAGCTAGACTTGCCATAAGGCATCACACCTTTTCACCTAAAATGATGCATCGTGATATAGTCCAGCAAGGGAGGCCACTCTGTTTAGGGTTGCCAGAGTGAATACTGGTTGTGTAGAAACGAGAATTGCAGATATTATTCATCACAAGTGGCCATTTCCGCATTAGAGTGTTATAGCGCGATGATTCCACTTTCAACCTCCTCTGGAATCCTGGGGTTTGCCGTTTCGGGAGGGGCCGTCCGGCCCCTCCCGAAACGGCAAACCCCAGGATTCCAGAGAAGGTTGAAAGTGGAATCATCGCGCTATAACACTCTAATGCGGAAATGGCCACAATCCGCTTCAATTCCTCTGCGTTCACATACCCGTATTTTTTTCAGAAGTACTTTCTTGACCAGATGACTAAAACCAATCAAGCATTGCTACCAAGCCCTTAAAAATACAGCCATCAGACTGCACACAGTTCTCACCCCCAGCGTTTTACTCTTAGGAACAAAACCATCCCTTTATTTTTATTTTTTTAAAAAAACCTGCCATTCTAGAGCTTTGTAATTGATGGATGAGCCAGATCAGTCCATGCCAACAAAATAATTTTTTTCAAAAAGGAGTTTACCTTCCTGCTTTAGAACAAACTCCTAAGCATATTTACTAGTTGGAACTTAAGTCCCATTTAATCCCACGAGATCTAATTTAAGGGTGGGACTTAGACCAAAAAAAAAAAAATATTACCCCAGCGTGGGGCGCAAGGGAAACGTGCAAGAGTCCCAAAGGGGGGGGGGTGGGCTGCACGCCTCCTTCTGCAAAACCTGACTTCTTCTACTGAAAGTCCCTTCCACTCGCCACCTAGTGGCCGCCTGGGGGAACGACCCGCCCTCTTCTTTTGCTGCTACGTCCTCTCTATGAGGTGGCCTCAGCCTTTCTCTATGATCCGAAGGCTGGCTCTTTTTCAGTCCCTCCCACCGTGTCGGTTTGAGGGTGGGTCATTTGGGATGAGAGCGGACTCTGGCTGAGGAGTCAGTGTTGCCACAGCCAGGCAAAAAACACTAGGCTCGAACTGGAGGAGGAGGAGGAGGAGGCAGAGGAAGAGGAGGAAAAAGGGGGGAAGAAAAGGAAGGGGGCAGCAAGGGGCAGTGGCCCCAGCCTGGTGGCACCATGCCACTAGCCACAGCCAAAGTGGCCACACGGCTGGCCCAAGGGGTCACAGCGAAAAGAGCAGCGGTGGCACTGTTGGTGGCCGCATACGGGGCGAAGAAGTTGTACCCAGTCCTGAGGCGACAGTGGGCCGCCTCTGACCTCCAGGCGAGCTCGAATTCCACAGGAAACCCCAATCCCAGTGAGCTGCCAACCAAGTGGGGGACGCCGGTTGAGGCAGGGGCAGCAACGTCACCACCTGGGGTGAACAAAGTGTTCTTCCGCCGCCTCTTGCGCCTCCTGCGGCTGTTGTTCCCTGGGCCGCTGTGCCGGCAAACGGGGCTCCTGGCCTTGCACTCAGCCGCTCTTGCCAGCCGCACCTTCCTCTCAGTCTATGTGGCCCAACTGGACGGGCGCTTGGCCCGCTGCATCGTCCGCAAGAACCCACGTGACTTTACGTGGCAACTTCTTCAGTGGCTCCTCATTGCCCTCCCAGCCACTTTTGTCAACAGTGCCATCCGCTACCTGGAGGGGCAGCTGAGCCTGGCTTTCCGTGGACGTTTGGTGGACCATGCCTACCAGCTATACTTTGAGGGCCAGACTTACTACCGGGTCAGCAACATGGACGGACGCCTGCGCAACCCAGACCAGTCTCTCACAGAAGATCTGGTCGCCTTTGCTAACTCTGTGGCCCATCTTTACTCCAACGTGACCAAGCCGGTCCTTGACCTCATTGTGACTTCTTATACCTTGGTCAGTTCGGCCAGATCAAAGGGGGCTGACACTGTCTGGCCCTCGGTCATCGCTGGGCTGGTGGTTGGCATTACTGCCAAGGTGCTGCGTGCTTGTTCGCCAAAGTTTGGTCAACTGGTGGCTGAGGAAGCCCGTCGGAAAGGAGAGCTGCGCTACATGCATTCCCGGGTGGTAGCCAACTCTGAAGAGATTGCCTTCTATGGGGGACATAAGGTAAAGTTGTGGGAAAGAAGATGCCAGGTTTCTCTGGGTAAAAAGACAGGTTTAGGTGATAGATTACAGGCTAATGGAGGAACAGAGGAGACCCAGGGAAGGAATTGTAATGTGGAAAAATTCAGAAAGGGTGGTTGTGTATTTTTTCCCTCCTGAAATTCCCATTTTCCCTTTTCTGTAGATCTGAGCAGTGAAATGAAGGCAGCTGACTTCTTAAAATCCTGCCCAGGCTGAAATGAAGTTTGCTCTGCAAAGAAACATAGTGCTGGCACCCTTGTTTACTTGTTTTTCTTTGTATGCTTCTTCTTTGAATTTGTCCCAGGCAAAGCTGAGGCCCTGACCTGAATTTATCAAGTTTGGGATGTGTCCCTGTTCTGGCATTATCGGCCTCAGGGTTAGTAGCAACTTCCCAGTTTCGCTGCCGCTGCCTCGTTCCTGCTTGAGCCGTCAAAACAGCCTCGGGGCCTTCCAAGTTTGATGCCAAAGTGGCTCTTAAAAGGCTTTTTGCATTCCCGCAAAGCAGAGTAGATTGAAGGGCAGCAGCTCTGTGTGTGTGTGTGTGTGTGTGTGTGTGTGTGTGTTGTGACACTTCTGATCCCCAGCTCTCCAAAGGCAATGGGCTTCAGCAACAGTTGTAAGCTGAGAACCAGTGTGCCGGAGTTCTTTTTCTCACTGTTTTTGAAGGACAAAGGAGAAACATTGTGATATCAAAAAGAGTGTCCTCATACTAACAGCCATTTCTGTCAGATATACTTTTGGCCTCCTATCCCTCCATTTCAAACCCAGCTGCGTCAGGCACGTTCCAGGCTGGAGGCTGACCCACCTCTGGCAAGCTGCCAAAGTTACAAGTAATTTTAGGTCACATTCAAGTACGATAACACTTCTCCTATCCACCCCTTCTTACTTCCTTTCTCTTTCTCTCCCCCTCTCTCGAATGGTTATGGTCTTTCGTTCTCAGCTTCTTCTTAAAAGCAAGACATGGGGAAAAAATGGACAAACACTCATGCCTAGATCCTTTGTACTGAAAGTCTTGAGTGCAACAGTTGTTCTTCAAAAAGGGGTTAGACAATATATCCCATGACCAGTTATTAGTCACAAGAATATTTGTTATACAGCAACAGGCTGCATGGTGTTGTCAGTCCTGATAATTCATGACACATCCAACTGTTCAGAGCTCTTCTAGGGAGGGTTTTGGTGCATTCGTGAAGTGCTCCCAATTCTGCACTTACAACAGCATTGGTGTGTGCCTTCAAATTGTTTCTGACTTATGGTGACCCTATCATGGGGTTTTCTGGGGCTGAGAGTATATGATACACCCAAGGTCCCCCAGTGGGTTTCCATTACTGAGCAGGGAATCAAGCCTCCAGGGTCTCCAGGACTGTAGTCCAATGCTCAAACCACTACCTTGAGCTGGCTCTCTCACAATAGCATACTCTTCAGCTTGTCTTCGACTCAAGGTGACCCCTATCCCAGCCTTGCAGAGTAGATGAGGCAGGAGAGAAATCCCCAACATCAAAAGAGAATAATATCAGCTCCTAAATCTTGTTCCCATATGAAAGCCACACACATGATGAAGTATCTTCCCTGCCCAGGCACATGTTTCCTTGCAGGCCAAACTCGCTTAGTTCTCACATGGTGGGTGCATTCAGTGGGAAGTGCTGATCGATGGGAAATATGGTCAATGGCTTGGCTGGAAGCTGTAATCCAAAAGCAACTTTCCTAAGCTCTGCGACTCACTTCCAGTCCCAAGTGTGACCTTAGCACAGGGTTGTGCAGCCAACAGTGCCATGCAGACTAATTTATTAGAATTTTTGTGGTCAGATTTAGCACAGTCTACCAGGCCAATAGCCAACATGAGCCTAGTGCTGTGCAGAGACAGACACTGTTTTAAATGCAAAGAGGTAAGAACAATACTAGAGAGAATGACACCACAGCCTGAACTTCCAGTGTTAAAGTAAGAGCTAGCATTGGTTATAACTGTCTATGGATGCAAATAGGAATATTGCTTCATCTTACCACCTGTACAATAAAAGCCTAGTTGGCAAAGCCAATGAAGGATGCTCTTAGAACTGAAGCAGCTTTATTGTGACTGTCCAATTTTTGATAGAAGTTAATGCAAATTCAGACCATACATCCCTATGGCAGGCTTTCACTCCACTTATTTCAAAACTAGATACACCAGAAAGTCAAGAACATTTCCTTTTAACTGTGCCCTTGATAATTAAAGCCAGTAAACCAGCCTCCTGTTGTTGATGTTTTGGGGAGTCCTAAAGCCACTTCTTCCAACTTGGCATTTTCTAGATGTAGTGGACTATAATTTCCAATATCCCCAGCCAGTTTACTCAGGAAAGTGAGGTCTGTAGTGTACCCAATCTAGAGGATTCTGGATTGAAAAAGCTGTAGTGTGGTGGTTTGAGCATTAGACTACAACCTTGAAGACTAGAGCCATTTCTGCCCTAGACTGTTATAGTGCTCTTATTCCACTTTCAACCTCCTATGGAATCCTGGGTTCGCAGTTTAGGGAAGGACATTTAGAATTCTCAGCCAGAGAGCTCTTTGGCTTCAATAAACTACAAACCCCAGTATTCCATAGAAGGTTGGAAGTGGAATAATAGCACTATAACAGTGTAGTGCAGAAATGGCCCAAGGTTCAATTCCCGCTTGGCCATGGGCATATCACACACACTTAGCTCCAGAAAACCCTGTGATGGGTTTGTCCTAGGGATGCCATAAGTAAGAAACAACTTTAAGGTACACAAGAACAACAGGAACAATAATAAGAGTGTCTGAGGCTCCAGTCCTAAACATACGTTTGAGTGAGTAAGCCACGCTTAACTTCATTGGGACCTACACTTGAGTTGTCATACATTAGGTTACACTGCAAAGCTGAAATACTAAATATGACCATATTTCCTGGAGAGCAGGTCCCCTTGAACTTTTTAGCAAGTAAATGATCACAAGCTTGTGCTGTTAGGGCAACTAAAGGTCAGAATTCTTTGCCCACCCCATCATTTTTCCCTGGGGAATTTTTTTATACCCTCCCCTGCCCCAGTTATCTCTTCTGCTGTGAAATGGTCTTAAAGCTAGTTCACACAGTCAGGCTTGTTGCTAGATTATTTACCACACAGTAACTAGCAACCAGCCAGCTATTTCTTCTAAAGAATTTTAATTTTGTTTATAATGCTACATAACAGAGCACTACATGAGTAAACAGTTACATAACATAACTACAATTGCCCCACTACCATCCCCATAACAAAAACAAAAAGCTGCAGTCACAATGTGATTGTTGTGACAGCTTCATCTTCGTTTTAACCAGACCTTGCTTTTGTGTCTTAGCAATAGCTTGCCTGAAATTATAGGTGATGCATTCGTTGATGTTTGGATAAATACTCTTGTTTGATCGTGTTGTTGGCAACCCTTCTCCATTGTGTTTGCAGTCATCTCAAAATTCTGTCTCCTGAGTTAAGAAAACTGCTGCAGCTCATTCGACATGAGCCAGTCAACTCTTTATACTGTAGTCCTCAAGTCATTCTTGGCCATGCATGTGTGTCCATAGTGCTTTCTTGGAGCAAGGGACAACAAAGGACTACTTAAAGATGCCACCTATTTTTCTGGGCTTTAGAAAAGAGAGACCCTTGCCCTCATGCCTTTAAGCACAGGATGAAGTTCAAAAATCGAGCAGGTACAACTTTTCCTAACATGGGGATATAGTGACAAGGAAAGCATCACTTAATTCTCCACTGCTAAAGGCGCTGCAGCCAGGGATGTTTAAAAATGGCTAATGTAGAGGACCATCTCCTCACATGTGCACACATAAAAGTGTTGATACAATGATATTTCTGAGTTTCAGGGCTCTCCTTCCCCACTCTTACTCTGCATGGTTGCTTTCTGGCCCATCCACATAATCAGTTGGCCCACAAGCACTACAGGATCCTCTACTGTAGGCTGGAAAACATTTGTTCAGCCAGATTATTGGACTTCAACTTCCAGTAGCCCAATATAGCCAACAGGAAGCAGCTGTGGGAGTTGTTGTCCAAAAAAACTGAAGGGTCAAGGGTCCCCCATCTCTATTCTGTAGTAATCTTCTCCAATGGGGTGTGTTCCAGATGTTTTCATCTGTAATTCTCAGCGTTTCTAACCGCCAACCATGCTGGCTAAGGCTGGAAGTCAAAAGCATCTGGAAGCCACTAGCTTGGAGAAGGCTGCTTTGCACTTAAACTGTGAGGACTGGAAGGGAAGAATTGGTGTTTCTGATCTCTAAAATTAGAGCTGTTGAATATTTCTTGAGTCTCAACCACTGTAAAGCTTTACTAGAACATCTCTTTCTGCTGCTCCCCTCCAGGTGGAATTGTCCCTTCTAAGGCACTGCTATCGTGAGCTGGCCTCCCAGATCAATGTATTGCTGCTGGAGAGACTCTGGTATGTTATGCTGGAACAGTTCCTCATGAAGTATGTGTGGAGTGCTGCTGGTTTGGTCATGGTGGCTGTGCCGATTATCACTGCCACTGGTTATTCTGAGACAGGTGAGTAAATGCAATATTGTATTCAAGATGGAGCAAGAGGGCACCTTCCCTGGCTCAACCTAGATAGCAGGAACACAGTTAATACTTTTTTGGTACCTTAAAGACTTCCAGGATTTATTTGGCTGAAGCTTTCATGGACTTCAGCCCAGTAATAAAGTCCATGAATGTTTCTGCCAACTCAAACTTCTCAGTCTTTAGGGCACCACGGTATGGCTTCCTTGGTTTTGCTGGAGCAAACTAACACAGATCCCTCCCCTAACTCCTGAAAACGGGAACAAATTTCCCAAGATCATATATTAGCTGCTACTGAAGTGGGTGCTGAATATTGCTGTTTTTGTCAATATAGAGCCATTAACAACGTTTTTTTCAAGATGGTAGATGACATGCTAGAGGTCAGATTGCTTAGGAGCTAACCCTGGGTAGCAGTCCAGGTGGACTGGCATTTTCATAGCTTCTTCTTGACCTTGTGCCTTCATATATGACACATTTAAATGCTAAGGTTGAGAATGGGGAAGAAAACTGGAAAGATGCTGTGAAGGGAGGAGCTGGGTAAGGCTGGTTGGTGCTCAGGGAATTCTGTGATGGAGGAGAAATGTTACAAAAGTGAGGCTCGTCTCTGACAGAAGGCAGACAGGAAAAAGCTGACATGGAGACAAGGAATGGATTTCAAATTGATGGAAACAGATGGAGTAAAGGCAGGAGAGTCAGAGGAAAGAACTGACTGTGGCTTTAGGGAATTGTAAACAGTTTAGTAGTTCAAGGATCAGAGCAGCCATTCTCAACTGTTTTTTGGCTATGGCCCCCTTAGGAGCTCTTCTCAGGTTCCAGGGCCCCTCTGTCAAACAGGGATACAACAGGCATAGATAGTCAGAAAATCATTTATTATTAAACACCAAGAAAATTTAAACCTTCCAACATACTGGATGAAACTTTTTAAAAAGACTATATAAAATTAAGTATCTATCAAGCCTAATGTGATCTTTGAGCTTGGTGCTTCTCTGCAAGTTTCATGATACCAGGCTCCAAATTAGACAATGACAGTCAGAGGTCACCTCGTGTCACGATATCAAATTTGTTCTTGGATTTTGTCAAGGAAATTGTCAAACAGTTTGTTGAAAAGATATTATAAACAGGAGGGAAACTATTGACCTCAATTAAGGTTGCTGCTTAGGTACAGTGGATCTTCTCATTGCAACCTTTGCAAGGCCATGCGAAGCATCACATCCAATGACAGTCAATGGATGTGTCTTTTGTTGTACACGGGAGCTCCTGGAATGGATCCCCGCATATACAGCAGGTGCACTATATTCCATTGGTTCAGTTACAGTGGCCTCCATAAACCCTTGGGGCTCCCCTTCTCACAGATTTCTATCTATGACCTCCCCCTTTAAATGTGCCAGGTCCCCCTTAGGGGCCACATAGCTACAGCTGAGAATGGCTGGGTTATTGTATTATTTTCTTGTGTCATAATACATTTTCACTTGTTTTGTATTTACCAGTGTTTCTGTCTGTTTATATTAAGTTTGGTGGAGGACCTGGTCATGTTTACTGTGTTGAACCCACCAAAACAACACAGCCACTGGTTCACAACACAGCCACTGAGGCCCAAGTACCAAATCCAGAAAGGGATTAAGGGGCAGGAAGGGCAAAATGAGTGACAGGAACCCAGGATTGGAACTGGGGGCCATCTTGGCAAGGGGGGGTCTGTCATAGATAGGGCATACAACTGCGGCCACCAGTGCTTTTACTGCTCAGCACCTATGAGGAGGAACACTTTGTTGGCCTGTGCAATGATGTTTTGGAATGTCATCATTGGTATCCTTAGAGTTGAATTCAACTTTTGGTGGAGACTGGAGTCAAAATCCAAGTCTCCAAATAGCTTGCAAGTAACACTATAATTCATTAATTCTCCCTGATGCTGGTTCTTTGTGCATAGAAAGAACTGAGAGCCTGTGTCCTTGAGTACAAGCCGTGCTTTCAGAGCTAGAAAGAGGGAGGAAGAAGCTGTGTATCTGTCTTTTTAATTTAGATTTAGACCATAGGTAGAAAATGTGTGGCTCTTCTGATGCTGTTGGACAACAACTCCTATCAGCCTTAACCAGCATAGTCAATGGTGAGGTATGATGGAAGTTGAAGTCCAACATCATCTGGAAGTGGCCACACCTTTTTTCCCCTGTTTCAGGCAGTAGACATTCTTGTTTTGACTTCTCAGACCTCTGTTTGGTGCCATTACAAATGGTGGGGTTGGGAGAATCTCAGCAAAGTGTGCACTACAAGGTATTTGCAAGAAGATTGTGTATATAGGATAGGATGTTTATGAGGCAGCTCTCTCAGTTAGTCATAATTCATTGGCTGACTAATCAACCTCCTCGTTCTACATATAAAACATCTGCATGAGTTACTGTAAGATAATAATCAGGCTAATATGCAGGTGTTGGCATCTTAAATAATTTCATAGCTCCTAAATGATACTAATGATCTGTTATTGAATAATAAAAGTATATGAGGGAGACAGTGAAGTTAGGTCCCTTTTTCCTGACTTGCCAGTGTGGAGGCCATTCCCCTCTACCCCAAACCCCGTGTCTCAGACTCTTAGGGCCCTTTCACACTACATTGTTTTAGCACTATGATTCCATTTTAACTGCTGTGGCAACATTCTGTGGAATCCTGGGGCCTGCAGTTTAGGGGAGTGCATTTAGAATCATTTGCCAGAAGAATAGTGCCTGTGGCCAAACTGCAAATCCAAAGTGTTGCACGGAATGCAGCCATGGCACTTAAAGTAGTAGAATCATAGTGCTATGATGGTATACTATGAAAAGGCTCCTAATGAAATTAACAGAACTTGGAAAAATCACTTTTTTGGACCATAGTTCCCAGAATGTCCATTCATCATGCTGGTGAGGGCATTTCTGGAACTGAGGTCTTATGTAACTTTTCCAGGTTCTGGGAATGACCCATTAGAAGCAAAACTAGTTGATCACCAAATTCCATCTCTTGAGTTTTAAACTGGATGCCAATAGATCTTTCCCAATCCAATGCTTTCTGAAGAGCTGTTCTCTCCGAGCTTTAGTGCACCTTTCTCTAGATAGGATCTTTAAAGTCCTGGTGTGCTGGGCTACAGCTCCCCTTAACGCCAACAAACATAGCCGATGGTCAGGGACAATGGAGGCTACTGTAGAAAGAACCCAGGTTAGGAAAGAGTCCTTTGGTGCTTGGTTGCTTGCTTGGTACTGTAGGTTTCTAAGCTTTCTCTGCCCTCTTTTGGTGGTTTTTTTTTTTTTAAGTCTGAAGAGGGCCTTTGTTAGCTTTAATCTCTGCAGCATGCCCAGCTAAAGTAAGGAGAGGTCATAGGAGGCCCAAGAGGCCATTATGGCACACACGGACTTCCTGCCTGGCCCCAACCATAATACTGGATATTATTGGGATTGCCTGGTTCAAAATAGAACAGGGCTCCTGTATCTTTAATATCTGTGTTGTTGCTGTGTGCCTTCAAGTCCTTTCTGGCTTATGGCCCCTCTAAGGTGAACCTATTGTTTTTCCAGAAGGAGTTTTCTTCTGAGGCTGAGAGAGTGTGACTTGCCCAAGGTCACCCAGTGGGTTTTCATGGCTGAGTGGGTATTTGAACCCTGGTCTCTCAATGTCCAACACTCAAATCACACCACACTAGCTCTTAATAGCTGTGTAGAAGATGGCATTTCACCAGGTGATGCTTCTAGCATAAGCCCCACTCACTGAAATGCCCTCTTCAGGGTACAGGTGGTCTGCCCCTTACTTCACCTGGCAACCCGAGATATTAAGAAGACACACCAGCTTTAAAAATATTTCTTAGTTGCCTTCTTTTGTGTAAGCCTTGATATAGTTAAAGCGCACTTTCAGTCTGCTCCTCTTCTCTGTGCCCAAGCTGTGCAAGGAACAACAAAGGCTCTGTCAGATTTTGCCCCATATATATCTCAGACAAACAGAATGGAGCAAATGAGTAGATTGTCAGATTGGATCCAGGACATGGCTTCTATAACTTTAATCTGTAACAGATCTTGGAAAAGGACAAGACGTGGTAAAGCTTTGTCAAACAGAATGAAAATACTGTCCTTCTTCACTTTCTGAACCCCAGCTTTCAGCTGCAGTCATCCCCAACCCATAACATGGCTATTGCCTCATCACTGGAGAGAGAGGTGGGGGTGGGGGAGAGCACATGCAGAGGAGCACCCTTCTTGCAGCTGGATGCATAGCCACATTGGGAGGACACAGCTGCAACTGAAAGTTGGGGTTTGGAAGGTGAAGGAGTTATGTTTACCCCATTTGACTGAATTTTATGGTACCTGCTCCATGATTTGTTAAGGATTAAAATCGCATGGCAGCACTTGAAGTGAAAAGGATGAGGGGAGAAATATGTCTAGCCTCTGTTCCTATTTAGAAGGATGCAAGGAGGAATTTATGGTCCTTTGTTTGTGCCCTGAAGCCCATGGCCACAGTGCCTATGGGAGGAGAGGCTTTTGTCAGGGATCATGTGAAAGATGCTGGTGGAGCAGGTTTGAGAGTCCTTCATGTATGCTTTGATCTGTCCACAAATGAGTCAGTTTGAACTTCAGCCCCTGTTAAATCCTGATTGCAAATGGGGAAGAGAAAGTCTCAGGGCAAAAATCTGGGCTTTGGTTTGATTAGGACTTTGATAGACTTTTTCCCTCTTCTGCCACCTATTGCAGGAGCATTCGTATCCTGGGCCATTTCCGCACTAGACTGTTATTGCGCTATTATTCCACTTGCAACATCCTATGGAATCTTGGGTTTTGCAGTTTCGGGAGGGGCTGACTGGATGTTGCAAGCAGAATAATAGCACTATAACAGTCTAGTGTGGAAATGGCCCCAGTATTGTAAATGGCTGCCACATACTCAACAGCAAATTTAGCACTGAGATTTCTATACCCTGCTCAACAGCAAGACAGGTCCCTTTCCTATGAAGCATTAGAAGGCAGGAATTCAGGGTCAGAGGATGAGATTACCAGGCAGACTCACATCTTGAAATCCAAGGTGCAGTTAGAAGGGTAGAAAGTGGTGCTGCCCAGAGTGCTTGCTGATCTCAGTGCATCTCTTTCTCTCCCACAACTGTTGTTCCATGTCAGACACGGAGGAAGTGAAACAGGCAGCTCTAGAAATGGAGGAGAAAGAGCTGGTGAGCTTGAGGACTGAAGCCTTCACTACTGCCCGGAGTCTGCTAACTGCAGCAGCAGATGCAACAGAGAGGGTCATCTCTTCTTACAAAGAGGTAACTAAGCCAACCTTCTCTCAATCTGATTGATGTGATCCAGGCTCCCATTCTCTACAGCCAGCACAATCAGTGCTGTCCTGACTGATGGTGAAGGGAGTTGTAGCGCAGCTTGGTAAGCACATGGGTTGATATGATAGTACATGGGTTACTCTGATTGTCAGAAGAAAGGAATGAGTGACAACATCAGTTTTCCCCTGAGAAATGTTTTTAAGTGGCACTTAAGCAACACTCCGCAGGGCATGGCCTACACCAAGGCAGATCAAGGTTTCAGTCTTGGTCAGACTAGGAGCAAAGCATCCTGGCATTAGCTGCCAGTTGGTCTCATACAACACCCTGCCTTCTAATTCCTTACGTGGTGGTATTTTCCTTCATCCACTGATGTGATCTTTGACCTAATGCCACTATCTGCCGATTGTCACAGAGTTGATCTGTAACAGCCTAAATGCTTTGAAGGAAGCATATCCGACTATGCCATTATGTACACATGCTTATAGTGCTTAAATACCCTAAAGGCACCAGAGCCTGTTTCACCTTGGAAGCTAAACAGAGTCAGTCCTGTTTAGTCCTTGGATGGGTGAGTGAGCACCAACAAATACCAGGTGCTATAAGCTGTATATCGGAGGAAGGATCTGGCAAAACTTATGGGGTTACCATAAGTCAACAGCTGAGTTGAAGGCGTGTATGCACACATGCTTGCTCAGGAGCCTCATTTTTGGGGAAGAGTGATGATTCAGTAGTGAAGCAGATGTGTTGCATGCAGGAGGCTTCAGGTTCACTCTCTGACATCTCGAGTATAAAGTCTGAGAAAGATTGAGAGCTAAGAACCTGGATAGCCACTACCAGTTGTTGCTCACAGTACTGCGCTGGGAGGATTTATGGTTTCACTGGCATAAGGCAGCTTCTCATATCCATATATTCATCTATAGATCTGTAGCAGGAATGGGCAACTTCAAAGGGATGCAGGACCATATCAGACCCCACCCTACCTTCTAGGCAGCATGTCCAGTTCCTGGTGCCCCACTTCTACATTTTTGTGGTCTTCACAGCAGTTGGCAGACATAACTAAAAACCAGTTGGATTATAAAGCCCTTAAAATAACTGAATTTATCACAGCGACTAGTAACCAGTCACAGCAACTGTGGGGCTTTTTGACATTTTTTTAAAAATTTTGTTTAAAAATAAAGTACATATTATTTATTATTGTATATTTTATATTAATATGGATAAAATTTAATACCTGTCAGGTTGAATTTGATTAACCTTTGAATTTTACACTGAAAGCCTAAATTAAAAAATTATCAAATTACCAAAAAGCAAACAATAAATTCATAGGTTTACAAAAGATGTTTGATCTATCTTCAACCTCTACTAGGAAAAAAAGAAACCCGTTCTTTCCTTTTCTATCCATAATCATTAATTGACCATTTCTTATTACTGTACTTCCCACCAACCCTTTGCCGGAATTACTTGTGTAAATTTACATAAACTTCTTTACATTTATATTTATTTCAACTTTGCAGTCTTTTCTGCCACTTTCTTTAATTTCCTCATTTCTGTCATAATATTGGTATATTCAATGATTTTTGCAAAGTATTTTAGTACACTTTGAGCTTCTTTATAAGTATTTGTCTAATTGATTATGTTAAAAGTGTATGTAATCTTAGGTTAATCATTTGTTACATTTGTAAGAAAATTCTGGAGAGTGCTGTTATGTATGACCATGACAGCCAGCATTCTGTTTGCTAGACTATGGGGGAAAAAAGACGTCACAGAGATAGAAGAATGGGGCTTTTTTGTTCTGAATGTAAATCTAACAATAGCTTCTGAGTGTCACTTGCAGACGCTGACTTGTTTATTTCCAGACAGGTTTCCAGTAGCATAAGGATTAGCAAAATTCTTCAAAGAATGTATTTAGACTGTTAGCAGATTTTCTACTAGTTGTCAAGTTCTGGGCTACATATTACATCTCATGTGTGAAAGCCACACAGAAATACCCTGCTACAGGACAAATAGTAGATCAGACATCCTGTAGATTTACTTTTCAGCTGTAAGATTCTTCCTTCCTCGGTTAGGTGACTGAACTGGCTGGCTACACTGCCCGAGTATATGAGATGTTCCAAGTGTTTGAGGATGTGCAGCACTGTAACTTCCGGCGTGCTGGAGAGCTTGAAGAGGGTCAACCTCAGACAGGGGCAGTAAGGCAGCATGGTGTGCGAGTAGAAGGACCTCTCCGGATACGAGGTAAGGCACTCAAACTCTCATGTGAATTTGAATGATGTGGGGAACTGCCTCCCCTGCTGCTGGCTTGGTAGCTGCTAAGTTAGTCCTGTCTACAGGTTCCCACTGTGGTATCAGATGCTGCCGCTTGCAAAGATTAAACCAAGGTTGCAATCTTCTGCATATCTACTTGGAAATAAAACACATTAAACCCAGTGGGACTTTCTTCTGAGCCAGTGTTTATAGGATTTAATTACAGAAATCCACAGATAGGTGTATGTTAAACAGGAGAATCTTCCTAACCTTGGTCTAGCCTTTGACTGACTCCTAGCCCACACTGGCTGAGACCCCTGACCAGTCAGACCTCCTGTCTTAGGTATCCCATTTGAGACCTGAACCTAATTTTCAGTGATGTGAACAACCTGTATTAAGGTTGTACCACTTCACACTGCAGGTGGGGTCTTTGCACAATATGAGTCAACTCAAAACCATGGGCTTGTTTCACTGTTAGTCTCTCCTTTCTTTGAATAATAGCTAGGGATGTTGCTTTTCAGTGCTTTATTATACTTATTTGTTTTGTTTCTGCCAAAAGTCCCAATAAGCAAAATGGTTGAAAAGAAAATTAGCATGTTTGAAAGAAAACTAGCTAGGATGTTCCCCCTGACGTTGGTTTTCTACATAAAGGAATTGAGGGGCACAGAGAATTTTTCAGTCACATGGGCACCTGTAATGTGAAGTGGTAGAACTCAGAGGTTGTTTTAGCATCTCAATGAGAATGAGGCTTTGTGGCCAGAGAGTTGGGACTGCCTTCTGCTCATCAGCCCAGATCTGCTTGACCTTCAGTGTCTTTTCCTTCCTTCACTGTGTAGTGCATGGTTACAGATGAGGAGAGGCAGGCTGGCAATTGCTGTCAAGTCTAGCAAATGCTTATATAATGCTTCCTATTATGGGTTACAACAGGTGATACAGTTAAATAGCAACCATAAGATAAAGGTAAACTAAGCCACAAAAAAAACCTCAAAGCATTTTTGATATTCTTGGGATGACACGGAGGAGGAATCCACAATGATTGGGTAATCCTCACGTGCCAACCGGAATCGGCAGGAGTCCACGATCTAAATCAGTTGCTACTGTTAGGACCTTGTGCCTCCTCTGTCAGTTTTTCTTATCCTGTCTAACAAGCTGGATTAAATTTTCCCTTCTCTGTCAGATTGTGAAAATAAGTCTTTATTTATGATCACTATAAACTGAGATTGTGAGAAATGTCTTTGGAAAGGGAATCTCAGATGCCCGCAAACCAGCGAGGCTCTGAGGAGGAGAAGAAAATTAGCATTAGAAAAGTTTCTCTTCAGATTCCTGCCATATAGCAAGGCTCTGAGTTGGAGCTAAAGAAGGATTTAAGCAGAAGTACCTCCCAGATGGTCACAGGGCAGTGCATTCTGGGGAGGGAAAGATGGTGGAGTTAAGAGTAGTATTTTTACCCTCCAGCGAGAGCGAAGTGGAAGAGGTAAGACCTTCAGGGAATAAGCATTCCAAAAGGAAGGAGAGTAAAGATAAGTCGGTTAAGAAGGGTCCAGATGTGCTTTCTAAGAAGGTTAAAATCAAAATGACGAAGGGGAAATCAACAAAGGCAGTTTTGGGCTGCCATGTTGATTTCGAGGATTCTTCAGAGACGGGAGGGGCTATTCCGGAGCGAAAACCTGCCTCTGAAGCAGGTGCAGAGAACCTGAAGGAACGTGCAACATTAAAGGGCGGAGATTTGCTGGGGTGTGCGGGGATATTGCGCCTGGCTGCTGTCAATTATTTGCCAAGTCCTCCGTGGGCAAGAGGTAATGGCACATGCGGCAGAGTGGAACAGTCAGCTCAGTTTGAACAGAGCAGTTGGCGCCCGCCCCTCGTAATACTCCCATGGAGATGTTCACTTTGAGAAGGGGTTTTGCGTTAGAGCAAGGCAGATGGCCTATCGTAAATATGGAGCGGCAATTTTTCGGCTGTACTAAGGATGGGCGTTCAGCTTTAAGACAAGGCGCCTGGGTTGCACCACCTACTGATGACTCAAATTTACTAAAGAATTCAATGAACTTACGTGATTTACAAAGCATGATTAAACCAACTATTTCTAATGAATTGTATCAGATGTTATACAAGGATCAATCTAATAGAGTTAATGAATTTGATTCAATGATTAACCAAACATTAAATATTATGATGAATTTGAATAGCCAATCAAATGTGCATTTTCTCAAAATGAATTTCATTCAGAGGAGATAAGTAGAAGTGAAAGAAGTAAGGATTTGAATGTGGAGAAGGAAAATCAAAAAGAAGGAGTGTCAAGGAAGAGGAGAGTTGAAAGTGCAGAGAGTACAGAGAATGTTTATAGTGAGCCAGACACCAAGAAAAAAAGGAGGAACGAGTTGGAGAATGAAGAGGATGATTGGCAAGAGGACGAGGTTGTTTCAGAAGAGATGAAAATGGAAACTGATAGTCTTTCTGAAGGCGAGATAGAAGAGGAAGTAGGCAACAATAGATTATTTCAGGCAGATCAATTTTGGGGTCTGCTTAGAAAAGTGTTACATACTTTAGGTTTGCAGGTGGATGAGGATGCTAGTCATTCTAAGGAGTTAAAAGAAAAAGAGGCAAAAGTTGCAGCTGTAATTAAAAAGAAAGGAAAGCATGGATGGATTATGCCTATGCCAGATATTTTTAAGGATTTGATTTATACAGAATGGGAAGCTTCTTTAAATACTCGTAGCTTTGTGAGTCATTCAAATAAGCTTTATTCTTTTGAGAAAAAAGATGTAGAGATTTTGAAGGTCCCTTTAGTGGACGGTCCTATAGCTGTGCTGATTTCAGGAGCCCAGGTCCCTCAGGAGGGCGATACTGTGTTGAGATATGTGGATGAGAAGAGGGAAGACTCTGCCTTGCGAAAAGCTCATGAGAATTCAGCAGTGGCAGTAAGAGCATCTGTGGCTGCTTCAATGTTTTCACAGGCAGCAGTAATATGGATACAGGAATTGATGGATGATGAGGAATTCAATCTAAGCTTTGTTTAAAAGTGCTTTCTAGACTTAAGATAAGGTTTGGAAATGTGGCGGATGCCAGTTAAATGCAGTAGCCTTAATGGCTGGAAATGTAAGTGATGTTACGGTAGCAAGACTTTCTTTATGGTTGCGTCATTGGGACACTGACCAGAAGTCAAGGAATAATCTTGCATTTGTGCCCTTTAAAGGGGATCTGCTGTTTGGTAATAAGGCATTAGAGAAGGTGCTAATTGAGAACAAAGAGAAAAAAACAGGTGATGCCTACATTGCAGAAAAAGAAGATGGAAAGGAGATCTTATTGGTTTTCATATTAGTCCTTTCAAGGTAAAGGAAGTGGTAGACAGCAAGACACAAGGTACGGCTGTCAGCAACAGTACAGGCAAAAAAGCCAGTTTGGAAGGTCAGGATCTTTTAACAGGAAAGGACAAAATGCTGAGAGAAATACCAGTACCAGAAACTCTCAGTGAAAAGATAGAAATCAGTTCTGACAAGCAGAGTCCTTGTGTGGAGGGAAGACTGTTCATTTTGGCATTCTGTGGGACCAAATTACATTGGATCAACGGGTTTTGCAGGTTGTGATGAAAGGTTACAAGATTTTGTTCAACAGAATGCCAGAGCACAGATATGTTTCTTCCCCAGTAGCAACACAGATGGAGAAAAGAAAAATAGTTTTGAAGGAGATAGATCATCTAATGCAAGTAGGTGCAGTGGAGGAAGTACCACAGGATCAATGGTTCCGGGGGGGGTACTCCATATTTTTCACGGTCCCAAAGAGCAATGGGACTCATCGACCTGTATTGAACCTAAGATATCTCAACAGGTTTGTGAGGTATCTGAGGTTCAAGATGAGACGTTGCAAATAATAAGAGAAAATCTGAGGGTAGGCAACTGGATGGCTTCCGTCAATTTGAAGGAAGCTTATCTGCACGTCCCCATGAGGAGATCAGACATGAAATATCTCAGATTTCAGTTCATGAGCAAACATTACCAGTTCAAGGCTTTGCCTTTCAGTTTGGTTTTGGCACCAAGGATTTTCACAAAAGTTGTGGTCCCTTTGGTAGCTCATTTAAGACAGCAGAGGGTACACATCTACCCTTATTTGGATGATCTGCTGATGAAAGCAGATTCACAGCAAAAGTTAATAGAAAGTGTACAGAGAATTGTGGAGGTTCTAAGAACGTATGGGTTTCTAGTGAATTTAAAAAAGAGTCATTTGAGTCCCACAGTGATGCTGACGCATTTAGGGGCGAGATTGGATACAAGCAGTGGTCGACTTTATCTCTCGGAGGAGAGGTGTGTGAAGGTTCAACAGGTGATGCGAAAATTGATGGCAATGACGGCAGCAGATGTGATGTGGTTAGCTCAAGTAATGGGAACTCTGGTGTCAACTATCCAGTTAGTTCCGTGGGGCAGGTTCCATTCAAGAGGTTTGCAAAGCTTGCTGATACCTCGTCAATGGAACATAGGAAAGAAAAGGCATTATGTGGTCAGACTACCAATCAGTTTGAGAAAGGATTGGTTGTGGTGGACAAAGGTCTCAAATTTAAACAAGGGAGTCCCATTTGTAGTCAGTCATTACATTCGAGTTACGACAGTCTGACAGGCTGAGGGGGCCTTATGTCAGGGAAACAGCGCTTAGGGTGTATGGTCCGGTGTGGACTTGAGAAGGAATATAAATTTTTTGGAGTTGAAGGCAATTCATCTAGCACTCCTCAAATTTGCAAGTTTGCTGAGTGGCCAGAATGTTCAAGTATGGACAGACAACATGACAGCCCGGGCCTATGTGATGAACCAAGAGGGTCTACACTCAAGACTGTTGCTAGACGAGTCAAATAAATTGTTTCAGTGGGCAGAAAGGAATCTGCAGTCGCTAACAGCAGTGCATTTGAAAGGGAAACTGAATGTGGGAGCAGATTATCTCAGTCAAAACAAGTTACATCCCGGACAGTGGGCCCTTAATTATCAAGTGTTTCAGTTTGAACAGGCGATTCGGGCCTTTTCAAGTCAACTGATTTGCCTCAGCCAAGAATTCCAGACTAAAAAGATTCTTTTCAATCGATGGAAGCAAGTTTGCAGAGCAACAGATGTTCTATCAGTTCCATGGCTGAAGGGTCAACTGTACAGAGTCCACCAGTACAGATAATACAAAAAGTGCTATTGAAAATAAAAAGAAAAGGCAAGTGTGGTGCTGATTGCACCTTATTGGCCAAGAAGGCCTTGGTTCTCCCTGATGAAGGAGATGTCAATAAGAGAGCCCTGGAGGTTGCCAATCCGAAAGGATCTCTTAAGTAAAGGGCCAGTCCATCACCCGGATCCAAGATGGTTGAATTTGATGGCTTGGGTCTTGAGAAGAAGGCCTTAGAGTTGCAAGAGTATTTGCCAGCTGTGGTAGACACCATTATGTGATGGCAATCAAGTCAGAATGTATACAGCATGACTTGGAAAGCATTTGAGAAAGGGTGCTCTGCTGAGTCCTTACAGTTTGCTGATATGCAAGTGAAATGTGTTTTGCAGTTCTTACAAGATGGTTTGCAAAGGAGTCTGAGGCCAAACACTTTGAAGCTTCAAGTGTCAGCGTTGTCTGTTGTATTAAAATTTGATGGAGTTCCTCGTTTAGTGCACCCTCATATAAAGAGATTTCTGAGAGGTGCAGTGTTGACTTCTTACCCAACTAAACATAGATTCCTGAGTTGGGATCTCAATATAGTTCTGGACTCTTTAACAAAAGCACCCTTTGAACCAGTGAGGGATGCTTCTTTGTGTTTGGTAATGCTAAAGACTGTTTTTTTGGTAGCCATAACATTGACCAGACAAGTTTCTGAATTGGCTGTATTATCTGTTAATGCTAACTTGTGTAAATTTGAGGAGGAAAGATTGGTATTGATGTTAGATCCAACTTTTCTTCCTAAACGGGCATGGAAGAAGGTGGCACCCAATGTGATTTACCTACCAACATGTTTTCCTCATCCGAAAGACACAGAGGAGAAAAGATATCACACTTTGGATGTGAGGAGAACTGTCTGTCTCTACATTAAAAGAACTGCACGTTTCAGGAGAACGGAGGCTCTATTTATATCATATAATCATAAATCTATGGGCCAGAAAGCATCTCAGACTGTCATTGGAAGATGGATTAAGAGTTGTATCTTTCAATATTATGATGTGGCAGGCCAGCCTAGGCCATGCAATGTATATCCACGTTCTACGAGATCTATGGCAACTAGTACTGTTTATAATGTGACTTCTTCCTTACAAGATATTTGTAACGCAGCAGGCTGGTCAGAGCCATCTACCTTTATAAGACATTATAAAGTGGACAAGTTTAAGGTGGAGCAGGCTGCTTTTGGCAGTAAGGTACTCTGGATGGTATTCAATGTAAATAGAGTCCCACCCAGAATGTGGCTTGGGTAAGTCCCAATCATTGTGGATTCCTCCTCTGTGCCATCCCGAGAATGAGAAGTTGGACTTACCGTGGACGGTCATTCTGGGATGGCAGGAGGAGGAATCCACGCCCTCCCTGATGGTGTGTAGTATATGTGTTGATGTAGGCATTGGGAGGTCAAGCGGTTGTGATAAAGGTCTAAGGTAGAATTAGGTCAGAAACTTGGAAGTTAAGGAAGCTGAGTTGTGGAAACTTCATGGTTTTCATGGCTGGAGAAGAAATTGACAGAGGAGGCATGGGGTCGTAATGGTAGCAACTGATTTAGAACATGGACTCCTGCTGATTCCGGTTGGCACACGAGGATTACCCAATCGTTGTGGATTCTTCCTCCTGCCATCCCAGAATGACCGTTCATGGTAAGTCCAACTTCTCAATTTGACAATGGTCCATTACCCGTATCTAGCTAGATAGCAGCTTGTTTCTGTGGCAGAAAGTTCTGTTGTGTCTTTTTAGTTTCTGCTGCTCTGTGTCCACTCTTATTCTTCTTTCCAATGTTGTGTCTCTTTCCTTTCTTTCTCTCTCTTTCTTTCACTCTGTGTGTCTCCAGCCTCATGTCAGCTTTTTCTCCTACTATCCCAAAGCAATTTTCTCTCCTCCTGTTTCTTTCCTCACATTCTACACCCCTTCCATTGCCCCTTCACCCAGCAGTCCATCCTGTTATGGAAGTCGGCAGAATGTGTGCTCCTTGCTCTCTGTCACTAGTTTTTTCGCTGGCTTCTAGACTATACAGTTCTAATCCAGGATCTGTACCTGTGGTTGGTTGTGTGTACGTGTGAGTGTGGATGACAGAGACAGAGAAAATTAGGTTTATGTCTTCCCTTCCACCAAGAAAAAAATGGAGGATGGCTGATAACACAAGAACTGGTAAAGTTCAGCAAGGTCAACAGCATGTCTGTGAATTTAAAAAATGCATTTAATAAATACATCCAGGCTGATCACATAGCTACCTTCTTTCTTTACTCCCTGGCAAATATCTTGAGAATTTGGCTTTCTCTTATAAGTGGCAGGCCATGTTTCACCTGAGTAGTTGCGTGTTAGGGTCAGTTCAGACATCACATCAAGCCATAGTTAAAGTTCTTTGACTGTGGTTTGACGTGTTGCCTGTGTTGACAGTTAAAGATGAAAAGTGAGATATGCTGCTCCCTTGTGACTCTGTGTGTGTGAGCGTGCACGTGTGTTCATATTCCCATACAAGGAATGGAGCATTGGAGCACTGACTTTCATTGTGGATTTGATGCTCGGTCTTTTCATCCCTACCCCCCATCCTACACACCCCACCCTTTTTTGCTGACAGGACGTGTAATTGATGTTGATAATGGCATTATCTGTGAGAACATCCCCATCATCACTCCCACGGGAGACGTGGTGGTCGCTAGCCTCAATATCCGGGTAAGTAGTCAAGATGTCAGTAGATGGGGTGGGGTGGGGTGGATGTTAGGAAGACCTTGGCTGGAGTAGCCACACTTAGCATGTGCTTCTGAGGCACATGGTATTTGGAAGTCACCTCCTCTAACCAGAAAGCATGTATCTGTTGTGGGCTGCAGGTTCAGGTTACTCTTGTTGGGCAAGGCTGCTTCCAAACCTACAGAACTGTTCCTTTAACTGGGACCTGCTATCCTAGAGTGAGCAAATGATAATATTGGTAGCCACATTGTGACTAATTTCCCCTTCAGATTTCTGCTGATCAAGTTGCTGTGAAAGAATGAGGATTAAGTCTGTTTCCTGCCCCTCATCTTTATTTTTCTCCCAGCCAGTCAACAATCTCGTTGGCAAAGTGTGTGCACATTACACATGCTGTTTTCTCTATTGTTGCTTCATGTATTCTGAAACAGAGTGTTAACACCAGGGGGAAAAGGTTCTTGTATTGAACTCTGATGGGTCCTTTCTCAGACTCATTGTGATAGGAAGGTGGCAAGCAGGGAGAGTATTGGTGTCGGAATCTCTAGCATTTTGTAGACTGGAATGCAGATTATAGGAGGTACATAGCAGCAGAGTTGGGGAAATGAAACTGAGAGTTCCTGCTGACTTTGCCTCTTGCAAGGTCAGGTAAGAGGGTAAAGGTATGAGGGTAGGATTGTGATAAGGCTTATGACTGCTGCCTTTGGGCCATTATCTTTCTGTGAGTGTGAAGAAAAAGTTGGAAACACAGCCAGAATGCAAGATTGGATAGGAAAGAGAGATGTGGCTCGAAATTGCTATCAGGGCCCTAAAGGGCATGCCACCTCAGCATGTTGCCTAGAGGCGATGGCAGGTCATGGAAGTGCACGTCTCTGTGTGCTCTTGGGTAGAAAAGGAAGGCATTGCTTATAAAGGCAAGAGAGAGACCAGTGCTTCCTAACCCTCTCCTGGTCCCCTTGCAGGTGGACGAGGGCATGCACCTGTTGATCACAGGCCCAAATGGCTGTGGGAAGAGCTCACTGTTCCGGATTCTGGGGGGCCTCTGGCCGACATATGATGGCATCCTTTATAAACCCCCCCCCCATCGGATGTTCTACATTCCACAGAGGTATTCAATTGATCCGCTAGGATGAGAAAGGAATGTTGTATAATCAGAACTTGTAAGTGTAAAGTTTTGGAAGTACAGCTCCCAGAATCCCTTAGCTGGAGTCCAAAAAAGGTACTTTTCCATATATATCCCATCTCAATGAAGATTTCATACCAGTTGCCTAATTTAAAAGACTGGGGGAAACATTACAAAGAGAAGGTATGTGGGGAAAATGCTTTGGATCCTCTCAGGTGAAGCCTAGGAATTATTTGTCTGTTTGCTCTTCCAACTCTAGGCCATACATGTCCGTGGGAACCTTGCGGGATCAGGTGATTTACCCAGACACAGCAGAGGACATGGCACGGAAAGGAAAAACAGATGCTGATCTGGAGCAGATCCTGGACATTGTCAACCTCAACTATATTGTGCAGCGTGAAGGAGGTGGGTGCCATGAGTGGTGTGGGAGAAGTGGACAGTGTAGGTGCTGAATTTATGGATAAAAGCTGGAAATTGAAATCATATCATGATGCCCCTCACTTGTCTCTCTGGTCATATGAAGCATGAAGTGAAGGAATGAAAACGGGATGCGAGGGGGTGTGACACATTGTCCTAACTGAGTGACCAATAAAGCATCTTGTCTTTCCATTTGTGGGTTGGCCAGGCTGGGAAGCAGTCAGCGACTGGAAGGATGTGCTTTCAGGTGGTGAGAAACAGCGAATGGGGATGGCCCGGATGTTCTACCACAGGTTAGTGCAACAATCAATCTGGAGCATGGCTATCATATTCCTGTCACTCTCTGGTACATTTGTACTTCCTCCTGCTAGCTTAGCTATGAATTGTGTGGGGAATGTGATCATTGTGTTTCAGTCAGTCCTTTGTAGTATAGTTGTTCCTCTTTCCACTAGTTCAGCCATGAATTACTTGGTGTGGGGTGATATTTTTGTGTCAATTTATTCTTCCTGTTTTTCTGCTCTCAGTATGAAGGTGGCAGACCTAAGCTTGGCCCTGAGCAAAATCTGAATATCACACTGGTGAAAACCAAAAAGGTTGAGGGTGAGGGAAATGTTATAAGATTGCAGACGAAAGGCACAAGCAGTGCAGACTGGGTCAGAAGTGGGAAGGAGTAGGAGTTGAGGAAATGCAGGGAAGGAGAGGGAAAGTCAGTGTGGTGTGTGTGCAGAGTGGGCTGAGTGAACAGCCACTTCAGATCTCTAATTTGAGCCTTTGCTCATCCCCCAAGGCCAAAGTATGCTCTCCTGGATGAATGTACCAGTGCAGTCAGCATTGATGTAGAAGGCAAGATCTTCCAGGCTGCAAAGGATGCTGGGATAGCACTGCTCTCCATCACCCACCGACCTTCACTATGGTATGTCTTGTATTCTCCCCATAGACTTGAGGCTGTCATGCTGCACTTCTTTTGACCTTCCTACCCAGTCCAATATCCCTTGTTCTGTTTTTCAAAACCAAGTAAATGTCTGATACATAAATTTCCAGGTTTACATGGGGGCTGTCAGTGTTACTGATCAAGTCTTCTATACAATGAACCTCAGTAATCTTGCAGCATCCGGTGTCCTGAGGCTTCTATCTCTTAGGCATGCTCAAGAACTTTCTCTCCTACAATGCCCCTCAAGGCTAGTTGAAATCTGTTTGTGGATACTGTGGAATCATAGAATTGGAAGAGACCACAGTGGCCAGGAGCAACACCCTGCCATGCAGGAATACATATTCAAAGCATCCCCAACAAATGGCCATCCAGCCTTTGTTTAAAGGTCTCTGAAGAAGGTGACTCCACCACACTCTGAGGCAGCATATTCCACTGTTGAACAGCTCTTACCATTGGGAAGTTCTTCCTGATGTTTAGGTAAAATCTCTTTTCCTGTAATTTGAATGCATTGCTCCATGTCCTAGTCTCTGGAGCAGCAGAAAACAAGCTTGCTCCATCTTCAACATGATGTCCCTTCAAATATTTAAATATGGCTATCATGTCACCTTTTAACCTTCTTTTCATCAGACTAAACATACCTAGCTCCCTAAGCTGCTCCTCATAGGGCATAGTTTCCAGACTCTTCACCATTTTGGTTGCCTTCCTCTGGACGTGTTCTAGGTTGTCAATATCCTTCTTGAATTGTGGTTCTTAAGAGTTGGACACAGTATTCCAGATGAGGACTAACCAAAGTAGAATACAGTGGTATTATTACTTCCCTTGATCTTGACACTATACTCCTATTGATGCAGCCAGGAGTTGCATTGGCTCTTTTAGCTGCTGCATCACATTGTTGATTCATGTTCAGCTCAGGGTCCACTAAGACTCCTAGATCCCTTTTACACATACTGTTTCCAAACCAGGTGTCACCCAACCTATATATGTGCATTTCATTCTTTCCTCCTAATTGTAGTACCCTACATTTCTCCCCGTTAAAATCCGTTTTGTTCGTTTTGGCCCAGCTCTCTAATCTGTCAAGGTCATTTTGAATTCTGATCCCATCCTCTGAGGTATTAGTTATCCCTCCTAATTTGGCGTCATCTGCAAATTTGATGAGTGTGCCCTCTATTCCATCATCCAAGTCTTTGGTAAAGATGTTGAATGACACTGGACACAATCTTAGTCCATGCTTTTCCTTTCTTGCTTAACTGACCCCTTCTGGGATCAGCCATACCCCAAAGACACCTTCAGAGCTTTGGAAAGGGCAGAAAAGGTCAGAAGAATCCCTGCCTAGTGCTACCGCAAGGATCCCATCACCTCTGTGGTGCACCATTAGAATGCACCTCTGGCCCTGTACCCATCAGTAATTATTGGTTATCCCTTCTGTTTCCTTCTCTGAAGGGGATTAGGAGCTGGAGGAGGAATGGAGAGGGCAGAACATATACTAACATTGGAATGATACAGGAAAAATTAGCATGATCCATAAAAAGTAGGAGGATCAGGGAGGTGGCTGAGAACTAGATTTGGGGGAGGGTGGTTTCTATGTTTATTTATTTATTATTCACATTTATATCTTTCCCTTCCTCCAATGGAGTTCAAAGTGTGGTACTGCTTTTACACTCCCTGACTTTACCCTCACAAAACCCCAAGAGAGAGGTCAGTTAAGGACAGTGATTGGCCCAAAGCCACCCAGTAAGTTTCATAACTCAGGGAGATAAATTGCCGCACAAAATTGGGATATGTAGAATAAGAAAAAAGATTCATGGAACAGGTGCAAAGGTAGAAAGAGGCAATAGAAGATGCATATTGAATAATAATATGAAAATACTAAAAATTTAGCATCACTAAAAACAGTTATGCTAGAACCAAGGTGTCCCAACTAGGCCACGAAAGTATTATAGTGCCAGTCACAGCTGAAATGTAAAGAACCAAATGTGCTTCAACTGTAAGTCTTCTCAGTGAGGCACTATGCTAGCATAAAAATCACCACACAGTTGCACATTTTTAGAGGTTGCATATAGCCAGTTGTTCTGCAAACACATGCACACATACACACAATTCTCTTTCGCATTTGATTTGATCAATGGGGAGCTAAATGAGTGTTGCACAGTAGTGGAGCTCAAGGCCATTACATTCATGAGCAATCAGTTGCATAACTGTGGGATCTCATGTAATTGTGCCAGTGCCAGGGAAGACACATCTCCAAGGTCTGTGCTGGCTGTTGATGACATGGTAACCTGGAAGTCCCTCATCCATAGGGTTGCCATAAGTCAAAGTCAACTTGATGGCAGTTAACAACAACAAATTTTATATTACACTAAAAATCTGTAGAACCTTACCCTATATTTTGCTATAGCAACAAAGCAACTAGAGCAGGAATGAAGAATGTGTGGCCTTCCACGTGTTGTGTTTTTTTTTTGGATTACAACTCCCAGCAGCCCTAGTCAGCCTAGCCAATGGTGAGGAATGCTGGGGCATCCAGTCCAAAAAATGCCTGGATGGCTCTATGATTCCCACTCCTGAACTGGAAAAAGCTGAACATTAAAAACAATTCACAACCTTTGATGTGAATATTGAAAGGTTTTTGGAGCTTTAAAATATTTAGCTGAAACAATAAAGATGTTAGTGCTGAATAGCCCTGTTCTTTCTCTCATTGGCCTCTGATTCCTCCCCAGACACAAAAATTGTGACAGAATATAAGTCCCAGTCCAACACTCTAAACAGTATCCCACTTTGGCTGTACTTTTCTCAGGAGGCTCATCACATCACTGCTGCCATTGCTCTGATCTTGCCTCTCCTGAAAATATGCTGCACACTCCCGACCATATGCCAAGGACAGCTATCTCATTCCTTCAGCAACACTCCTTCCAATCCCATGGTTATTCTGACTGCAGTAACATCAATTTCATTGTCTCTTCTTTCCTCCTGCCACCAAAATGGGCGTCACTGTATTAAGCCCTCTTTCTCTAGTTTCCATCACATCCCACCCTCACAGCCACCCAGTAAGGGCACCAAGGAAGGGAGAAGGGTTATTTGAGGCAAAACCTGCAGTTTCCTCAGTTACCAGCAGAGGCTGCTCAAGACTAGTTCCCCCACCTGGTTTTCCTTGGCTGGCACTGGGACAGCGCAAGTTTCCCCCGGGGCCGCCTCCTAATAGCATAGTCACCTAATCCCAGACATCTTAAAGGTGCTTTTTAATAACTGAAGCATTCTGACAAGAGAGAGGAAACACCTGCCAAAATCTTCCTTCCTGTTTACTCTACAAAGGGGACAGGAAGCTGGCTGTGTACAGAATCTGGCAATGCTGTGGCCCGCCTACCTTCCTCCCACCCATCCAAGGGCTTTCTTTCCTTCCACCCTCTTTGCCTGTTTCCATCACCCCCTCTAATCCCTGGCTGCTCTCCCAACCAGGGAGTCACGTCCCCAGCAGGAAGCAGCAGTGGGGGTGGCCATCACAGTCTCATCTCTGGAGACTGAGAGCTGCTTTGTTCTTGACTCCCCCAGAGACAGTTCAGTGGAAAAAAGATCCTGCTCTAGGAATGGACAGGCATGCCAACCCCACCCACACATCAGGGCACTGGCTGGACCCAGAGGAACGAGGGGGCAGCAGCTGGCATGGAGTGGCAGCAGCCTAGCTTGAAACAGGAGGGAGATTGCAGACCTTGAAGCAAAGCACAGCCAAGAACAGCATCTCAATGGCCTCCTTACTCTCCTTTTTCCCCCAACTCCAGGAAGTACCACACCCATCTCCTCCAGTTTGATGGAGAAGGAGGCTGGCGTTTTGAAAAGCTGGACCCTGCAGCCCGTTTGTCTCTACGGGAGGAGAAGCAGCGCTTGGAGCAGCAGTTGGCTGGGGTCCCTGAAATGCAACAACGTCTCAGCGAACTCTGTCAAATCCTGGGTGAAGACACAACAACTTCTGGAGTGGTGGGGCAGGTTTGAGGTTCAGGCATCCTGAAACATCCCTTTCCCGCTCTTGCCCTGGTTCAGCCATGGGGCTGATAAAAGGGATCCTGGCTGCCATGCTCCAGTCTCAGGAGCTGCACAAGGAGGGCCAGGGATCACTCCCACTAAATGAAGGAACAGCCATTTTCTCCCCTTGCTGGGGCAGTACTCATTTCTGGCACCTGTTTTTTGTGCACTTAGTAACCTTTTTTCACTCCCCTGCCTTGGTTCAGGGCAAAAGGGGTCAATGCCAAGCATCCCTGAACTCTGTCCTTCCATGTGGGAGGGAACTTCCCATAAACACAGTGCCTGAATATTCCCTAAGATAGCAGCTCCAAAGCTCCCCATCTGGTATGAATTGTGTTGCCCCACAGCCAGCCCCTGGCTTCTGTGTCCTCTGATGTTTTGTGGTGACCTCCCAACATCAGCCATTGCCATCAGTTCACAGGGACCGGCGGCTGTGCTCTTACTGGTTACAGCCTTTCCACAACAAAACAACAACACAAAGTTTCAATATGAATCAAAGCCATGAATGTAGCTCTTGCAACTGTCTCTCCTTTGCTGCCTCCCTGACCTGACCCCCACCTTTTGCCATTGCTGGGCTGCAGAACTTAGTTGGATTGTGTGTTCCTGGAACCTTGGGCTCCATGAAATCAGGTTCAGGGACGTGTGCTTCTGTCTTTGGGAGGCTTTTGATGTGGGGGAGAGGGACACAGCAAGCAAAAGAAACATTGTTTGAGGCTCATGATTTTCAGCTTGTGTTCTGCCAACCCTTTGTGGTCCTCAAAAACTTACAAAGACCTCCTCTTTGAGAAGGCAGGTAAAATAGTTCCATTTTTAAAAACAGCTATTATGCCTGCATTTACCAGACTCCCACAGCTGTACTGGAATCTGGAGCTCATTCTAGGTTTATTCTGTGGGTGCCATAGCTCAGATCAGCTTGGCAGCCTATAAAAAACAAAAGTACAAACCAGAAACGGATGCACTACACAAGGGGATTCCAAGTGTGGACCCACAGTGAAATCTAAGTAGATGAACCTGAGGTGCAAAGATGCCTTGGAGCAAGATATTTTGAAAAACCACTGTTCTAGGATAACTTTGGAAATCTTTGCTTGGTCATAGTGCCACTTAAAATATACATCCCTTTACATTATACTAGCAGCTTTGTCCATGTGACTTTTAATCCCTGGAAAAGTCTTCATCTTTGGTTGTAAATGCTCCTTAAATTGGTGTTTCCAGTTAAATCAATGTTCCTTGCCAAAGTAGTGGGCAGGTGATCCAAAAGATACGCCCTAAAGAGGCTGCAATGCTATTTGTCCACTGCTGTTGGAAGTTGTAGTTTCAAATATGCCAGTACTTCGAGGTTTATTTTCCTTGAAACATACAAGGGGATGCACAAATGCTCAACTCTTTGTCTATATAACAGGCTATATAGACTGGAGCCTGGAAAAGCTACTTTTTGGGACTACTTCCCTGAAGATTCTAGAAGTTGCAGTTTTTCCTGAGTTGTAATACAGACATATTTTTATATGCTAACAAGAGATTCTCAGCCAATGAAATTGCATTTGTTCAACTTTCCAGCCATTTTCCACATAAGGAAGGCAGCAGCTTAGTCTTGGTTGCATTCCTCAAGTCTTTTTCCCCATCCCCACTGTGTGTGATGTGACTGAGGGTGAGGTCAAGCAAGGGCAAGAAGGAACTATATTTCTTTTTTAGAAGATGTAGAATGGATGATTGCCCTTCATGCAATTATGCCAGTATATGTTTTCCCACAGATGCTTTTGTTTTCAAACAAACTCTGAGCCGTCTTGTGACTTGTGAAGGTGGTGGTTGTTGCTTTTTGTTGTTCAAATGCTTGCTGCCAGTTGTTTTTTCTATGTGAAGGAACAGACCAGCAACCTAATTGTAATGTGTGATATGTATTTGAAATGAACATTCGCTAGGGCCATAGAGCAGACTTTTTTTTAAATCCTAAGATGCTAGCTTTTGGGGTCATGATTTGACTCCACAAAGTGCACAAAGCCCTCATATTTGCACCTCATTAGCCCTTCCCTCTCAGCTCTGCCATTTTGCACAAATGTTTTCTTCCTCTTCCTTTCTTTCTCCACTCTTTAACTACATGCACCTATTATTGTTGTTGCTGCTGCTTCTGAGTATGCTTCACCTTGGGTTCCACCCCTGTTTTTCTACCTGAGAGAAGAAACATGGGTGCTTAGTGGAAACAAGCAAACTATCATCCTGTTTCTCTTGTCTGGTGAAATATCCTATAGGGCTAACGTGAGCTCTCAATATACTTGGACCTGATGACTGCTTTACCCTCCCATGCATGGGCCCAGGAAGACACCTAAAATGTTAAATTTGTCGTGGTGCTCCAGAATGCCTAGCTTGACACACTGGTTTCAAAGCATTGTGGGAATTTTACAAGGTGTTCAGCATCTTGGGGTAGGCAAAAGTTTGAGGTTAAGACTGGGAATTATACAACCATCCAAATCCTATTGGACTGCAACTCCCAACATTCCTCACCATTAGCAATGCTGGCTAGGGCTGATGGGAGCTGCAGTATATCAAGCATAATATTCCCCTTCCTTGGCTTTATGCTTTGAGCAAACCCGCTCCTTTGTATGTGGGGAGGGACTGCCTTTTGAATCCATCCAAGCAGGCATCTGAACCACTGCCACTTGTCTTCCCTGTGCTCATGCAACTGTTCCTACAAACTTCTTTGTTGCCAGGGGCAACAGTTGACACCCTGATCCACACAAGATAGTCCTGTGTGGGCACCCCCCCCCGCACATACAAATAAACACATGGGCAATGCCATAAGAAGGAACATGACAGCCAAGAAAATGCACCCAACAGACTGTTCAGTTTCAACTGCCTCATGATTTCCTCATGGCTGACTTGGATGATCACCATGTCAGCCTCATGGTGAGTTTTAGAAGCACAAGGGCCATGTCTCTGGCCTGTTTGGGCTCAAGGTGGGACACCTTTGTATGGTCCTCTTGGGCTAGAGCTGCACATACAGAAGAATGAGGTTCTGGTATTAAGAGTGGGTGGAAAAGTCTGTTCCGATTGCAGGGAGCTGTCACCTTTTAAAAACAATGCTATGTGCAGGAGTCTTCCTTGCAAATTAAACTGGGTGTGAGCATACTCGGCTTGACCAGAGCCTTCTTCTCTGATATAACAGCTTTGTGCTTGCAGGAGTATGCATATTTGTCAACATTACGAACCTGAGTCTCTTAGCCTCCATTCTGAGTAGCACAGCCTGCCCTGTCACATTCTGCATAAGCAGGGCTAGCCTTAGGTTTCTTTCATCTCTGCTTTTGAAAAAGGAGAGAAGAAATCATAAGCTAATTGCTTCTTTTTGTCCTTTAGGCCTTGAAAAGAATATCTAGCCATTCAGGGCTGCTGTTTCATCTCTAGCTACTCCCAGCTGCTATGAGCAGCATCTCCTTTTAGTTGCCATTCCTTGTAGGACTAAGGATGATTTGTGTCCCCTGCTCTTTAGACCCTGCTGTTGTCCTGACAGTAGACCCTCATCAAGGCAACTCCAGCCAAACCAGTTGAGCTGAGCCATTTTCAGGGAAGTGCAAACCTATGCCACAGTCTTATCAGGATCAAGTCTTTGTATCACCCACTTTATTGTATCTCCAGAATTCTAATGAAACCATGGGAGCATACGGGACTTTGAACTGGGTTGAAGCTGCAGTTTAGACCTGAGAGAAGAGGCTTCAGCTTGTTTTCTTCTGTACTTTGCTGTACAGGTTGCTAATTTATTTAATTGCAGTGCATCTGTCTGTCTTGGTGTTTTGTAAGATGTTTTTAAAATGCATTGTTAAATCCTTTCTTCTTCTTCTTCTTCTTCTTCTTCTTCTTCTTCTTCTTCTTCTTCTTCTTCTTCTTCTTTTTTTGGCAATCTTTTGAACCTGCCATCCACTGTATGTCCTTCCTAAGATGAAAAACCCAACAAGCAAACAGTGATTTTTTTTTTTAAATTGGTTTGTGGTTGGGGAAGAGAAAAGCCAAAGCGTGTGCCATGAAGGTTGAATGTGTGTCAAAATTGATTCTCATGGAGGAGAAATTGATTCTCACACTCCTCACGGAGGAGTGAAGCTTTTCCTTTCTGGTGTCTCTGATGTCAGAATTTTACAAACTATGCAACAAAGACTTTCTTTCTCTAGTGTTTTATACTTGTAGAACTGCCACTCCACCCTGCCCTTTTCTCCTTTCCTCACAGTGCCTTTGACTCTGGTAACAGCCAGGTTTCTTCAGATGATAATAAAAGTACTATAGACCACAAACAACTGTCTGTGTGATTCTGAATTCAGCACTGGGTATTTGGTTTCTTCATAGCCTCAGCCAAGCTTGGGAACAATCAGAAATGGGGGACGAAGAGTCCGAATAGGCTTCAACTAAAATTTTAAAAAAATTAAAAAGTAAGAACTCTCAGTCTTAAAGGCTGAGAAGCAGAAATTTATTTATCATAATGGAATGCTTTGACACATTCCCTTCCCTTTTGTCCAAAGATTATTGACTTGTTTCCCCCAGTTCAGCCTCCCCAGTCTGAGTTTCTCCATATGTTTTGGTCTACAGTTATCATGTCTCCCAACCAGCATGGCCAATGGTCAGGGATGATGAGATGTGTAGGCCAAAACAGATGAAGGAAGACACAATAGGGAATGACTGTCCTGTTCTTTTTCACCTCTCCTACTAATCGAGCAAGATACTAAAGCAGGGTGGAGAATCATGTAGCTTTCCAGATGTTGTCTGTCTCCCACCATTAATCGCCCTTTCAGTTGCATGCCAACAACATCTGGAGGGCTGCATGAGTCCCATCAAGAGTCCATCCCTCCTCACAGCTCAGAGAGGTAACATCCTGTCCTTTCCCCCATTCCTGGGAGCTGAGTCTGGGTTAGCTTAATCTTCTCATTGGATTTTCAAGTCAGAAGGTTTGGATAGCACAAGGAAGATCTTTGGTGTGCTTCTGACTTTCCTGGGAATCAAGAGCAAAGAGGAAATGGCCTTGTAGCCACTGGCTCATTGGGCTTTCCATAAACCCTCAAATAATGTCATTTTCCCATCATGTACATTCTCAGGCACTGGCTGCAGAAGACAAAAAAGATTGGGATAGGAATACTGCGTGTAGATGAGCTTCATGAAAACGTAGCCTGGTGAACTTACAGATATGGTGTTGCATAAGCGGTGGTGGAGGATTATTGATACATGTCTAAAAGGCCCAATCCCTTTAACAGGAGCCTATCATTCATATTCATTCATTCACTCACACACACACACACACACACACACACACACACGGCAGTGGCCGGGGAAGAGAGGAAAGAAGGAAATGCACTGGAAGGTCTGACTGTAAGAAAGCACGTAACAAATGAAGGGAGGTTGGGGCCCTTATAATTCAGCTACAAATCCAGACAGGAAAATTCTGTTCAAGGATCCTAAGAAGTTCAGTCTAAATCAGGGAGATGGACTGCAAGTCCTAGTAACTCTACTAGCTGGTATAACCAAGAAAAATGTCAAGAGATTCAGTCTCATGATTTCAACTGAGAAATAGCAAACACCAAAGAAGAGCGAGAAATATTCTATATACCTTGTACAATCTTTACTAATAGATGTATTGTTTTAATGACCTCCCTTTAAAAAAAAAGTATTGTTTTCCTTAAATTTAATTAGTTCAATACCTGATGTTAAATTAAACAAGCACCCAAGGGCTTCTCAGCCTCTCCCAGTGTATTTGCATTAATGAACAGCAGACAGGAGAAGGTTATAGAATCATAGAATCATAGAAATGTAGAGTTGGAAGAGACCACACAGACCATCCAGTCCAACCCCCTGCCATGCAGGAACACCCTCAAAGCACTCCTGACAGATGGCCATCAAACCTCTGCTTAAAAACCTCCAAGGAAGGAGCCTCCGCTACACTCCGAGGCAGCAGATTCCACTGCCGGACAGCCCTGACTGTCAGGAAGTTCTTCCTGAGGTTCAGGTGGAATCTCCTTTCCTGCAGCTTGAATCCATTGCTCCTTGTCCTGGTCTCTGGAGCAGCAGAAAACAAGCCCCCTCCTTCCTCTACGTGGCATCCTTTCAAATATTTAAACATGGCTATCATGTCCCCTCTTAACCTCCTCTTCTGCAGACTAAACATACCCAGCTCTCTTAAGACTATCCTCATAGGGCATGTCTTCCAGGCCTCTCACCATTTTGGTCGCCCTCCTCTGGACTTGCTCCAGCTTGTCAATATCCTTCTTGAATTGGGGTGCCCAGAACTGGACACAGTATTCAAGATGGGGTCTAACCAAAGCAGAGTAGAGTGGTACCAGTACCTCTCTCGATCTAGACACCATACTCCTATTGATGCAGCCGAGAATTGCATTGGCTTTCTTGGCTGCCGCATCACACTGCTGACTCATGTTCAGCTTGTGGTCTATGAAGACTCCTAGATCCCTTTCACACGCACTGCTATCCAGCCACGTGTCCCCCACGTGTCTGGATGATCTGTGAAATACAGCTTGTTTTATTTGCTCTTTTGTTTCATTAGTGACTTTTTATTTCTTTAACACAAGTTGGCAGTTCAAGAAAAGGATCTTGAAACTTCAGTTCTAAATATACTTATAAAGCAATAAGTCCAGTAGAACTGAGCAGAACTTACTCTAAGTCAGGGACAGCATAATGAATATCCCTGAGGTAACCATACGTTCATAAGTCTTCCCTTCTCCAGATTTACTTTATAAAATAGTTGTATATATGCTGCACTGGATGACCCAAGGGAATGCAACGGAACAGATCTCCCCCTTCCTCCAGGTGAAAAGTCAGGTCTTTCTGTGCCTGCAATGAACTCAAATCCTACATTTTGACAGAGAGGGAGACAATTATAGCAAAGGAGGCAGTTTTATCTCCTTAGGTTTAGTTACAATGGGCGCTGTACTATCACAGGTTTACGCAAATTATCAACTTTGCATCAACTCTACATGACAGTCAAGTCAACTCCACATGACGGTGACCCTATCCCAAGGTTTTCTAGATTTGTTCAAAGGGGGATTGCCCTTACCTTCCTCTTAGGCTGAGAGAGTGTGACTTACCCAATGGAACCCAGGAGGTTTTCATGGCTGAGAATACTAATCCAACACTCACATAACTACGCCACAGTGGCTCCTATATGCTTCATAAGAAACTCAAAGGAAATTCTTCATTTCGTAACTCAAATCTTTCATAGGACAGTGTTGTTCAAAGTGGTGGTTCCCCCGACCAGTGCCTATCCCTGAGCCGTTGGCTCCTGGTTCCTGGAAAGTTTCCAAGAAAGAAGGACATGGTTGTGCCCAGTGGACAAAAACGTACTGCCAATCCATTTTTGCCTGTTTGGAAAAAAATAATTGCTGATCCCCCATATCAGATATTCTGAGAAGCACTGTCAAAGAAAACATGGATTTTGATGAAGAATCTGAAGGATGGGGTGAGAGAGACACTGTCACGTTCAATGGGCAGTAGAAGCAGTGAACAAAATAATTTTAAGAGAACACTGGCTTCTACTTGGACCTCACCAATAAGACTGAGCCCATTTCCGCACTACGCTCTTATAGCGCGATTATTCCACTTTCAACATCCTATGGAATCCTGGGGTTTGCCATTTCGGGAGGGGCCGGCCGCAATAAGAATGTAGTGCAGAAATGGCCAGAGTATTGAAAAGGTGCTTTGCTTTTGATCAGAGTCAAGGTTGCCCAAGACAGTTTGCACCCTGAGGCAGAGCAGCAAATGGAGATTCCCACAATCCAACCAGATCCAAGTGGGTAGTATCCATGGGGCACAGTATTCCTGGTCTCCAGTAGTCAGATTATTTTGGCACAGGAGGCAACAAAACCCACAGGTACTTCTACCATCCGTGAGGATCAGAACCCAATAATAACAAAGTACTTAATTGTTTGCTGCCCTTTCCTGACACTTAAAATTTGCAGCAGGAAGCAGCTGATTCACTCCCCCTTTATGGTAGAACTGGCCTCCTCAGAGACTTCAAGGCGGTTTTGCATTATTAACTCTGGGTAATCTTTCTGGGAGATCCAGCATGGCGTAGTGTTTTCAGTACTGGAGACCAAGCTTTGATTCCCTGCTCAGCCATAGAAACCCACTGGGTGACCTTGGGCGCATCGCATACTCTCAGCCCCAGAAAACCCCTTGATAGCTTTGCCTTAAAGTTGCCATAAGTCAGAAACAACTTGAAGGCAAACAACAACCGCTGCCACGACCATCTTTCTGGTTAAGGCCTTCTCAGTGGCTGTTCCTAGACTCTGGAACTCTTCCTTAATATCCTTCCATTGTTAGGCAAAAACGTTTTTATTCCGACAGTCTTTTAGGTGCAAATTTTTGTGAAGAAAGGGGTTGGAGAGGGTGCTATCTTGTTTCTACTGAACTGTTCTTAAACTATTTTTAAAATCTGTTTAAAGGTTAATTTTTATTTTTAATATTGTACATTTAACCCTATTTGAATATTGACTTTTATGTGGTCTTAGCTGTATTTTATTTGTTTTCAATTTAAAGCTGCCTTGAATCCCAATTTTGGAGAAAAGATAATATATAAATATAGTTAATAATAATTAACAATAGCCTTGGAAGAGAGAAAAGAGAAAGGGGAGCCATGTGGGCACCACTTGAGAAGCTGACAAAAACAATACAACCAGTTTGTAAAAACAAACAAACAAACAAGCCTTCATATTTTTCTGTCATTTCTCTCACCTTTTTTTTGAACACAGAAAAATTATTAAAGAGGGAAATTCAGAACAGCTATCCAGAATGTCTTCCTGAAGCCGTAGGCCTAAGTAATTCCTGTTGCATTTTAGTATTGCCAGGTTTTCAAAATAACAATAAGAGGCTGTCAAAATTCATGACTTGCAGAGTTTGCAAGTTCTACTTAAAGACTAAATGGAAGTATTGAATTAAGTTAACCTAGCCATGTGTGCCTCTGTAAAACTAATATATTGCCCACTTTAATGACGTGTTCTGTCTTTATGAAGGAATCTCACCCCAAAATACAGGATTTTTGGCATCTCATTCAGTCTATAAGAAAGGAAATCCTTTCCAATCCTCAAATAGCAACACTCCTTATAATAAAGCTCATCCCTATAAAGAACAAGCTTTCTGGCTCACTGGCTCACTATGAAACTGCCCCTTGCGCTGAACAACTGAACTGCAGGCAGTAGCCTCATCTGTGAATAAATCCAGATGGACTCTGTTGCTCACCAAATCAGATAATGCATTTTTCTTGGCATTTGGGCTGGCCCAAGACGTTTTTTTGCTGCCTGAGGCAAGAGACCCTCCGTTCCACCAGTAGTCACCTTGAGGCCCAACACTGAGGAAGGAAAAGTTGGATATTAATGAAGGTGAGGATGCACCAAAACCAAGCGGATTGGAAGTTGAATGTCTGTTCAACACTAGCAGTGGGGAAGTACAGCACCTTGGCTTCTGATGGGATTCTTGACGGGTCGATGGCCTTTGGTTCTGGCTTGTGGTTTTGTTCCATGACTCCTGGTTTTCAAATTCTGGCTCACCTCAGATTGCTGCCTGCATACCCTCCCACTGCTCTGATTTGTCAGGGACAATCCTGATTAATTCTCTCTTGTTCCAGTTTTTCAGCTGCGTTTAAATGTCCCAGTTTCTCTTGCCTCCTCCCACTTTCTCCACTCTGTTCTCAGCTTACTTCAGCTGCTACAAACTTGGTCCCTTTCCACGACTTACCTGCATCCCATGACATCCTGGTGTCATCTGGGGACGACACCTTTGCCAGGATTGGAGTGTATCCTGAACACACTCCCCATACCTGGGTGGCTGCCAGCAGATAGTAGCGTCCAAGACTCTCTCTTTCCTTTGACAGTGCAGCTGGCCTCTTCCGGATTATTTCTGGTAATAGTATAACTGGGGATGCGAATTGTGACAATGTCATGCGATAGCACAAATCGTGGACCAACTTCAACGCATCCCCGTGCTGGGATGGGGCTGTAGTGTGGAAATGGCCTTAGTTTGGGGTGGAAGAGTAGTTGTACTCAAATAACTCAGCAGGGGGAGCAGAGGAAAGGAGAAGAGAGGGCAGACTCTTGACTTTGGCCCTTTCTGCACCTTACCTTCTTCTGGCGCTGGGGTGTGGGGATCACGCGAGCAGTCTTCAGCGAGAGGCTCTCGCATCCAGGGTCCTTCAGCTCCGCATGAGTTGCCTGTTTGCATGAGAGCCCCGTCTCTTCCTTCCGCAGTGCGGCCTGGGACCTTCCCAGGCTGCACTGGGGCAGGAAGCGTGACCGGGGCGGCTGCAGAGGCTCCACATGACAGGTAAGTGCATGTGGGGCCCGGGAGCAATGCGCGATCATGCACTATTTTCAGCTTCTAGCTGAAAATTAAAAGGTGTGCGATCAGTGCCTGCTGGCCCCTGGGGCATTGCACAATTGTGAGTGCATTGTGTGGATCGCTGCTCACAATCACGCGATGCTCCAGGTGCCCTTTCACATGGAAAAGGGCCTTTGTCTGTCATCTCAGGCAAAAATAAACTGCCATAACCTCTCCTAGCTTGTGTCTAATTCCTCACTGATAACCTCGGTGGTCTTGACTGTCCTCTGATGCTGCTTGGCTGTGCATGTCCCACCTGTGAAATGTCACTTAGCATGCACCTGCTGCCTAGCCCTGACAAGGACTGTGTTTGCTACTTGTGCTCCTGTGGAAGCCAGTTTAGGAGGGAGTCTCCCATTGAATTCAGCAATATTTGCATCAGAGTTAATGTCAGAGGTCACCAAAGTTCCCTTTTTGGATTATATCTCCTGAAACTTGCCAGCTAGCATGGCCACGCAGGTCATCCTGGCTGGGGCTGAGAGCGGTTCTCAAAACTTTGATTTTAGCAAAGGAACTTTCCCAAGCTCTGGTATGGTCAATATGCATTGAATATGGCTGCTTTGTAATGGGATATCATGTATGCACATATATGGAAGGTTGGATGGTTGTTTGGATGCTTCTAGAGTGGAAATGTCAAATCCCCTTGAAAGTGTTGGTGGCAGCGTAAGCAGTTTTGCAGTGTTAAGTATTTTGCAAGAAATCATGAGGCTGGTGTGGGAGTAGAAAACTAGCATCTGTAAAAATGCTGATTTTTAAAGTTCCTTCTTCACATGCCAGTTGCTTAATGTAAGTGGAAGCATGTGTGATTCCCATTACACCTCCCTCCCTAAGGCAAGTATAAATAAAAGCAGACTTCTGAAAGCTACTGTTGGATGCTTGCATGTAATGTTATGGGAACTTGCTATTTCAGTCATTAGTGATGTGTGTTTAAAAGGGAATTTGTTTGGATTTTTGAAACATCTGGTTTTTGAAAGTTGCTTAGAATCATAGAACAGAAGCACAGTGTTAGAGGGGGCCTCATGGGCCATCTGGTCCAACCTCCTGGTCAGTGCAGAATCTCCAGCTAAATTGTGAAATTTATTTAAAAATAAAAAATTACTAAGTATCCTAACTTCCTACTTGAAGAGATGGCAGATAATGATAATAAAATCCAAACAGAACACACAATTGTAAGATACAACACAAAATGTTTATGTTTTAACCATCGCATCTCAGGCCCTCGTGAACTCCCACAGACTCTGGTGAACAGATAGGAGGAGTTCCATTTTCTGCCACTCATGCCCGATGTTCTGCTCAGTTTTAGCAGGAGGAAAACACAAAAATGTCACAAGCTATGGGTGCAAAATTCCCTGGGGAGCCGCATCACTTGTAAATAAGACCTGTGTATCAATTTAGAGTTTCTAGTGTTTGTTTCTCCTGATCCCTCCATCTGTCCTTTGTGAAATCATGAATCATACTTTTGCTGATTTATGTTACACTTATCCATCCATGCATCTGTGCATTATGACTAACAGATTTATGCAGATTTATCAATGTATTCAACTTTTACTTGCTGATTTCTTTTTCAACATTTATGATGGCATTGCAGTTCTGTGAGTAACACTTTGTCATGCTTTGAGGAGGTGGCATATTGAGATCGTTGGGGCTACAGTTTGAATTTGTCTCAGTTGGCCTGCTTTAAGTATGTCTAAGTCCAGATCCATTTCTAGAAATGATGAGTGCTTGCTTCCCACTTTTCCTCCACGCAGATCAGAGCAGTACTCCTGATCCTCCCACATTTTATCCTGTGAGATAGTTTAGGCTGACAGTGAGTCAGTCACCTAAAATCACCCAGAAAGCTTTGTGTTTGAGTAGGGATTTTAATCTGGCTATCCACAGGCCTCATCACAATACTCTAGCATGAATGAGGCAGTGCTTTTGTGAGCTGTTCTGGCATTTAGCTTTGACCTAGTCTAGAGTGGTCGTAGATTCCCTGGCCTGCACGTGTATCGACACACAATCAGCCTGTTTATTTGCAAACAACAAAAAAGCATGGATTAAACTGTACCCCCACCTAATCTATAAACTAATTCAATCTGTGTGGTTGGATGTACTCCGAGTTGTTCTATAACCAAGCCCTCCAGCTGAATTGCCTGTGAATCTCAGCCATTGTCTTATCCTAAAAGTCAGAGTCAAGACTTAAGAATTTAATTAAGAAGTAATTATGGGGTTGTTAAAGACCGTGGACTTAAAATTGATATAATTTACAAAAATTAAGGCATGCTTTTGCCCAACAGTTTATAGTACAATCCCCAATGAGTGCTTTTATGCAAGCCTCAGTAAATAGTTTTATCAGTGGAAGAACACAGATAAACTCGAGCTGAGGTAATGATCCAAGACAAAAAAGGCAGAGTGGCCAGGATATAAAAACTTATTTTAGATATTCCCCCTTCCATATAACATAATCTTTCTTTTGCATGCAGCCTTACCATCAGCAGCAAAATCCATCACTAGCCTATATTTTAAGGCTGGTAAAGAATAAAGAAAATGTGCCTTTTTGTTTATTTAATTGCATTTAATTTGCTTGTGTGTGTGTGTGTGTGTGTGTGCATGCACGCTTGCTTTTCTGGGCTTTGAGACTGGCCTTATAAAGAAGACTTACAAAACACAAAGAGTTACATTGAGGTGGCTAGCCATAATGAGTAAAAAAAGGGAACGTGTATCAAAGAGGATATGGATGAGGTATAAGGCACGCAACAAAGTTATCAAAGGAAATGCAGATATGAATGATTTTCAGTGTCTCACTCTCTTATTCTCAGTGTCCTCATTTTGCCCCCCCCAATAGCTACATCCCTGTGCAACCTCTTCCTTCTAGCTACATTCTAGTTTTTGTCAATGTCCCCAAATCAGTGTTGGATTACTTAAATTGAGGAGAGTTTTTTTCCAACCTGTAGTCAGTGTTGTGTTGTGTTTTAAGAGACAAGTCTAGAAGTCGAAGCATTGGCAGGCCATGCTAATTTTTGCTTTTAATGGGAATGCTTTCAGTTTTTATATAGGAGTGGTTGAGGTTTGTACTGCTTCCTCAGAGGCTGGGACCATCCTGACTTAGACCTATATGGCTGCAACATGAAAAGAACTTGTGAGTTTAACATACTTTCCAACATTTCACAAATGAAAATTGAGACATGTGTGGCCAAGCAACATTAGAGTGTGAGCAAGATGATAAAAGTTATCAGTGAGAAGGAACACATAAGCTAGGAGAGGTTGCAGCAGTTTGCTTTCTCATGAGCTGACTGGGAGTATACAATTCTGCCCCTTCTCTCCTCTCCCCATTGAGCTGAGTATAAACTAGAGTTTGCAGCAATTGGACGTAGCAATAGCACGTGTATTTCTATACCACTTATCAGCCAAGTGCTCTCTAAGTGGTTTACAATGTGTTAGCTAATTGCCCCCAACCAGCTGGGTACTCATTTTACCAACCAAGTTGGAAGGCTGAGTCAACCTGGAGCCCGACAGGATCGAACTCACAACCTTGTGGCTACAGTACCAGCATTTAATCACTGTGCTACCAGGGCTCTTAGTAAGATGAAGGCCCTTTTCGCACTGCATTTGCCATGCGAAAGGGCTCCTGGAGTGTCGCGTGATTGTGAGGAGCGATCTGCATGACGCACTCACAATCGTGTGACGCTCCAGGGTAGGGCAGGCACTGCTCGTGCACTTTTTATTGCTCCAGGGCCCCGCATACACTTTCCTTGCATGTGGAGCCACCAGAGCCACGGCGGTCGCACTTCCTGCCCCAGCGCAGCCTGGGAAACTCCCAGGCTGTGCTGCGGAAGAGGCGGGGCTCTCACGCTACCTGCTCGGGAGCCGGCAGCTCACGCTGAAGCAGCGGGGATGCGAGAGCCTCTCACTGGAGGCTGCTTGTGCAATCCCGGCACCCCAGCACCGAAAAAAGGTAAGCTGCAGGAAGAGCTGAAGACGGGGGGAAATAGGAAAAGGAGAGAGAAATTGGGACATTTTAAAAGCAGCTGAAAAAGTGGGATGACGGAGGATTAATTGGGACTGTCCCTGCCAAATCAGGACAGTTGGAGAGTATGAATTATGTTCTTTAAAGCTGGATGTTATTCTGTGTTCCAGGAGACTTTAATAAAGAAATTGTTAGTTGAAGACACCGCATAGTGCTATTTTCCTTATTAATAAGTCATGGTCATCTTAAATTACAAGGAAACCAAGGCTAGGAAAAAAAAATAAAGATCTAGGTCTGTACTCAGAAGCCCATTCACAGTACATAAATACAGTGCTATATTCCATTTCATCTGCCATGGCAACCTCCTGTAGAATTTTGGGGTTTGCAGTTTGGTTAAGCAGTAGATGTTATGGCTGAGAATTCTAAATGCCCTTACCTAAACTACCACTCCCAGGATCCCATGGGATATTGCATGGTAGTTAAAGTGGAATATAAATTTGTAGTGTGAATGGGTCCCAGGGCTTTATCTGGTCAGGTGCACCAGCACTGGACCTTTTATGTTCAGCTGACTAAAAGGTTAAGCAAGTTGGTGGTGCAGCCCATATGAGGTACTTTCAATTTAGGCTCAAGTTACCAGAAGTGTGATGTTGGCAACACAAGAGGTAAGTGCTGGAGCCCTGCTCTGGGAAGGAGCTTGCATGGGAGAGGCAACGACATCAGTGAAAGGAAATTCATAATGCCCATCTGCCATTTTGAAAGCTAATTACTGACCAGTAAATTATAACTATGCACAAATCCTTCTGTGCACTATTCATATTCTGTGATTCACTTTTTCTTCATGTTGTCCTTCTGACCAGACAAGACCTCTTTCCCCTGCCACACCCCAGACAAATTAGAAAACTGCTGAGCTAGATGGTGTGTTCAGGTAGTTTCTATTTACAATTGCTGTTTTCAAATACGACCAAAGCAGAAGTGTTGGATGACAGAACTAAAGAATAATTATGGGCTGTGTGTGGGAGCCCATGATGGCATCAGCAATGTCAAATAAATTTCCTGAAGGAATCAAATATTTTTGTTTTGAGGGAATGTGGAACAAAGCTGTTGTTGAAGTACTTACTGATCTTGGGAGAAACTCCGCTTGAGCCTTTGGTATGATGTATGCTAACCTGTCTCCAATGTACATTTTTTTCTAGTGTCTATAGGTAGGGAACATGTAGACACCAACATATTGGTTATTATAGGGCATTGCTTAAGTCCAGGCTATTTTACAGACTGTCTCCCCATAGGAGCTTGTCCAGGCCCTGAGATCCTCAGAAGAAGCCTTTCTTTCACATCTACCACTGTCATCGGCAAGTTGGTAGGGATGCAAGGCACAATTTTCTTGGTAGCTGTCTCTGGACTCTGGAACTCCCTTCCCAAGGAGGCCAGAATGGCCCACTCCGTGTTGCCCAGGGACAACTACTGGTCCAGGAACCAGTACTTTGAGCAGCACTCTTTTAGTGTTTTGACTTCAGAGTTACTCTGAGAACATCATTTTAGATATCTGAGGATAAACAATCTGGCAGAATGAACAGCAACCAGAAGAACCTGCTTCTGTCTTAAAATGCAAGAGGATTTTAGCTTTCCTTCTGCCTTCCAACACACATCATTTCTGCAGTACTTGCTGTCTGTGTCTCTTTTTGCCAAGTCGTCATACTGTGTGTCTTAAAGTGACAAGGGTGTTATGAGGAACCTGATGGATCAGGCATAGTCAGCTTTGTGTTCCTGATGATGTGTGCTTTTTTGTTGTTATTGCTTTCACATGGTTGCCCAACTGTGTATATATGTGCATTTCCAGATCAGATTATCAAGCAACAAAAAATTGCTTCAGCTTCTAGGATGTTGCATGTTCTGCTAGCATGCAGTAGGTTCTCACTGGGGAAAGATGCATTCAAACATCCCCCCCCCGCAGTTTCAGATACAGGGCCAGTACAACACAATATATAAATGTGCATTCCTCCATCAGTAAATTGGCTAGTGACCATGACATCAGTAACAATAAACTGTAGAACTTCCTCACTTTTGTACTCCATTCATTTTGTGACCTTTGTTGAATTAAAAAACAAAAACAAAACCTTTTAGAAACAAAGGATTCCTGTGTCGCCTGGCATAAGGTGTATCTGCACTGCATAATTGTAGCAGTTGATAGTATTTTAACTGCTGCAGTTTAATTCTTTGGAATACTGGGATATTTAGTTTGGTGAGAGATGTAGACAGGCACCCTGCAACTGTTCTAAGGTGTGTGTGGGGGTGTTATTGGCAGGCAGATTGTTATTGATTTTGTCTACTTGCAGTTCTTGCTGGGGGTGGACAAATTCCTTTTCCTGCCATGGTTATTGAAACATCCTTAACTATAAATATTCTTACAAGCAGAATGTACTAAATACCCACAAGTGTTCTCCAGGTGTTCAGTATAGCTTACTCCCAAATAGATGTGCACAAGATACACTGTAGGCAACCTTTATTTTTCCTGGGAAGGTTCAACAACAATAGTTGCCTTAATATTTCTTAGTGCCTAATCATTTAGTACACTTGCAGTTGATGTTTCCTGAGGATTCTCAAATATATACTTGGTGATCCATTTTTGCCAGTTATATTCAGAAGACCTTAGACCCCTTCTCCCTACTTTTTTGTGGGAGATTGTCTCAAGCCCACGCACCTGCTGTGTTTCTTGGTCCATGAATGTAGAATTCCTTGCTAGAGGAATCTAGTTCAGTTTCCTGGATAGCAGCTTAAGAGTTCCCTCTAGTAGGGAATTTTAAGTATATTCCAGGATTCCATAGGATAGCTCCATGGCAGTTAGAGAAACATCAAAGTGTTATAAATCTGTAGTCTGGACACACCTGTAATTGCAAGAATGTTCACCGTTCAAACATGGAGAGGACTATAGTTCAGTGATGAAATTAGACCAGCACAGCATATTTTAATATTTTGTTCGGCTATGACAAGTTTCTGTGTGAGTGGCACATGAGTAAAATGGCTGGGAAGGTGCTTTCTGCGGAAGTTAAATGCTTCACACTCCACCCGTTTTGCAAGAGCTTGCAGACAGTCTGTGTTCCCCTTTTGGCGACAGCCTTGCTGTCCGTGCATTTTATGTCAAATCATTCTCAGATCAGTTTATTTTCTGTAATCAGCATGAGACTGTAACAGAAGGGAAATTCCCCATCCCGGCCCTTTGAGCTGCTGTTCCTATAGTTTCTTTTTCTTTTTCCCCAAAGTATTTTTCTTTCTTTCACAATTTGGGGAAAGAAGAGGCTCAAGGAGAAAGGTTTACTTGCCTTGCTTCTCCCTACACTTTACTTCTACAGTAGTTCAGATTGGGGCAAAGGGCTGCCGCCCCCTGACTATCTTTTTGGACTGTAACATCTAACATTCTTTATCATTGCTATGGTAGATAGGGCAATCAGGGGTTGCAGTCCAGCAACATCTGGAGGCTTGCTCTTTACCTGGATTAGGGCTTCTGTTATTGCTTTATGAAAGAAAAAGACTTGGAGTACTTCCAGATGAGCCTTTCATCTCATCATAATCCTGTCTTGTACATTGAGTGGGGGTGGGGGGTTGGATACACATAATATCATTCACTCATAACTTTCCTACATTTTCACACTGTTTCTTCCATTTCTGCTAGAGAATAAGTAGGAATCAGTACTCCGTGTCTTTCTGACCATACGCCTAGGAGCCTTGCATGTGGAAGTACCCTTGGCTAGTCCCATGTGTGGGAGTTTAAAAAATGCATACTGTATATTATCTGAACTTTTGCTAACAGCTGATGCAAGCAAGGCAAGAGGACACCAAAATACGTGAATCCTATTGTGTAATCATATATGCTCCAATATACTATGTGACTGCTGTGTAAAGGTGATCGGACAAAATTCTGAGCAATGATCTAATCTCACACCAGCTGGCATAGAAGGTTTACTGCTGGACTCAGTTCACACACTGAGTGGGTAGTAATCAAGGTTGTTGTTGTTGTGCGCCTTAAAGTCATTTTTGACTTATGGCGACCCTATCGCAGAGTTTTTTGGGGTTGAATGTGTGTCATGCACCCAAGGTCACCCAGTGGGTTTCTGTAGCCAAGCAGGGAATTGAACTCTGCTCTTCAGAGTCATAGTCCAATGCTCAAATGTCCGTGCTGGCTCTCAGTAATCAGAGTACTATACTAGAAATCACTGGATCCTTTCTATCTGATTAAACCATCCTCATCAGGGCAGATCCATACATCCATGGGCCTCCTTGGACTACAAGTATAGGACTAGGATGGTAATAAGCAGCCATCCATGTGTTATTGGATTGCAAATGCCAGCAGCTGTAGCAGAACAGAGGAGAGTGAGGAATGCCAGAAGCAGCCCAACCATATCTGCTGAACCAAATGATTCCCAACCATCAAGGACTATCCAGTTCCCAGAGGGAATTTTGGGGCATCACAAAATTATTTCTGTACAATTTATTTGTTTGTTTATCCCAAGGCACCTCCAAACATAGTAGAAATGTCCTTTGTATCCACTAGAGGTCATTTTGGAGCAAAAAGTATTTTTTTCTGCAACTGCCTGTCTGTGACCCATGGGCCATAGTTTACCCATCCCTGTTCTGTGGGGAAATGGTGCATCAATTGCATGAAACAGACTTATTTGAGATGGTATGCTTGTATTTAAAGGCAAAGACAAGACAAGCAAACCTGTGCACAAATGGTTGAATTGTAGCAAAGCTGTTTTTTTTTGAAAGGCAGTAAATTATGAACCATCTAGCCTAATTAATATGTGTGTGCCAATGGAGCAATTCAAATTAAATATAATAACAGGCAACAGGTAATAATTTTTAAAAAGTTAACTCTTAATTAAGGCATGGGAAAACAACTCACTCCACTTCCCAGCCTCTTAGTATCTCACATGACAGCTTACATTTTCATAGGGGGAGGGACAAAACTAAATTATGCAAATGATGGGTGATACATATTTCTTCAAGGTGGCTGATGCTTTTGGGGTGGTTTTCTTTTTTCTTCATTTTCAAAGATAATTGCTGCTGATCTTGGCTGACCTTTTATCCCAAACCTATTGTTGAAATTGAAGGCAGGTTTGATGAGTGAATTTGCTGTCACAGAAAATAGGGGGAAACGTTGCCTCCAATATGTGTGTGTCTTCTCATAATCAGTTTTTCTATTCAGAATGTAGCTCTTGAAATATGAACAGTTATCCATACTGTGGCTTGCCGCTGGGTTAAAGGAACTTCTGTGCACCAGTGTGATATTGGGAGCCTTGCTGCTGCCCCCTATGAGGACCCATAATTGTGTGAGGCTCTTGTGAGCAAGGGGCGTGGACTAAAGGCCATGAAGGAGCTGAGACAGGCACAGTTGTTAGAGCCTGCTATTATTACTGTTGGGTTTCTTCTTCTTCTGACATTATATTTCTATCACGCCTTTCCCCACTCAAGGCTCAGAGTGGTTTACAACAAATTAAAAAACATATCGTAAAAATCCACAAGATGCAAAAGTCAAGATGAGATTAAACAATCAAAAAAATAAAACCAGATTAAAGCATGCATCATTAAAATGCACACCACACACAAACACAGCAGTTTGCAGGATCCAGACCATTATTTGGTGAGATGGCCCTTACATAGTCAATCACCAAACACCTGTGTAAACAGAAAAGTCTTTACTTGTGTGCAAAAATAAAGTAGGGACGGTGCTAGTTGAACTTCTCTGGGGAGTTTCAGAGCCTGGGGGCAGCCACTAAAAAGCCGCTACCCCCACCTCGTGTTCCTAACAGATGCAACTGTGAAGATGGTGGGACAGAGAGAAGGGCCTCCCCGGCAGATCTCAAAGCACAGGCTGGTTAAGAAAAATATTGTCCTTCAAATAACCTTGGCCTGAGTCGATTAGGGCTTAATAGGTCAATCAGCACTAGAATTGTGTCTAGTAACAGTTTAGTAGCCAATGGAGCTGTTCCATCAAGGGAATTGTGTGTTCCCTGTCGCCAGCCCAAGTTAACAATCTGGCTGCAGCTCTTTGACCCAACTAAAGCTTCTGAGCATTTTTCAAAGACAGCCCCATGTAGAGTGCATTACAATAATCTAAACAGGATGTAACCAAGGCATGTATTACTATGGCCAGATCTGACTTCTGCAGGAACAGGCGCAGTTGGAGCACAGGCTTAAACTGTGCAAATGCACTCCTAGCCACTACTGAAACCTGAGCTTCAAGGTTCAGAGCTGAATCCAGGATCTCACCCAAGATGCAGACTTGCATCTTCAGGGGGAGTGTAACCCCATCTAGCACAGGTTGAATCCTATTTTGGGTTTGCCTTTTGAATTCACCTAGACAAAGTGTTCCAGTTGCCATTTTTCTGAACAGCTTGGTACCTAAAATTCCTTTTTCAATTACAATTCCCAGGTGTTAGCTATGCAGACTGGGGATTCTGGGAATCACTGTCCCACACTGAGCTTTTCCATAGTATGGCCCTTAACACACTCTCCAACAGTTAGAAAATGGAACTGGTAAGTTATTGCAAGAAACTACCAAAAATTACTGCTATATGTAGACTCTTCCCTTCCCCAGGGATAGCCTAAGCCATTTTGCTGCCTGAGTTCATACAGCAAATGCCCATCCACCCCCATGCAAGTCCAGGTTCATAGTACCAAAAATCAGCAGTGTTATTTCAGCAAAGGAGATAAAAAATCCCTGAAGCTCTTCTCCCGTACTTGACACTAAAAATACAACAGTAACAAAGTACATAACCATATTCTATGATTATGTGATACCAACATCTGCTGCATGGGATAGTCACTTCACTCTGCCTATAGTAGGTCTGGCCCTGCCCTTCTATCACAGATCGCTGAAGATTTGACTCTTCCTGCTATATGTTGTGCCCCAAGTGATAACTTAGCATTATTTACAAATGTTATCTGCTACAAACTTATTTGCAGCAAAGCAAAATGTATCTGCATATCCCTACTCTAGCCTTTTTCATTCACTTGTCATGTGTGGCTTTAAGACAGAGGTGGGCAAAAATCAGCACTCTAGTTGCTGTTGGAGTGCAACTCCCATCAATCCCAGCTAATATAGCCAGTGATGAGGGATGACAGGGATTGCAGAGCAACAATATCTGGAGGGTGATGAGATTGTTGCCGCTTTAAGGGGACAGAACCCTGGCCTAGAACAAAAACAACACCCTAAGCCAAGTACATTTCTTACTGCAGCCCAATTTGGAGTCTTGTCATGTTGTGCGGCTTATCAAACCCAACAAAGCAAAGCTGTGTCCCACGGATTTTTGATTTGCTCAAAACCCATTAGGCAGAACTTGGGAACAGAAAAATATTTTCATCTTAATTGAGAGACATTCTCCCCTTTCCCCCTAGTTAGCATGCAAGTAACTTGTAGAAATAGGATAGGGGCCAAGTGGGGAGCGTGTGGAAGGGTTAAAGCCATGATGGTGGTTTTGGGTGGTCCTTGTCAAACCTCATTGGGCTAAAGTCCCTTCAAACCATCAGCAACTGAGCTGGGGGCTCCTTTCCTCAGGGCAAACACTCAACTTTCCCGCAGTTTAGGCCATTCCCTCCTTACACTATTATAATGCTATTATTCCACTTTCAACATCCTGTAGAATTCTGGGCTTTGTAGTTTACTGAGGCCAAAGAGCTCTCTGGCTAAGAATTCTTTTTTTTTTTTAATTAAAGTACATATTTTAATATGCTGCATCAAGTGAACAAAGAGCATCACAAATACAAGAGAAGAGTACTATATATGATTACAGCAGCAGCCAGAACAATATATGCTAAATATTGGAAAAGGAATATAACGCCGGAACTGGAAGAATGGTTAATTAAGCTATAAGAATGTGCATCTCTGGAAAGTTTATCAAGAGCAATGAGAGAGGAAAAAGGGGGAGATAACAATAATGAAATGATGGAAATGAAGAGATACATAGAGAATAATTGGGTAAAGATTTGCTAAGAATTCTTTAAACGCCCCTCCCTGAACTGCAAACCCCAGGATTCCATAGGATGTTGAAAGTGGAATAAAAGCGCTATAACAGTCTGGTGAGGACATGGCACTGGTTTCGGCACGGATGGGGGTGGGTTTGTGCTGAGGGAAGGGCCATTTCCGCACTATGGTGTTAAACTGCTGCTATTCCACTTTCAACACCCTGTGGAATTCTGGGGTTTGTAGTTTACTGAGGCCAAAGAGCTCTCTGGCTAAGAATTCTTTTTTTTTTAAATTAAAGTACATATTTTAATATGCTGCATCAAGTTAATAAAGAGCATCACAAATACAAGAGAAGAATACTATACATGATTACAGCAGCAGCCAGAACAATATATGCTAAATATTGGAAAAGGAATATAACGCCGGAACTGGAAGAATGGTTAATTAAGCTACAAGAATGTGCATCTCTGGAAAGTTTATCAAGAGCAATGAGAGAGGAAAAAGGGGGAGATAACAATAATGAAATGATGGAAATGAAGAGATACATGGAGAATAATTGGGTAAAGATTTGCTAAGAATTCTTTAAACGCCCCTCCCTGAACTGCAAACCCCAGGATTCCATAGGATGTTGAAAGTGGAATAAAAGCGCTATAACAGTCTGGTGAGGACATGGCACTGGTTTCGGCGCAGATGGGGGGTTTGTGCCGAGGGAAGGGTCATTTCCGCACTAGGGTGTTAAAGTGCTGCCATTCCACTTTCAGCGCGCTGTGGAATTCTGGGGTTTGCCCATGCCCTATGAGGATAGACTTAGAGAGCTGGGTATGTTTAGTCTGCAGAAGAGGAGGTTAAGAGGGGACATGATAGCCATGTTTAAATATTTGAAGGGATGCCACGAAGAGGAAGGAGGGGGCTTGTTTTCTGCTGCTCCAGAGACCAGGACAAGGAGCAATGGATTCAAGCTGAAGGAAAGGAGATTCCACCTGAACCTCAGGAAGAACTTCCTGACAGTCAGGGCCATCCGGCAGTGGAATCTGCTGCCTGGGAGTGTAGTGGAGGCTCCTTCCTTGGAGGTTTTTAAGCAGAGGCTTGATGGCCATCTGTCGGGAGTGCTTTGAGGGTGTTCCTGCATGGCAGAGGGTTGGACTGGATGGCCTGTGTGGTCTCTTCCAACTCTGAATTTCTATGATTCATGATTCTATGGTTTGTAGTTTACTGAGACCAAAGAGCTCTTTGGCTGAGAATTCGAAGTGCCCCTCCCTAAACTACAAACCCCAGAATTCCATAGGAGGTTGAGAGTGAAATAGCAGCACTTTAACACTGGTAGTGCGGAGATAACAGAAGGAGCCCCCCGCGTCGCGGTGCGCGCAGATGTTGTGCCGGCCGCGGTCGGCAGGGGGCGCCTTTGGCCCCGTCTCGCCGGCCGGCCTTGGGACTTTGGGAGGAGGGGGCGGGTTGGCTCGGAATTGGCTGCGAACCGCCGAGAAGGGAGACACACTCCGGAGTTGGCAGCGGTGCATTGTGGGGGAGTGGCTCCGGGGGCGGCGGCGGCGGCGGCTGTTGCTGGTACAATTGGTGCCGCCGCTGCCCGGGAGCGGCTGTTGGCTGGGAGCGGCGGCCGGTGCAAGTTCTTCCCAACTTCGCTCGCCAGGTAAGGCGCATCCGGAGAGAGATCGGGGGGAAAACGAGCCAGGGATGCGCTCTCTTAAGCACCCTTTTTGTTGGGGGGTTTGGAGACTCTCCCCCTCCGCACTCCGATGTCTTTTCCGAGACCCCCGTTTCTCTCTCTGTCTCTCCTCTCGTCCTGTTGGCACCGCTCTCCAAATCGCCGATCGGGTTTAAACTCCCCAAACAGCCCGTGCGCTCCTCTCCATGCGCTCTTCACCTCCCATCCAGGGTCCTATCCCTAAGGCTATTTCCGCACTAGCCTGTTATAGCGCGATGATTCCACTTTCAACCTCCTCTGGAATCCTGGGGTTTGCAGTTTCGGGAGGGGCCGGCCGGCCCCTCCGAAACTGCAAACCCCAGGATTCCAGAGGAGGTTGAAAGTGGAATCATCGCGCTATAACAGGCTAGTGCGGAATTGGCCTAAGCCACCCTTTTTCCTCCCTACCTATTTAGCAACCCCCCCTGCAAAATGTGTCACTCCTTCAGTCTTTTTCAGCTCGCCCCCTTCCCTCGTTCTGGCTCTTCCCGTTCTCCTGGTCGCCCCTGCCTTCTTTTAAAATGTTATCCTCGCCCTCTTTTCTTCATCGCTCCCTCCCTTTCCCCCACCTTCCACCAGACCCACTTTTAAGTCCCCAACACCCCTTTCTGTCCTCTGCCCTAGATCTCATTCTCTCGTCCCCTTTTGCATTTTGATCTCCCTTCCCCAAAGGGAAGGGGAAGACCTTGGAGGGATGGGTGCGCCTGAACTGAGATGAGGAGAAACCAAATGGTTGGACTTGGAGGGTGGAAGAAAATAAAGGGGGGCGGAGGGGTGTATGTGGGGGGGGGATCTTTGGAAAGGTTACCTTCCTCTGCCTGCCCACCCTTTCTGGGGATAGCTGTGGCCCCACCGGTTGGTCTTGGTGGGGTGCGATGCTTTCTGCGGGTTCTGTTTTGCCTTCCATTGTCTGCTTGGCTTGGCTGGGAGGCTCTGAGAACAAGTCCTGGGAAACAGGTGCTTGGACAGGGTGTGGAGGGAGAAAGGTGGTGATTATTCTTTTGAAAGACTGGGAAGGGATGTGTGTGTGTGTATGCCTTGGGTGCGTCTCCTGCAGCAAGGCACAGGAGGGCTGCATCTCTGCAGAAGGACATGTTCCAGTTTGTGCAACTTGTGTTGTGTGGCTCTTAACTAACCTTCTCTAGTTATACTCAGAGAGGTGCTGAAGTCCCTGGAGGTGGAGTGGGGGAACCCAGAAGAAGTTTGTTGTGGAGTTTTTTGTTGTGCGCCTTCAAGTCTTTTCTGGTGACTCTCTGGTTGGGTTTTCTCGGCAAGATTTGGTCAGAGGTTGCCTTTGCCTTCCTCTCAGGCTGAGAGAATGTGACTTCCCAAAGCTACCCAGTGGGTTTCCATGGCCAGGCAGAGATATGAACTCTGTTCTCTCGAAGTTTTAGTCAAACACTCAGACCGGTACACCATGCTAGCTAGGGTGTCGTGGTGATTCCAGAAATCAGAGGATACCAGTGCCCCACTGCCTAGATGAACTGAAGTGAGTCCTACAGCTGAGGGGCAGACCCCTACAACCTTTCACAATTAGAGCTTTGTTCAAGCTTCTAAGGCAAATCCGGTTGCAGTTTTAAAGGTGGGTTGCTTGCAGGCAGGCAAGTAGGGAGATATCCAGTTTTTATTTCTATTTACACCACTTCCTGTCTGGAAACTTCAAAGAACTAAAAGGTGAGTCAGTATAAATTTGATGAAGGGCATAATTGGCTCCTCCCTAAATATCATATTTTATTCTGGTTAGTAGGGGCTGTTACTCTTCCTGTGGGCGCGATGGGGGCATGAGTGACTCATTTGTAGAAAGACCTTTGTCCCTGGGGTTTAATTTGTGCTAGAGCTGAGTCCTGGCGTCTGTTTTCACTGCCAGAGATGAGTCCTGGTGGAACATATAAAGGAGAAGTAGGTGGAAGTGTCCCTGAGGAAGTGCAGAGTGCATTTGCCTGATGGCTGAGGAACTGCAGAGAGAACCCACTCACAAAGAATGAAGTGGAAGAGGTGTTGGGACAGAGGCTGGTGTTTCCAGGCAGACCTGAGCTCTGGTGCCGTAAAATAAAATAAGCACTGAGTACTTTCACTGAACAAAGTCACAAACAGGATGAATCTGTTGTGTTCTCTCATTGGAAAGTTCTATAGCTGAGATGCGGAGGAGGATTCTTTTCACGTCGTAATGTCATGTCTAAGGTGTGTGTAAGTTGTGTGACTCCTTCCCCGTAGAAGATAAGTCAGCCCACAAGTCAGGGCCGTAACTCGGTGATAAAGCACGTACACTCGATTCAGAAGGGTCCTGGATTCATTTTACGAGGCAGAGCTGTGAAAATCTCCATCCAGAACTGCAGAGAACTTCCTGCTTGTGAGTGGTATAATGAAGCCAGAACTCACAGGGACAAAGTGTTAGGACTTCTTGATTGGCAACCAGGAAAAGAGCGTCTGCCATCCCCAAAAGTGATTCCCCTGTTCCCTTTTAAGCATTAGCTGGCTTATATTAACTGGGGTGGTGGTGTTTCTCTCTGGTACCTGGAAAAGAAACTCCTGGAAAATCTTGGCCTGGACCATGCCGGGGGGGGGGCTCTTTACATTAATCATACAGCAAATAAAACAAACAAACTACTTGGGGACAATCCTTTCTCCCCAAAGTAAATGGGGCACCTCACCTGTCTGCACTTTAGTTTGGCACCAGTTGTGCTGGAGTCTGTGTTGAAACCTGACTTCCCTATCCTTTTTCTCCCACTAGTTACAGCTTTGTTTTTTTAAAAAGAGATTCTTTTAATTCTAAAATTTACTAAATTATGCAGACATCTCAGACGAACTACACACAAACCCAACCAAGCAGCAAAAAATCAGGTATAAAATACTAGCAACAGTGCAGAACAAAGAAGGATGAGTGGTAGGATATGAGCAATCTGTTGACAGCACCACGCCCACCCACCATTTGCTGAGTTTATGGAATGGCCTGCTTAGAAACCCCATGCTGATTTTGCCCTTCCCTCCCTCACGTTCCCCTCACCCACTGTGTCTCTTGTGGTTTGGAATGAGGATATCCAAATGCATATGTTAAATGGTACTCAGATGTGTTTTTTTTTAAACAGCGTTTTTCAGTGCAGTGCAGCTGCAGTTATAACAGAGTAAGTAGAGTGGTGTGTTTTTGGCCAAGCTTGGGAAAATAATTGTTTGGGACTACAGTTCCCAAAATTCCTTTCCAGCCGTTGTAGTTTGCTTTGGTAGATACATCTGAGGTTTTATTCCTGGGCAGCTGGGTGTAGCGGTGGCTGTGACACTGTCTCTATGTGTGTGTGTGTGTGTGTGTGGCATTAGGAGAAGACTTGTAGGGCAAACTGCCACATGTCCATGGGCAGATGAGGTGGGCGTCTCCACCCGTCAAACTCTCTGCAAATCCCACTAGGCCTGGCCACCATCAGTTGCATAGCTATGATAGCTATTTGTTGGTTGCTTTGTCTTTTAAAAAAGAGTGGAGTGTATTTGTTTATTTTGCTCAGTGTGTTTTTTTGGTGGGGGGAGAAGAAGACCGAGAGCAAAAGAGGTGTCAAAGCATACTGCTTTTCCTCCCCAGGGACTTGAGCCAGTGTCTTAAGCAGTAGAGTGGGATAGGTTGGTGTTGGAGGGGAGGGGGGGTGAGGAGGAAGAGGCCTGGATTTACCAAGAACTCAGGATCACATGATTCTAATCCTGTGGCAGCGTTGGCCTTTTCTACTCCTCCTCCCTTCACACAGCGTGGAGGATGGGGGATTAGTGCCTGTCTCCCCTTAATGGGACTGTTTACCATAGATGAGCAAATAGTGCTTAATGTCTGCCTGGATTATATAACAAACACAACGCTTATCTCTCCATCTCTCTTTCCTGCCGTACAATGTGTCCTGCTTGGGACTGTGGGGGTATTGCCAAAGGCTGGGATGGATGGAGACAGGACTGTGATGTGTGATTCCCTTGTAGACCTCAGTTGTGGGATCTCTTCTCATGTACTGACTGCCACTTAAGCTCCCCTTCCTTTTGGCTGTGGGAATGTTTGATAATCTAAATTCTTCTTTCTGTTTATCTGTCTCTCTCTCATGCACACATACTCTACAAGGACTTCTGGCGGTTAGCTCCTTTTCCGTAGTGGCGTGCAGTGATTCCCAGCTCCACTTGCTGCTGCTCTTACATGTGTGTGTGTGAGAGAGAGAGAGAGATTATCAGAGGCCGCCCACTCTTTTGGCTCTCGTGGACACCAGTGATGCTGGTTTGGGTTTGCCATAGTGTTGCTACAGCCCAGCGTAGCAACCTGTGCAAAGGCAGCAGTGCCAGGTACCTTGCAGGCAAAGCAAGAACCAGTTTTCTCACTGAAACAGGTGTGCCTGTGGAGCCTGGGACTTGTGTAAGCAAGAAATCTATGGCAGTGGATTGACAGGGTACTCATCGTGCTCTGAGGAATATTGGTAGGTTATTGTTGGTGTGTGTGTGTGTGTGTGTGTGTTCCTGTACCTGTTGCTAGATGTCTAGTTGCATAGATGTCTAGATGCATAGATATGCTGAGATATCTGTGAGGAGACATGTGTCTCAGGGATTAATGGGGCAATGCCAGTAAGAGATATGTACATTCTGGAGTGTAAGGCATTAGGAAAGGAAACAGAAGTGGTTTATGGCATAGTACCAATGTCCCCCTTTTGGCTGTGGTCCCTTCACGTCTGCCCCACATTTTCTGTGGTGTCTCTTTTTGCTTCACGCTCTGACTTGCTTTGACGCCCTCTTTGAGTTCTCTGCATGTTTTCCTACCCCAGAAGTTGTTACCTTGGAAGGAGCTCAAAGCCCCATTGATTTCCTTCTGCACTACTGGCTGCTTTCCTTGCCCTGCTCAGTTCCCCTCATCCTTTTTCCTACCCCTTCTAGTGGGTAAGTCTCAGTGGGAAGTACACATCTACCTGTTGCAATGGAGGGGGAAAGAAAGATGCCAAGTTACTCCACCTGCAAATGTTGCGCCTTCCCAACCAGATTGTCGCTTGGCTTTGGTACTTTTGGGGTTAAGCATGCTAGTGAAGAACACCCTGAACCAGAGTCTCTCATTATCCCTTGGACTCTTATCAGAGGTGGCTCTTTCCCTGCCCCCTACCCTGAGCTAGACAAAGGGGGCATTCAGCAGCCCTGGACTGGCATGGCTCTCCCCACGCCTGCTTCCCTCTGTGGGGGCGGCTGTGCTGGGTGCCCGCCAAGGAACTGCAGCTTCTTGATGACCCTGACACCTTCTCAGCCTTTGCCTCTTTCTGTTGGATGGGGCTTAAGTTGACTTCAGGGCCAAGAAGGGGGTACTGTGGGGAGCAAAGAATGATGAATGAGTTAGGATGAGGTTTTACTTAGAGCAGGGGTGCACAGTGGTCCTTTTCCTAACTTTACAGAGAAGGTAGGTGGGACCAAATATGCTGGGGTGGGAACCCTGGATGAAGCAACACCATACATTCTTCTTCTTTATCCCTTGGTTTCTGTATTTTTTGTACATAAATCTACATACATATACAGTCTGTCTACTTCCAGCCCCTCTGCCCCAGTCCCTTCCCTCATCCCTACTTCTCTTCCCCACTCCCTTGCTGGCTATAACATTAATCTTGCACCCACTCCCATATGGTGAATGTTGTGCCTATCCCTGCTCATGCCAAATGTCCCAGATTCAGCAGCTTCCTGGAGCCTGCAAATAAGGATCGATGGGGCTTTAATGGAATTGCAAGTGCGCTATGGGTGTTGGGAGGGTATAATAATTGCCTGGGAGGGCCAGGGGAGAGGGCTGCTTCCAGGGATTGAGGCTGGAAGAGAGGTGTTAGCAAGGATTAGCAGGACAACTGCAGACTGGCACTGAGTGCCATCACTTGCCAAGCCAAGGGAAGCCTCAGTGTTTAGTCAGCTCAGCAGCCAGCCAGAGGTTTGCTCAGTCAGGCCTGCTCCCTCTCATGTTCCTGAACAGAGTTTGGGAAAGTGACTCTTTTAGATTCCCCAGACCTCCCCATTCCATCACCAGTTGTAATCCAAAATAGTATAATTTCCAAGCTGGACTCCAGAAGTAGTCATTCCATAAGAAAACTGCAAGGTGGTGGCAGGGTAAGAAATGAAGGGATCTTTTCAAACTGCCATAGAATTATAGCACAACGGTTCTGCTTTAACTACCATGGCTGCACCCTGAGGACTCCTGGGGTTGGTAGTTTCCCAAACTGCAGATTCCAGAGAATGTTGTCCTGGTAATCAAAGTGGAATCATAGGCCATTTCTGCACTTACACTATTATAATGCTATTATTCCACTTTCAACATCCTGTGGAATTCTGGGGTTTGTAGTTCACTGAGGCCAAAGAGCTCTCTGGATGAGAATTCTACAGGCCCCTCCCTAAACTGGAATAGAAGTAGAATAATAGCACTGTAACAGTGTGGTGTGAAAGTGGCCATAGTGCTGTAATTCTGTAGTGGGAGAGGGCTTCTAATCTGTAGGACCCAGCCCACTGGGATGTTCTTTGTCACTTCTGTCAAAATGAACAGGAATTCACTTCAGTAGGTCTTGTGACAGAGAATTTCGCCATAGATTGGACCTCTGTGTGCATTGGGGCAGTGCTATACACACACATACACACACACCCTTTCTGCAATAACCTTAGCACTAAATTTTTGTGACTAAAATGTCTTGGTACAAGCAGGAGAAAAGCTGGACCATCCAGAGAAATGGTCAGCAAAGTTTAGAAAGCAAATTCCAGATTTGGAAATGAGTTTATAAGTACATCATTTTTGCACTTTGCCTTGTTTCTCCCTTTTTTAAAATGGCCTTAGGCTAGCCTTGTGCTACAAAAACCAAATACGGAATTTAAAAGGCCCCGTTAGGTCCAAGCAAAGCAGGCACGGCCACACCCTCATATCTCTGTCTTCTTTTTCTTTCTGCCCCCTCAATTAATCAATAACTCCATGCAAACAAACTACAAGGGATTCCTCTGTTCCCCACCCAAGAGCTAGACATAAGTCCTGACCTGTCCATTTCTCTTGCTGCCTCAGCCTCTGTCCCTACACTGGTCTGATCAGCTGATACCCCAGCTTGCAATAGCTGCCTTCTTTCTCCTCACTCTGGCAGTGGCCTTCATTCTTCATCCACAACCTCCTCTTCCCTCCACCCCGTTTTCATTTTCTCTGGGGTGCCAGGGTCATGTGTCCAAATGCTGTGAGAGCTCTATTGCTGCGGGATAATGGGCCCCTTTAGCCCCCGTGTGGCTCTGTGATGGCACAGCCGAGATGGGAACAGTGGGGGCTTTGATGGGAGGGGGGAAGCTTATCACAGCAGCCATTGATACAGCCTTGAATCGGCCATCTAACCCCAGCCCCCCTCCATATCAACTCACACACTGCCTTATCTCTTTCTTCTAGGGATGTCCGTGGAGTCCTACTGCTGCTGCCACTGCGTGACGTTACCATGTGGGAGCTGAAATGTCCTCAGCGAGGCCAAGGGGTGAGTGCAGGGAGGTGACATGAGCCTGAGACCAAAATGGATTTAACAGTGGAGATGAGAGCCTATTGGCAGCTACAACTCTGGGGCTGGAATCTGATTGTTAGTCCCAAACAGAGGAAACACACTGGATCAATGGAATTTACATAAGTGTGAAGCCTACCCAAGTTGCCATTTAATCAGTGGGTTATGTTCTCCTTTGGACTAACAGCCAGATTTAGGCCCTGGGTTCTTTCTCTTGGGAGGTCACGGTGAGCTATGTGTGTTGTGAAGTAAAGGTGGTCCAGTTCTGTTGGGGTGACATCGATCTCTGGCAAGTGCTAGATATTAAACTGGTATAACATAACACCATAGCATACATTTTGGTGACATTCTGAGATGTTACCGTGTGTGTGTGTGTGTGTGTGTACCTGAATCTAGTTAACTACTTATAATTTCCTTTATGCATTCAACATCACTTCAGGGTTTGTTTCTCCTCAAAGTTTCTCCTTGCAACTATTTTTTGATACCCTCTTGCCTAATGAAGGGATCTGGACAATTCCAAAACTTGCACATGTTGGGAGTCTTTTGTTTAACCTAATAAACCTCTGACATTAACAAAGATGATGGATTTTGTTTTTCTTATGATGGCTAACTCTGCTTTAGGTGGCTTCCGTGCTAAGCAATTATATTTGGAACTGGCACTGTGCACTCACATTTTCATTCCTCTGGAAATGTGTGTGGGAGGGGAGTGCCTTTTGTCTCCTTTACCGCCCCACCCCTGTGCCATTGTCTGTGCATGTGTCTCTCACACCTTCCCCAGGGAGGGGTGTGTGTGAGAGAGAGAAGAGTACATGCGTGCGTGATGGTGATGTTACTACGCTGCTGCCTCTGCTTCTTTGCAGCTGTGGCCAGAAGGGAAGAAGTGGGGGGGGGATCTACTGTAAGCTCCTGTGGTCCCTGGCTTCCTGCCTGCCCACCCCACCCCCACCTGAGATTGGGGAGGGGAGAGGAAGAGTGGAGGGTGTATTGGGGAGGGGGTGCACAGGCAGAGGGTTTGATTTCCAGCCAGGATATTTGCATGTCTAGGTTCTTCTTCCCTAGCAGGCAGATGGTTCCATTTGCTGGGTGATGAGATATGAAAGGGTGGTAGTAGAATGTGTTGGGGGGGGGAGTCATAAAGTGGAGGGAGCCCTTTCTCTAGAGTGGAGGGGCTGAGGGATAAAACACCTTCACATCTGTGTGTCTCGGCAACAGCTGGGTCAGGGGAATTGGAGCAGAGATGGGGGAGGATTTTCTGTTTCTGTCTCTCTAAGTGCTCTCTTCCTGTTGGCATCTGTCTGTCTGGCCTGCACAGAGAAGGGAGGAAGCCCTGAAAATTTGCACCTCTTTGTGGAAAGGCATTCTTTGGGCACAGATGGTTTCTGCGCCGATATAGAAGTAAACTTCGTCCTCCTTGGCAGTATGCTCCATGGCCCTGGAGTGAGGTTGCTAAACCTGTGAGGCTGGATGGGATATCCTATTTCCCTCCCTTTTGGCATGTGATTGATTCCAAAATACTACTGCTGCTGCTACTACTACTTCTACATGAAAGATAAGATCAATATTAAATTCCAAGGTTCACACCTGAGCACCTCCCATTGTCTCTTGAGGGAAGATCTTGGTTGTGTTTGCAGCTCTTCCTTTTGGAGTTCATTGAAAATACATAAATGTAACAAGTATAGAAATGAGAATGAGGCAGGAGTGTAGCTGGGGAGGGGACAAAGTAACCCCCTTTGCCCTCCAAACACAAAATCTGCCCCTCCAGTGAAATTTTCCTTCGGTCCTCAAATGCGTTACAGTAGTTTAAAATTCGATCTGACCGCTTAGGAATACAATTTAGATGTCCAAAGAAAAGGGACAAAGAAAACTACCGAAAGAATATGAACACATCAACTGGAAGAGTTCAGTGGATAAATAAATTTAAATTTCTCACTCACTGCAAAAATTGGTGGACTGACAGAAGAAATCATGGGGAGGGTCAGAATTCTTATTTGGGGGCAGTGTCCTCATTCTTGTCCCCCTGCTACAGTAGCTACATTCCTAGGCTGAGGGTAGAGCAAGGGCTGGGCAGTGAAATTGGGATCATCTGTGTGCCATTCATGCCCCCACTAGCCACTCTCTCCTGCTGTGTCTGGCTAGTGTCTGAGCTGTGACCTCGCTGAGGGAGGGGGATTAATTCCAATGGGACGTGGGCTTAATCGGCCTTCTCTGGACTGCTAAATCCCAGTGGGTGTCGGAAAGGGAGGAGGACAGTGCTCACGTCCAAGGTGAAAGCTGCTTGAGAGAATGCTAACCCCCCCTCCTTCCACTTGGAACAGGGGAGTCCATCATCTTCCTTCCCTCTCCTTTAAGGGCCATTCCTGTCTGTGCAGGAGGGTAGAACAGGCCACTTCAGGGAGCATCGGATAAGCTAAGGCAGGAATTGATTCCTGAATAGCCTGTAAAGCTTGTCAAAATGACGGACCTAGAGTAGTGGGCTGGGACTGGGTAGGCAGAATTTGGGCTCCCCGTGAAGCAGCCAGATATCTTTGAATTGCACTGCTGGCCTGATCTTGGCCATGTTGTGGGTGGAAGTGATGGAATTTGAGTCACTATTGCTTGTTGTGTGTCATCAAGACATTTCTGACTTATGGCAGCCCTAAGATGAACCTGTCATGGGTTTTCTTGGCAAGATTTGCTCAGAGAAGATTTGCTTTTGCCTTCCTCTGAGTCTGAGAGAGTGTAACTTGTCCAAAGTCACCCAGTGGATATCCATGGCTGAGCTTTCCATTACTGCTTAGCATCCATCTTTTTGAGATAGCCTAAATATCCTGAAGGCACCAGATCCAGTTGGATCTTGGAAGCTAAGCAGGGTCAGGGCTGGTTAATACTTAGAAGGGAGGCTAGCAGGGAATACCAGGTGCTGGAGACTATATTTCAGAAGGTGATATCAAACCACCTCTGAACACTTCTTGCCTAAGAAAAACCCATGAAATCTATGGCGTTGCCATAAATTGATAGATGACTTGAAGGCACATAAGAGCAACAACATAGATGTGGGACTTAATGTGTGGTTCTAAGGAGTGTGATTTGAGGAGGAGGCACTGAAGAATGGAGGCATCATAGGCCGTGGAAACTATCACAAGCTGTTACACCATTACTTGGTGCTGTCCCGTTGGAGATACTTAAATGAGGCTTTATCTCTGAAAGTTTGTAGAGCAGGGGTGGCCAATGTGTGGCCCTCCAGATGTCACATGGCTACAGCACATTTCATCCCTCATTGTTGGTGATGTTGTCTGGGGCTGATGGGAGCTGCAGTCTTCAAATGTTCCCTACTCTTGATGTACAAGGGATTACGGCTCTTCCATTTCCAGATTAATATTGATTATTACTCTCTGGCTCCATAAGCCTGCTGGCTAATGATGACTGGAATTCCAGTTTCGCTTGTCAGCATATCGTTAGCAGAGTGGAAATAAATCTTCCTTTGTCTCCTTGAAATGTCATCGGATTGGCAGAATGTCTCTTATTTTGCACAAGTTAGTCTGGTTTTTCCCCCCCTAGTCTTAGCAATGTACAAGGAGGGGAGGTCTACTGAAGCTCCTTTTGGAACAGTGTAACTTACCAGAAACAAAATCCAGATGCAGAGACTTTGATCAAGGACTCCTCTTGGAATCTGGGGCAGAGCTCCCTCCAACGCACTCAGGAGAAAAAAAAATAAGCCTGGTGTAGACATTGCCCCTCCGCTTTCCCAGGCGAGCAAGAACTTACCAGGGCATAAGTGCTGCTCTGCATCAAGCATAGTGGTTTCCAAATTCCAGTGAGACACTCTTTAAAAACTTCTGGTGAGTGCAACCAGCATGCCTAAATAAATAAAAAGAAGCTCCCTGTCATTTTGGCAAATGGGCACTGTCCATAGTGTCCCTGCTAGATTCACTGGAATAAAAACATTCTGCTCCAACACCATTATGAAGGATGGGGTATATGTAGAGCACCCAGTTGTGTCCCATACAGGGATGCAACAGAATTGCCACTCCTTACAGGAGAGTGCCTGTTGGGTGTCTTTGTGAGTTATCGCCCTGGATCTGACGGCTTACAAGTCAAGAAATATGCCCCAATCAGCAATACATGCAGGAGGAAAGGGACCAAACAAAGACAAGTGTTTTTTGCTGTTACACATTCTGACATGGGACAGCGAGCCCTTCAGATGTTGATAGACTATAGTTACCATGACTGGAGGTACTGGCTAGGACTGATGGCAGTTGTAGTCACAGTCACATCTGGAGGGCCAGATAGTCAACATTCTTGCATTCTTATGGATGAAGGGGCAAACTGCACCCTCAGTTCTGATTTCAAGGTAGAAGTGATACCTTGGCCATTAGGACCTTGGCCATTGCTGCTGTTATATAATGGAGGGAGAAATAGCTGCAGTGTCAGGCCATATTAAGCTATGGGGGTAGTATGCACAGACTTTGAACAAGTTGAAGGAAGGCAGTCTGAATACACCAGATCTGCTCTTGGGATGAGATCAATTAATAAATTTTGGCAGAAACTCTGTTAACAGATTCTAGTTTTAGAAAGTCATAAATAAGGCAACATATGCTCTGAGACATCCTCTTTTCAATTTTAAGTTTTATTTTCCATGTTCCATACTGGGTGAAGAGATCTGATTGCCAGGAAGATGCCATTTGCATTGAGTTGATTCATAAAGGGACATGGTCTCCCAGGCTTACTTTGCACCTCCCCAGTCTATTTTATTGTTTTCAATTTTATGGTAATGGTAATTTAGAAATCAAGTAGTCAGCCCTCCACATTTGCGGGTTTCCCTTTAGCAGATTTGATTATTCACGGATTATTTGCTGTCACCTCTGCTGCCTCCCTATGCCATTTTTAACAGGGATTGCAAGCCTTGTGAGACTGAGAAACTGCCAAAGAGGTTTGTAAGTCCCTATTAAAAATGGTGTGAGGCAGCAGTGGAGGTGGCAGTAGCTCCACCAGTCACCCACTTCTCCCTGATGAAAGAACCCTGATGCCTCAAAGGAATCCATCATAGGTTGAAGATGGTGATCATACTTTTTTGTGTGTTAAATAGGGTTTGAAAAGGCCTAGAGTTATTCACGGTTTTTCCACTTTCACGGGGGTCCTGTGCCTCTAATCCTAGCAAATGTGGAGGCATGACTGTACAGTTAGCCGTGCTTTAGCCTCTCATTATTATTCTAATATAGCCTGCAAAACTATTATAAACAAGAAATGAAGCAGCAGATCATTGCTTGTGAAGCAACTTAGGAAAGTAAAGTAGACCATCCCTGCTGGGGAAGCTCAGAAGTGGTGGGACTATGTGGGCATTGCTTGGTTTCCCCCGTCACCTGTTCAGGTGCCAAGATATTCTGGAACTCATAGGGCAAGGTTAGGAGAATCCAGGCCCAGGGCCAAATCTGCCCTCTTGTGAGCCCCAGTCCATCCCAGTTGAGTTTCCCCAGGTGGCCATGCACCGTTCCCCTTGAAACCACAATTTGGTGGACTGGAGCCTTTGTATTCCTCTCCCATTCTGAAGGGTGAAATGCCTCTTTTAAGATAGAGTTGTAGGCTGTAAAAATGTTAAGCTAAAATGTTTTTGCATTTTGGCCTTGCCAAGCAATGCCTTTACCACCCCCCTCCACACAAGTTCTCTGTAATCATTTATTTAATATTCTTTCTTTGTTCCATTAGGGGGCTAAAGGTGATTCACGGTATAAGTTAAAACAAAATACAGTTAAAACAATGGATAATAAAGAAGTTTTTTAAAAAATCAATAAAAATAAACTATCAAATTAAGAAACATTAATTTGAGGCCGGTAAAACAATAATGATTATAAAAAATGCAGCACATTCTATAATTAAGAGACCTTCTGCAATGGCTGGCTAATAGACAAGGGCCTGGGTAAACAAAAAGGAAAGAGAGCAGAGAGAGCACCAACCTAGCCTCTTCTGGGAGGGAATTTTTACAGCCTGGTAGCAGCCACCAAGATGGTCCTCCTCTGATGTGTTTTGTGATAATAGTGGAATGAAGGAAAGCCCTTCCCGGAGGATCTTAAAACTTGGGCAGGTTTACATTGCCCAAGCCTGCACCCAAGTCAGTAATAGAATTTGGTCCTCCAGTTAAAAGAGGTTCATCCAAACCTGTCGTAGGTTGTGTATGCTAGGATTTAGGACTTTTATCTTCAGTATTGGTCATTCTTTCTCCCCCCCCCCTTTTTGTCTAGGATTGGGCCATGTTCCTAGGCCGCCTGCTGCTGTCCCTGGTAGTTGTGGTGATGCTCCTGCTGCCGTTGTACTCAGCTGCTCGTCCCCCTTCCTACTCATCCTTCTTGGTCCCTAATGCTACCTTCAATCACCTGGCCCAGGCCCAGAACACAGGGGTCCTGTATGTGGGTGCCGTCAATGCCTTGTACCAGCTGAGCCCTGAACTGAGGCTCATGAGAGTGGAAAACACAGGGCCAAAGCAAGACAGTCCTGAGTGTCTTCCTTTCCGGGATGCTCGTGAGTGCCCGCAGGCTCGGCCCACGGACAATTCCAACAAACTGCTGTTACCCAATGAGCGGGCTGGGGAGTTGGTGGTCTGTGGGCAGCTCTTCCAGGGAGTGTGTGAGAAACGAGCCCTGGGGGACATTGCCAAAGTGCTGTACCGCCCTGAGGATCCTGGTGACAACCAGTTTGTGGCTGCCAATGAGCCGCGGGTTTCGACTGTGGGCTTGGTGGGGCGGCACAATGGTCGTGACCTGCTCTTTGTGGGCAGAGGGCTGACCGCGAAGCTCTCTGGAGGCATCCCACCATTCACCATCCGACAGCTAGAAGGAGCCCAGGCTTTCTCTAATGAGGGGATGGGCAAGTTGGTGGTGGGGGACTTCTCTGACTACAACAACAGCTATGTGGGCGCCTTTGCTTCCGACGGCTACGTCTACTTCCTGTTCTCTCGACGTGGTGCTAAGGCCCAAATGGAGTATCGCACCTATCTCTCCCGGAGCTGCATTGAGGACACCAACCTGTATTCCTACGTCGAGCTACCCCTTGAATGCCGGGACGCTAAAGGACGTATTTACAACCTGGCTCAAGCAGTGCATTTGGCGTCTGGTTTTGGTGGAAAAGGGAAAACTCTCTTTGTTGTCTTAGCCGCTGGGCAGGGCTCCACTGCAGCTCCGACAGCACGGACCGCACTGTGTTTGTACAGCCTGAGGGACGTAGATGAAGCCATGGAGCGGACACGCCGGCTTTGTTATACTTCGGCCGGATTGGGACCCACTAAAGAAGAGGAGGCTGCCATTGAGTACGGTGTGACCTCACGCTGCAACTTGTTACCCAAGGTGAGAGAGAGAGAAAGAAAGAGGGTGGATAGAAGGGACACCTTTGTTTTTATGAGGAGGTTAGTGGCTACCCACAGGTGGCTGCATTCCTTCTTATTTTCCATTTTGTCAATTTTCAGGAGTCCCCAGAGTCTTACCCCTGTGGGGATGAACACACACCTAGTCCCATTGCGAGCCGGAAGCCGCTGGTGGCCGAGGCGCTTCTAACCACCCTGCCAAGACTGACAGCTGTGGCAGCCATGGTAGAAACAGGCCATACCATCGCCTTCCTGGGGGATGGCCTTGGGCAGCTGCATAAGGTAATGAAGGAGAGGTGCTGCTGCGGTAACGGTAATTCTCATCTGTATACTGTGCTGTGGACGTCTCTAAATCAGAGCCCTCCAAATGTGGTGACCTACAAGTCACAGCATTGCCTGTGCTGGCTGGGGGTGATGGGAGCTGTGATCCACTGCATCTGGAGAATTCTGAGTTAACTTGTTTTTCCTTCAGCTTGAATTTAGAATCCTCTGCAATTGATGGCTTTCGTGTATCTACGTATCTGTTTAAATGAGCCTGGGTTGCTGTTGTTCCATGCATATCTATTTTGATTCTTATCCATTTTTCGGCACTGGGGGTCTTTTGAGTATGTTTGTTCCTTCAATATGGAGAAAAATAATAATCCCTACACAGAAGATCACCGTGTAGTGCATTGCACCATGGGAGCAATGAGTCAAAGTGGTTGTCCTCTTTGCAGGTCACTCCTGTAGGGATGCTTTCTGTGTGTAAACTGCATGTAAACTCATATAAGCAAACCCTGAGTCCTCTTTTCTCTCCACCCCTTGGAAAAGGCATTTTGGGAGGAGGATGTTTTTAAGCAGAGAAGCAGAAGCCATGGGGAGGGGTTTAGGGAGGAATCTGCCTGCTTTTGCTTCTCTGCTTGACATCACCTTGTCTCAAAGCAGTTCTTCTTGAAGGAAAATAAACTTCTGTGTGTGTGGTGGCTTAGTTACATTTGTTTGGACCTAGCTTGTTTCTGGCTTGAATTACAGGGGGCGTGAGCAGATGGGATGAAGCATTCCCATCCTCCTGCCCCATGTGGCCCATAGTCTGACAGTGATCTCAATGTTGTATATGTGATTTTTGGTTTTCACCTCCATTCCTGAAACAGGAGCCATATTTTAGAACAGTAATATTTAGGGAAAGTATGAGGAACCTTTGGCTCCCTGGGTAATTTGGCCTACAACTCACATCATCCAACCATGCTAAGGGATTGTGGGAGTTGTAGTTCAGAGCATGTGGATGGCCAAATGTTTCTTAGCTTCAGTGCAATGAATGACTGTCTTAGAAGTAGCTTTCCTGTACCACATTGGAACTGTAAAACACTTTTGTTGTTATTTGCCATTTGCTTTGACTCATGGTGGCTCTGTGAATGAAAGATCACCCAGACAGGCTGTTATTATAACAGCCCTGCTCAGGTCTTGCAAACTGAGGACTGTAGCTTCCTTGATTGAATCAATCTGCCTAGAGTATGGGTCCCTTTCTTTTCCTACTGTCTTCAACCCTACTCAGCATTATGATCTTTTCCAACGAGTGATGTGTATAAGTTAGATATGGAGAGCTTGGGTAGAATTTGTGAATCCCACACTGCTGCTGCTTTTTCACTGTGAACTAAGTTCAAGACTTGGGCTAAGAAATTAAATACTTTTGGGTCTCCAGAATTTGTAGGACTGTACATAGGTGTTTGCAAACAACAAAATATAGTAGCACTCACAGATTCAGCCTCCAGAAAATCTTCCTGGGGGAGGAAGAGGAGGCTAGCTGTAAAATGTCAGAAACAAGTTTTTTTAAGTGGATGATCGATATGTAATAATGTTCTTAAACCAGACAGTGGGATATTCAGTTATAGCAGGGGTGGGAACTGTATGGCCTGTCAAATGCTGGATGACAACTCCCAACATTCTTCACTACTGTGCTCACTGTGCTGGCAGAGCTGTGGGGAGCTGCAGTTCAACAGTATCCAGAGGGCTGTGTGATTTCCACATCTGAACTGTAGGGTGGCAATGCAATAATTCCTTTGTTCTTCCTTGAGACTAGTGGAAGCAGAATTTAATCCTGTGGAAGGTAAGGAAGCAAATAGGGATCTGTTTCATCATGTTTATAGTTTTCAGAATTTAGCTCTTCTGGGTGCAGAATTTGGTTCAACCTGGAGTAGATTTAACTGTTGTTTTTTTTAAAGTGCTAACATAACTTTGATGAAAAGTATAGGTTTTTCCAGTCTCCTGAGTGTGAGACTCTTATCTTCTCACAAATGAAGGACCAATTGTTTCTCGGCAGGCAGGACCGACTTAGTCCAACCTGTTTATGGGGCAGGGTTAGGTCTCATGTTTTTGTTATCTTGTGTTGAAATTCCATGTCTCAGAAATTTAAAATTGCAAGTTTCATGTGTGCTGCGCCAGGACCTCCTTACAGGGAGGTCCAGTACCTCCCACCCTCTTAGACCATGCCTGAAATCTCTCGTCAGGGCCCAGCATAAGTCTACATGTGCTGGCAAGGTATTTCAAATGTCTTTGTGTCAAGATCATTGGGATAGTCATTATTCTTGTGCGATGTAATAAAAGAGGAACTAATTATAGATGGTTCTTAACCATACGCACACACCCTAACATAACAAGCAATCTGTCTAGATACGGGTGTCAGAGCGCAGGATGCTCCACTGTAATTTTGATTCCCCTGAAGATACCTACTGTCACTCTTTCAGTTCTGGCAAAAAAATTGTTGATACACGGACCAGACGGGTTCCTCATGTTCTCATAGAGCTTGCCAGCTCCCACTAGCTTGTGGAGAATCTCTGGTTCTCCTCTGGCATGTGCTTTCCCCTTAAGTCTGTCAGCTGATTAAATTGTTCTGTTGATTTATTTTCCTTTTAACAAATTTGCCAATCTAAATCCATTAAGTAAATTTGTGTATTATTAAAAAAAACCCTCAATGTAATTGCCTGTTAGGGATAATGAAGGAAATGCGAGGAAAAATAATTGCAATGTAGTAACTGCCCTGTATTATTTGAAAAAAATCCCTTCACATCTTTAATATTTTCTTTCATGTTCCAGAATAAATAGTAACCTGACAGCATCTGCACCTTTTCTTTCGTGCTTTGCCACAAAGACAGGGAACCTTTGATGCTCCAGATGTTTTGGCCTGCAACACCTATTTATTTGTCTGCCATGGCCAGTGATAGAGGAGTGTGGGAATTGTAGGTCAAAACACCTGGATGGCCAAAGTTTTCTCCATACCTACTCTAGAGCCAGCATAACTTAAAATGTATGTATGTATGTATGTATGTATGTATGTATGTATGTATGTATACATGCATGTGTATCTTGGCCTCACTATCAGCAAGGATGACTTTTTAATTTTTAAAAAAATTTAAAGTAAAAGTGCCTCCTGTCAATTTAATCAACCAATCACCTGTATTCTGTTTGCACACCATATCTCTCTGTCTCCTGTTGGTAACTCTGCTTTTCATCTTGTGACATTCCCTACACCCCTCTACTATCACTGCAGAAGCAATGGTAACTGTGCAGTCCCTGTCCCTAGCCTGGTGCCCTCACAAGATATTCAACCACAGCTTCCATCTGCCTCAGCTTCCTGTGGCAACACATTTGGAAGGCCCAGATTGGTGGATAGTTTCTTCTAGTGTGATTTGTTCAACAGTACAACTGTGCAGCAGAATAATTTCGCTTTCTCAGAGGGTTCCTCATCAACTAAAGCAGAGCATTCCAAACTTCTCATGTTGCTGACACACTTTTTGGACATGCATCATTTCGTGACACAGTAATTCAGTTTTACTAGCAATCCAGAGTTAAATACCAGGAAGTGCAACCACTGCACCCAGTCCTGGCTTGCTACTGTTGCCCTCGCCAGGGAAAGACCCCGGTGGGGGCAGCAGCAGTAGCAAAGGTAGCTCCCCCACCTGATCCTGGCCGCCTGCTGCGGTGGCAGCAGCAGCGGGAGAGGCTTGGGTGGGTGGGGTGTTTCTCAGCCCGGTGAGGCAACACACCTACAGACTTCAGGACACACGCTAATATGTTGCGACACACCATCCTGCACTCAAGCATTGCACTCAGATCACTCAGAAAATGGTGAATCCAGCTCACGTGGTTCGGTAGGTTAGCATGTGTATTCCACAGGTCCACAGTTGTACTTAAGTACAGAATTGGCTTAAATTTAGCATCCATGAGTCAAGAATGTGGATGCAGTGGTCAAAAAAGCTAATTCAATTCTAGACAGAATCAACAGGACTATAGCATCCAGATTGAAGGAAGTACAGTCACCCTCCACATTTGCTAGGGTTAGGGGCACAGGACCCCTGTGAAAGTGGGAAAACTGTGAATTACTCTTGGCCCTCCTAAGCCCTATTTAACACACACAAAAATATGATCACCATCTTTAACCCACTGTGGATTCCTTTGCAGCATCAGAGTTCCTTCTCAAGGCAGAAGTGGCTGGCTGGTGGGGCTTACTGGCACCTCCACTGCTGTCCCACACCATTTTTAGTAGGGACTTACAAGCCTCATTCACAGTTTCTCAGTCTCATGAGGTTTGCAGTCCCTGTTAAAAATGGCATAGGGAGGCAGCAGAGGTGACAGCAAATAATCCATGAATAATCAAATCCACAAAAGTGAAACTCACAAATGTGGAGGGCTAACTGTAATATTACCCTTCATTCCCCTTTGGTCAGACTTCACTGTGTCCAGTTCTGAGTGCCATACTTCAAGAAGGATATTGGCAAGGTGAAATGTGTTCAGAGAAGGGTGACCAAGATGGTAAAAAGTTTGGAAACCAAATCCTATGAACAACAGATTAGGGAGCTGGGTAGGTTTAACTTGGAGAATAGAAGACCAAGAAGTGATATGATAGCCATATTTAAATACCTGGAGGGATGACAGTTGAGGCAAGTTTGTTTTCTTCTGTGCCAAAGACTAGAACACAAACCAGTGAAAGAAAAGAGATCCCACCTAAGCACTAGTAAGAACTTCTTTACTGTGAGAACTGTTGAGCAGTGGAATAGACTGCCTCAAAAGTGGTACACTCTGCTTTTGGATGTTTTTAAACAGAGATGAGATAACCATCTCTCAGAAGTGCTATAGCTGTGTATTTCTGCATGGCAGGGGGTTGGATTGGATGGCCCTTGTGGTCTTTTTCATCTCTACAATTCTATGATTCTATGATCCTGAGAACCTCAACTCTTTATTTCTGGAAGGTGGCTTCTAGGTGTGTAGGGGGGAGGTGTATAATAGTACAGCCCATGTTTTACAAGCAGGAGAAGTTCCAAGTTCTATCCTGTACGGTTAAAATATGGTAATAGTGGTTACTAAGAAAACTCTTGTTTGTGGCCCCATAAGATGGCTGAGATTACTTCTTTTTAGCCTATGTTGAAGCAATAGTTTGCTTTGGTATAAAGCAATATTGTGTGCTGCAGTTGTGGAGGTAGGTTAGAACCTGTGTGGGTGATATGTGTTGACTTTTCTGATACTATCCTGGAACTGAGCAAAACTTCCATAAGTCTGGCAGTGGTGTTTCAATGCTTGCCATCCTTCCCTGTGGAATGCTTTCTAAGCATTCTATTTCTATACAAGTGAAAACTGAACAAACACAAAATAAAAATGGAGGATGAATCTGTTCATTGCTGTTAGTCATAATGGTCATTGTCCCTGCTATCAGATGGAGAATGCCTTTGAATATTAGTTGCCAGAGAATTCCAGTGGGAGGATACTAGTGCCCTCATGTCCTGTTGCCTAAATTCCCATAGGCATCTGGTTGAGCATTGTGGAAACAGAATGATGGACTAGATAGACTTATGGTCAGATCCAGAACAGGTCTTCTTAAGTTCTTAAATTCTGGGCTGAAAAAAGAGAGCTGATCTCAGAGGACACATGTCTTCTGAACCCCTGTACTTCATGCAGTCTTGAAGTGCTTTAAAATAAAACTGGCTGAGAAGATAGACCATGATAATTTCTGGGTGATTTGTAGTATATTTGCAAGCATTTCAGTTTCCCATTGTTTAATGTTATTGTTGCTATTTATCTTCAAGTGAGCTCTGACCTAGGAAGATTTCTTGAGAAATTTGCGATTGCTGAGAGAGTGTGACTTGCCCAAGGTCACCTAGCTGGTTTCCATGGCTAAGCACTGGGGTTCAACCCCTGGTCTCCTAGAATGCTAGTCTAATACTCAGACCTCTCCACTCTGCTGCTGTTAATACTAGCAGGCTAAATAGTATCATTGAAATGAAGAAAGCTTGAAGTAATTGGAAGTCGGTTTTTTAATATGCAAGGATTGTGGACACCATTCTCATGCACAGAACACATCTCCTGGGCTCAAAATTCTTTAATCTCTGCTTTTGTACTATGTTTCTCTTGGTGGATCTTTTTGTTCCAGCTGGTGGCTTGAAAGGCTAGTAAGAGTAGCTCCCCACATACCTGACCCTAGCCAAGTATTCAGCAAAGGAATTATTCCTAATGCTTCTCAAAGAGTCTATACCAGAATGGTTCCCGAACTGGAATTGGACTGGGAGGGTACCTATTTTTCACAAACAATTCCATCCCCTCGTTTTAGCCCACACCTGAAGAAAAGCAAACAGCAGGTGTGTCCCACCGATTAGGGCAGGGGTGGGATCATGTGGCCTACAGGCAGCAGGAAACTCTTGGAGGTTCCTATGTGGCCCCAATTTGTTGACAATAATTTTAACACCCCCCAAAGTTGCCCCTTAATGTTGTTTAGTGCTCCTCTCATCTCAAACAGCAACATCTCCAACCAACCAAAAAAATAACCTTAAAAATCCTAATTTAACAGTGACTTCCAGTCACCCAAAATGCCATTTCCAGTTGCCACAGGGTGTGCCTGTACAGCTTGCCAATAACCTGGAAGAAGCAACAATAGGCCTGTGGCCCTCTGTATGTGTCCAACTCGGCATTAGGCACAGTGAAGTGTCTTCCTTGGGTGTTGGATTGCCAGGCACGGTGAACTGTATTGTCTCCAGAGAGTCTTTCCAGAGCTGACCAGGCCATGGATCAATGTCTGGATCTAGAGCAGTCCTTCTTAAGCTATCTGATATGGAGAACCAGCAGGGTTCCCCCACGAGTGTGCCAGGGATGGTCACCATATTTGTACCTGTTGACAACAACTGTTTCATTCATTCCTGGAGACTCATTGCATACAGCTTGCAAACTGCCACAGGTCCACAGATCACCACTTTGAGTAGCCGTGACCTAGAGGCTCATCAGAGACAAAAACTGCATGATCCCTAGGGCACCCTGACCAGTATGCCTGACTTGAGGAAGGCCCGCTCTCAGACCAAGATATCTGGAATCTAGCCTGCTCTCTGGAGAGCCGTGCTGTCCACTTTGTGCAGCTGGTGGTGTTCTCCATGAAGCCTTCTGGCCCACTGTGTTGCTCTCAGAGTTAGACAGAGCATGGTGGCCATAATGGCAGAGGGAGTGAAGTGGTCTCCGGCAGACAAGCAGTCTGTCGTTTATATCCTTCCACCCTACCATGCTCTCATTCCCAGCTGGCAGAGGTCTAGCCACCTGCACAGTTCTCTCTATTGTTGGAAATTTTGTCTGTAAACACGAGGAGGCTACACATGGGCAAGCCGTGCCTGGCGGGTCATGACTCCAAATGTTAGCAGGCACTCCCTCAAAATATTTCCTGCTGTCTCATTTATTCTCCCAATATTTAGTTACAGAATATCACAATATAATGGTGGTTGTTCTGTGCTTTCGAGTCAACTCTGACTTACAGCAGGCCTCTCACAGGGTTTTCTTGGCAGTTGCGTGCCTTCAGGTTGTTTCCTCAGATAAATTCTGAGGGGGTTTGCCATTGCCTTCCTCTTAGGCTGAGAGAAGGTGACATGCCTTAAGTCACCCAGTGGATTTCCATGACTGAGCAGGGATTTGAACTCTGGGCTTCCAAGGTCCTAGTCAAATCTCTACACCATGCTCATTGCCCATCGTCCCATGTAGCATGGAGTTAACCCTTGCTAATTGTAGTTTCTTGCTCTTGTTTCACTTCCCTAGCCTATTTTTTTGTCCTAGGGTTTTTCCTAGTTTGGGTAGAGGTGTGGATTATTCAGAGCTTGTACCTGCCAGGATAGGGGGAACCTCTTGAGTCTCCTGTTCTCAGTGCTTCCTTGTGTTTAGACTTCTATGATGTCTTCAGCAGTGCCTCCTGCTTGACTCAGAGAAGGAACTATGCCTTTCTGGCATTTTCATCATCTTCCCTCTTTCGTGCAGAATGCTTCAAGGCTCTGGCCCTCTTTTCTTTATCTCTTCCCTTTTATCCTATTAGTCACTCATCTAACGCTCATTATCACTTTTATACCACCACTTTTCTTCATCTTCCAAACTACCTTTGCCTCCTGGGTGTCTGTGTTTGCCTGTTTAAGTAGCGCTGCTTGTCTTTGTTGCTATTTCTGTCTGTCTGTTTTCTTCCTGCTTTAAACATAACATTTGAAACTGATCTCTTGCATTGTAGCTTTCTCTGTTTTCACTTAATCTGTTTCCATGCCGCCTCCTCCCTAGTGTCTTCTTTTCTTCCTTTAGTCAAATCTTTTCAACTGATCTTAGTTTTCAACTTTAAAGTTACAGCCCTACCTTCCCTGGGTGGGTGTTTCAAGGGCCGTAAGATATGGCAGATCTCTCTCTCTCCGCCTGTCCGTACAGACTTTTGTTTTTTGAGCAGAGAAACCTGTGTTGCCCACACTGCTCCACAATTCATAAGGTGAAGGAAGGTGGGAGTTCCAGAAACAGACAGAGAGCAGGCTGAGATTCGTTGGGTCCTCCTATTTCCCCCAATGTGGTCAAAGTTTTGTCAGTCCTGGATACGATCCATGTTGTTTTCAGAGTTTGGAAACAAAACTTTTTTGGAAGACAGCTCCAGAATCCCCCTGCCAGTGGCAGAGGGTGATCTGGCCACTGTAGCCCCAAAAAGTTTTCAAAGTTCTGTTTATTTTTTTTCCAGCTGCCCTGTGACCCAACCATTTGTGCAGCAAGGCTTCATCTCTGTTCCCTCTCTCCCTCCCCAGCACCTTTATATTGATCTGCCTTGTAGGAGACTGTACTTTTTGTTTTCTCTTGCTACTGTCGAGTCTTTTTCTCCTCTCTGGGCATGATAAGCCCTCCTTCAGTTCCCCCACCTTGAGCTGGAAAAGCGTGGAGGGGAATGGGAGTAGCAAGACACCAGTGCCCCTGTGATTGTGTGTTTCTTACTCAGAAAGTATATACACATATTTTTGTCCTGCTCCGTCTTCAGGGAGCCACAGAAGGCAAACAGTTCTTTCTACTCCCATTGTATGCCGTCAACAACTCCTCTGAGTACAGTGGTTCTGGATTCTGAGAGGCTGAATAATACAGAAGGATTTATGCTTTTAAATACCATTGCCATTTCCCCCCTCTTTCCTCCTTCTTGCTCTGCTACATCCAGATCAGTCCACAGTATTCTCTTACTCAGTTGGTTTGGAGGCTATCATGTTCTCTTCCTTCTGTTTTGCCTCTTTCTCAACTTTATCTGTTCTCAGAACTATTCCTAGTTCTGCGGTTCTTTCTCCCCCTACACCACATCTTGTTTTGTCCACATTCATCCTTTGTTAGACTCCCTTCATTGGCTCTTTTCTTTTAATCTCTTTTTGGGCTACTTCTTTATCTGCCCCCTCACCACGCCATTTTTGTCATCCCTACTCTATAGATCTGGGTTCTTTCTTCTGTCTGACGATTCTGCCCTTTCCCTCCTGCTACTCCCTTTCTCTGGAACATTCAGACACTCAGTACCAAGCCACCCTTCCTTGGTAGTGTTCAAACAGCACCTGAAAATCTGTCTCTTCTACTGACCTGTCACCTTTCCTTTTTTTTTCTGGGCTGTCTTTTGATGTCCTTTCTTTTTTTATAATAGTTTTATGTTTGGTGTTTTGTATTCTAAACTGTCAGCCAAAGGGCTGAATCTGCCCTTTTAAAGTCAGTTGCTCTACAAAGCTACTGTTTGAAGTGTTTTAAATTAATATTCTGTTTAAAAATGACAGTATTATGCCCGGTGGCTGAAAGGAGAAAGAGCTTTGAAAAATGCAATGTAAGATTAAGATTTATTCTTAGACAGCTGACACTTTCTTGGTTTCAGGTCTGCAACTGATTTTGATATTTGAACACAGTAGCACACACAGTGTCCAGCAACTGTAGCTCCGCAGATATTGCTGCTCTGCAGTTCCCATGATCCCTAGCCAGCGTAGTCAGTGGTGAGGGATACTGGGCCTCCCAGTTGAACAACATCTAGAAGACTACATGTTTCCCATCCCTGTTGTGCAGGTTGGATCAGGTTTGCGTAGACTTTAAGCCAAGTTGCACAGGATGTTCCTAAATTTTCCAAGACTACGTGTGTGTATTTAGGTAAGCTGCACAGGGTACTCTACATGATTTTTCCTGGTTTTCTAACCCAGTGAAGTAGGTTGGGCAAAGAGACCGTGGCTATTTCCACACTACACTGCTATAGTGCTATTATTCAGTTTTCAACATCCTATGGAATCCTGGGGTTTGCAGTAAAGACCTCTCACTAAACTGCAGATCCCAGGTTTCCATAGAATGTTGAAAATAGAACAATAGCACTATAACTGTCTAGTGTGGAAATGACCCATGACTGGCCTGGAGTTACTCAGTTATTTTTGTGACCAAATAGCATTTTGAACCCTTGTTTCCCAAGTCGAAGTCTTAATACTGTAGCTACCTTACCATACAAAATAAGTTAGGCTCAAATTCTATAAATTTATTATATAGGCTTACAGGCTGCTTTTCAAAACAATGACTTCTCAAGCAGCATATAAGGTAAACTTGACAGCAAAATTACAAGTCTTCAATTACAGTAAAAATGCTTACGTTTCTTCAGGAAATTCAAAAGTGAGCAGCAGTACTTAAAAGTGCAGGCTTCCATCCTTAAAGGTACCCTAAAAATAATTGATAAATTGATAATGGATAAATGAGGTATTATTCAGCCAATAAAAATATTTTTTCATCAGGCTATAGCGGCTTAGCTGAGAGGAAGCCTCACTGAACTCAGTGCAGCTTATTTCTCAGTAGAATTGACAGGGTTGTACTGTTAACCAATAATTATCTTGAAGGTCATTAAATGCCATTGGGCTAGAACTTTTGTGATGTCATTCTTTCTAAATCATTTGTAAGAATCCTATGGGCTTCCAGGTATTGTAAGGCTGCAAGTCCCAGCTTTCTTCACCATTGGCTATGCTGCCTGGGGCTGCTGGGATTTGCAGTCTGAACAACATTTGGAGGCCTTTATGAGTTCCACCCCTGCTGTAAATCCAAACAGCATGACCGGCTTGGACTGCGCGTGGGCGTCTGCACTTGTAGCTCCCATAAGGGCTGCAGTACCCAGGCGGAACTCTTGCCTCCGCTGGCTTTCCCACACAATGGCCCCTTCTTGCAGAATAATCATGTCCCACATCTTTGCCTGTCTGTTTGCCTTCTCATAAACTGCTTTGTGAATACATGAGTGAGATCTCTATCATTGGAAAACTGAGTGGGAGGGGACGGCCAGAGGCAATGCGTGCCATTTTTCACCTGGGAGAGGGAGGAGAATCTCTCTCAGAATGATCCTCCCTTCCAAGAATGCCATTTGAAAGATATCTCTGCTTTAGGAGTCTGTTAATGCTTGCGTGACTGCACAGCTTAGGAATAAAAACAGCATTTTTTATTAGTAGTATAGTGTGGCATAATGGTTTGAGCACTGGACTACCACCCTGGAGATCAGAGTTCAATTCAGCCATGGAAAACTACTGGCTGACCTTGGGTGTGTCACACACTCTCAGCCCCAGAAAACACTGTGATAGGTTCACCATAAATCAGTAATGACTTACATTCATAGAACTGTAGAGTTGGAAGAGATCACAAAGGCCATCGAGTCCAACTCCCTGCCATACACGAATATACCATCCAGCATCCGTTGAAAAACCTCTCCAAAGAAGGAGATTCCACCACATTCCCAGTTCTTCCTGATGTTTAGACAGAACCTCTTCTCCTGAAGTTTGAAGCCATTCCTCCATGTCCTAGTCTCTGGGGCAGCAGAACACAGGCTTGCTCCATCCTCCATATGATTTCCCTTCAAATATTTAAAGATAGCCATCATGTCCCCTCTTAACCTTCTCTTCTCCAGGCTAAACATACCCAGCTCCCTAAGTCGCTCTTCATAGGGAGTGGTTTCCAGGCCTTCTACCATTTTGGCCACCCTCCTCTGAACATGTTCTAGCTTGTCAATATCCTTCCTGAACTGTGGTGCCCAGAACTGGACGCAGTATTTCCAGGGGGGAGAGGTCTGTCCAAAGCAGAATAGAGTGGTGCTGTTGCTTCTCTTGACCTAGACACTATACTGTACTCCTGTTGATCCAGAATTGCATTGGCATTGACTTGAAGGCACAGAACAACAGTAGTAGTAGAACGTATGTACTTGTCACCTGTCAACTTATGGCAACTTCAGAGGGTTTTCTTAGGCAAAAATACTAAGAGTTTTTTTGCCATTGCCTTCCACTGAAAGATAGCCCATAGCGCCAAGTATTGCCTTGCATTGTCCTTTTCAAATGCTTGCCAGACCTGACTGGCTGAGCATCCAGGACTAGATGTTTATTTTTTTGGACTACAAGTCCCCATATCCCCAGTAGCCATGCTGGATTGACAATTTGAGGAGTTGTAGTAGGGTTGATTTTCCATGCTGTGTTTGATAGGAGCTAATTTTCCTACAGGCTTGCCTTTAATGTTTTAGCATGCTTTAGCAACCAAAAGCAAAAGGCTGCTATCTTTCACAGGCCTGGAAGCTGGCAGCCAAGAATGTGTGTGGGCACACAGTGGTGTCCAGCCCCTAGCATTCACCTGTTTGTTCACCTGCATACATTCACCATTTGCTAAGCGTGTGCCAGAATGTCTGTAAGACTAGAATTAGTAATGCATTAACTTTGTTAACCCACAGGCAGTAAAAGGAGCATAATTTGATAAATTAACTTCCTAGTAAGTATACAGCCCAATGAAGGTGTCTAGTATAGGACAAGCTATATCTCAGAGGCAGAGCACTTACGTGGCATGTGGAAGCATATAGATTCACTTCTTTGTATTATAGACAGTGGAGTTTAGGCTGTCTGAGTAAACTGTACTGCGTAGATAGACCATAGATTTCTTGCATTATAAAGGAGCTTCAGGTGGTTACAATAACTAGGCCACCCATACCCATTCTGCTACCACCTAGATTTATTGGACAATAACTCACATCATCCCCAGCTGATCCTATACTTGCTGGGGAATGGTGAGGCTCATAGTTTGCTGTATCTGAAAGGCTTCATAAGGAGTATAGCTGGTTCAGCTCTTAATATGGGTAAATGTTTGTTTTGGCGTTGACAGTATAAACACTGTCATAGCATATGTTACTCATATGTTATATGTTGTGTTATATGTCTCTCAAAATATTTTACATACAGTCCCCCCTCCACATTTGCAGGTCTGACCTTTGCGAATTTGATTATTCATAAGGTGCCTGCTTGCCTCTCCCCATTCTCCCCCTCCCCCTCCCATTCCCTGGCCTTTTGCCCAGGTGCACTGCCTTCCTTCTCTGCGCCCTGACAAAAGGCAAGCAACTGGGAGAGGGAAAGGTTCACGCACGTGCAAGCCTTTCCCCCTCTATCTGCTTGCCTTTTGCCCAGGTGCAAAGAAAGAGAGCAGGATGGATGGGTGACAGGCAGGAGAATGGAGTGGGGAAAGTGTTTTCCCCTCCATTCGCTTGCCTTTTGCCTGGGTAGAGGAAGGAAGGTGCATCCACCTAGGCAACTAGCAAGGGAATAGGAGGGGAAGCCCCAAGAGGCAATGGGGAGTGTCACTTGGGTTGGGGGGATTTATCTGTGGTTTTTTGACCCCTCAAGGGTTTTGCACTCCAAACCCTTACAAAAGGCAATTTGGCCACTGTAATTAAAAGATAAAATATAATGCCAGTAAGATGCAAAAATTAAAACAAAGTCCAGCATCACACACATTAATCTGAAAGCTAACAAGAGAAGCTTACAACCAAGAAGTTAATTTGGTATTATTTTTATCTTTCTCCTAAAAAAAAAAAAAACGTTCTGCAGACAAAGGCTGTGTATGTCTGTGAGGAGTGGAGTTTCTGTCACTCTTCCTGAAGCCCTTGGTTTATGTTGTCTTTCCCACATTACAGGGACTGGGCCTATTCAAGTAGGGTGAGGTGGCTGCCTCAGGCATCAGTTGTTAGATACCATTAAAGGGCTACAAAGTGTTCATTACCGGTTTATATTTTTACCAGGATGGGATCAGTAGGGAGTGTACCACTTGGAACTTTTACCTCAGGCACATTAATGTCTGGCATCTTCTCTGGCCACTTGTTATTGTCGTAGATAGTATTCCACCTCCTTTCCCAAACAGCCAGATGTTGATTCAGTGTGTGCACACACATATACAAGTAGATGCTGGCTGAAAAACAAGCCTTCAAAACCATGTATAAAATAGGCACCTGACATAAATAGATTTGTGTAATTAACTTAAAGGGCAGCCTTTGGAATGATTTTGCCATAGAGTTGACAAATGGCTTTTCTTTTAATAACCTATTGTGCCATGTTGCACACAATCTCATAAACTGCTATAAGTGACTCTTTGTTCAGTTACTACACTTAAAAATGCCCCTTCCTTTTCACTGCTTGATCTGGGTTCCTTATTTGCAACTGGAATTGGAGCAAATACAAGAGAAATTAGTAGTTAGCCCAAGGCACAGTTACATACTATAAGAATATGGGATTGTCACTGAAAATGAGTATCTTCTTTGGGTAGTATATGGTTATGATCAGTCCTTTCAACATCCTGTATTATCTTGAAATTTGCTTTTTAGGGAGAGAACATATAGAATTCTTGGCCAGAAAGCTTTAATGACGTACCAAACTACAATTTCCAGCATTTCGCAGGATGCAGCTATGGCAGTTCTAATGGAATCATAGTGCTATATTCGTATAATGCAAAATACCCCGAGACTTGCTCTTCTCCAAGGCATCCCACGGTTAGGTCGCTAAATGAGAACAAGCCTGAGTCAAAGCAGTGGCAGTGGCTGACAATGGAATTCAGTGATCAAGAGTACCTAATTAAGGCCAAAGAACAGGCATGGGGAACTTGTAGCCATCCAAATGTTGCTAAACTACAACCCTTATTATCCCTCAGAAGTGGTCAGGTTTGCTGGATCTAATGGGAGTTGGAGTCAAGTAACATTTGGAGAGCCACAGGTTTCTCAGCCCTGGAATAGATCAGCGTGGGCTTTATGGAACTGTACAGATTAAGAAATCTCCTTGGTAATCTTAGCAATAGGCAGTGATGTGCCTATTAATTTGTCTAGGTTTATCTGAATGGCTCTGTGGCACAGGTCTACAGCACAATCCCCACCAGTCAGCGCTCTCCAGTTAATCCAGACCTTCTGCTTGATACCAGTGGGGCATACCTGTATGTGATGACAACCTCACAGGTGAGTGACCACACATCTTAACTTCCCCCTCTGCCTTCGTTTTTTTAGCACTGCTGCTTGTCACCCTCAGTTTGGGCAAAAGAAAATTCTGCATAGTTTCTTGTTAGAAACTGTTGTCGTCTCTTTCTTGTTTCTTTCTCTCTTTTGAGAAAATAATTTTGATGCAGAAAATGCACAACACTTTGCTCTGCTGCTGTATGTAAACCATTTGATATGTGCTCAGAGAAAATTTGGTTGCCCTGTTACTTAGTGCAAGTTTGTAAGGATGGGGAATATGAGATCCTCCAGATATTGTTATACTGTAGCTCCCATGTGGGTTAGCCATACTTTCCAGTGGTGAGGGATAATAGGATTTGCAGTTCAGTAACCACTGGAAGACCACTCACTTTTCATCCCTGAATTAGACAGCTGAACCCTATTGTTGAAAACAATTTCTTGGACTTTTGACTTTTGTTTGCCTTCCTGTGCAGTATATAGGTTCATTCATTTGTTTTTAGGATAAGACAGTAGGGTAGATGGGAGGAGGGCTTGCTTTGTCAAATCTCTTCCATTTGTATCAGACTGCAGGAATCAAAGTCCATTTGTTCTTTCCTGAACCTTTGCCGCCCTTTCCTGATTTATACCATTCCCCTGCCATTCTCAAATTCTAAATTCTTGCCCCCCCCACCACATAAAAGCAGTAAAAAGAAGCAGCAGCAACAGTAGTAGTATTGGTTTTATAATAAATCTGCAGTTTGAAAATGGAATACAGATTGCCTTTTTTCCCCACTGAAGAAAAATGGAGCTAGACGGTGTTGACTTTCTTTCTCCTGCAGGTTTCCAAGGTCCCAGTCTCAGAATGTCCTCATTTCCAAGATTGTGCCTCATGCCTGCGTGCCAGAGACCCTTTCTGTGGTTGGTGTGTCCTGCAGAGCAGGTGTGTCTTTGCTGAAAGACAGCAGGATGTGTGAGTTTTCTTAAAAAGAAGACTCTGTGCTCTGTTGTTCCATCTGAAATATGATGAGCTGATTTTCACAGGTGTACCCGGAAGCTGGAATGTGAACGCCACGAAATGGAGAATCACTGGCTGTGGAGCTATGGAACTGAGAGCCAGTGTTTGCGAGTGGAACAGATATCACCAGCCAATCAGAGCCGAGAATTGCAAACAGAGGTGAATGAGGAGGGTTGAAGGTTTGGGTTCATTGTTGTGAAGAGGGGGTAAAGAAATCTCTAGTCCGTGGGCCAAGTTCAGCTATAGGGGAATATCTCCATTCAATTTGCATTCTGTTGCTTTTGTCATGATCAAAGATAGCATAGGAGGCAATGTAAAGTTTACTTAACTGCGCCTCCTTCCAAAACGACTAATTTGGTAAACCTAAACTAATGTGACCAAAAGTAAAACATTTCTATTGTGATTATAAAATACAGAGCCATATTATTAAAAAAATGCTAGAAAAGCTAATTGAGCTAATTTCAACCAAAATAAATATATAAATATGTACCTTGTGCTCTTCCCAGGTCTCCCTGTTGGTTCCTCGTCTCCCCTTATTGGCTGAGGGAGAGAATTACCATTGTGCCTTTGGGACTCAGGACAGCCCAGCCCAGCTACACGACTCCTGGGTTCGCTGCCTTTCACCTGTTCCCCAGCAAGTGCCACCCACCCAAGAGGGCAAAGGTGAGTACCTGGCTTCACAATATGGCACCTGAAAGGGACTTCTGTTTGCCCATACAGGAGTTAATTTAGAGTGGGAGCATCATTTGAATGAAGATGTTACCAGCCTAATTTTCCTTCAGAATAAAAACTTGCAGCTTCTGTAAATGCATGTTTAACTTAACATAACTTCTCTAAGGCTTGGGAAAGTTACCTTTTTGCTGGCTGGGGGGATTTTGGAAATTATAGTCTCCAAAAGGTAACATTTCCAAACTCCGAGTTTAGTTCCTGTTCCTCCCAGTTACTCCAAAATGAGTTATTGCTAGGCTTGCTGACAAAAGACTTGTTTCTGTGCCTTTAAGGTGCTGCTAGATCTGCAGCGGTGGAAGCTTTTCATAGCAGGGAGACAGTGGCAGTGTTAGCCCCAGATCACCATGTGGGAGGCTGAAGTTCTACAGACCAGAAGCCCTGCCCGCTCCCACAGTGCCAGAAAGGCAGGAATCCTCTGGCAGCAGCAGTCCTGGAAAGGTCTGTTGTCAATGAAAAGATACAACAAATGACAACAACAAATAAGGGAGCTGGTACGGCCCTGCCACTGTGTCCACAGCCCCCTCAAATGCAGCAGTGCTGCTACATGAAGATAAACATGATCTCCAGCTAAATGTTGCAGACAAAGGACAGCCACGGTTGTCACTTGAGAAGCAGGTAGCCTTCGTTCCTGATTGCTGGATCAGTTCAAGTCATTGACTAATCTACAGTGATGTAGGTTAGAATTGCTGAGTTACACACACACATGCAAAAATTGGGGAAGAAAGGGCCTTCAGTACTCTGGGGCAGGGAACATGTGGCCCTCCAGATGTTCATGGATTGCAAATCCTGTTGGCCCTAGCAAGCATAGCCAGTGTTGAGGGATCATGGGATTTGTGGTCCAACAACTGCTGGACGACCACATGTTTCCTCACCCTGGTTTCCATATTTTGAATATCTAAAGCTGCAATCTGTGTGAATTGAGTTTGAACAAGGGGTCTGGGAATCAGGATAGGGTTACTGTGAGGAATTATGTCACTGTAGCATTTTATTCCCTAGCAGACAATGTGAAAACTGCATTTTTACAAATTACTAATCTGAGTCATGGGTTCCATCAGCAAAGGTTCATAAACCTTTGGGAGTTCACACTCAGTTTGGCACCCTGAGGAAGCTTAGCTAGAAGTGCTACACTCTGAAGCCACCAGTTCTACTGGTTTGCCACAGAGAATACAGGGGAAATAATGCTGCTCCCCTTTCTTATGAATGTATTCATTTGGGTTAAAATTTCCAGCCTGGCTGTGGGCTCTAATGAAGGCTTACAAACCAATGAAAACCGTGTTAACTACAACATAAACTGCCTTTCTTCCAAGAGTCCTTAAAACAGTGCCTTTCACACTATGCAGTCACAGCATTATGATTCCACTTTAACTTGCATGGCTGCATCCTGTGGAATCCTGTGATTTGCAGTTTAGATAGGGGCATTTAGAATTCTCAGCCAAAGGGCTTGAGTTTCTCAATAAACTACAAATTCCAGCATTCCATAGGATACAGCTGTAGTTACCTGAGTGGAATCACAGTGCTATAACTGTGTACAGTGAACTAGTAAACTTGAGTCTTTTTCCAGTGTGTAGTTAAGTACCCAGAAGACAGTCCAGTGATCTCACTGGGGTAGTAATCTTGTGTCTGGGCTTTACTACTGGAGACAACTGATTGGGATGCACATGACTGAGTGCCCCTCCACACAAAAATAGATAAGTTCCTACACACAGAAAGCTAGCATGCCATGGACAAACGTGCTAGTGGATGCCTTTGCTTGATTGGAATGTGGAAAAATGTGTGATCTCCGTTTTGAAATGTGAGATTTGACCAGGAGCAAGTTCCCATAAAAGTGGTGTTTTTTTTAATATATATATTTTGCTACTGTGGCAGGAGCTGGATGCAGCCTCATGTCATTCAGATCCCTAAAGTCTCTTGGGCTGCCTTTGACCATGTTTAAGATTCTGAGCCAGGCTGTGTTGTGGGTTTAGTGGGAGAAAGTGCTTACTTGTTACCTAGCAACCATAAATGCTTTTGGTCTGCACCAAACAGAGAATTTCTGAGGGTTTTTCGCCTTAGTGGCCTTAGAGGGAGAGAAATGAAGAGGCTTCCACCTTGCTCAGTGGGCGGTTGAGGGGGAACTTTTTCCGGTTACGTCTCACTGCCCTCTTTTTTTCTCTTCTCAGATCATGTGACTGTGGCACTAGCTCTGATGTTCCAGGATGTTGTTGTAACCTCTGTGGGATTCTCCTTCTATGACTGTAATGCTGTGAGCCAACTCGCTGATGCCACCCCGTGAGCAAATGTTGAGTGGGGATGGAAGCTTGGGGAGGGGGTGCAGGTTTGGGATTAAGAGGCATTTGCAAGATAATGATTTGCTTGACTGAAAACTGGAGATGGTCCCTGCAACTTTAATGATTGGGCAGAACGTGGAATTTCAGCAGGGGATGCTTGTCAACCAACCAGGTAACAAGCAACACCTCCTGGAATTCCCTTTTCTGCGTAGCTGTCGAAGGTACAGAAGATGTCTCCAGTTTTCACTATTTGCTAGAACATGAAGGAAAGAGAGCATGGCTGAGCAAGAAGCTTTCCGTTGAAAGGAGGATTCTGTATAGCTTTTGCGCCAAAAGATGGAAATTTTGTACTAAAGGAAAACTAAATTCTGGAATTTCTCAGTAAAATATGCAAGCATGTACGCCTATATTTGTTTCTTTGTATAATCTGTCCAACTTCTACTAGTTACTGAGCAAGAACAAAGAGCTATAGGCCTTTCCTCACTATACTGTTATAGTGCTATTATTCCACTTTCAACAACTTGTGCAGTTCTGGGGTTTGTAGTTTACTGAGGCCAAAGAGCTTTCCGACTGAGAATTCTGAATGCCCCTCCCTAAACTGCAGATCCCAGGATACCATAGGATGTTGAAAATGGAATAATAGTACTATAACAATGTAATGCAGAAAGGCCCTGTGTGAAACATGAAAGTCCCACTCTCTGATCATTGAAAATTCTACTAAATTCCCCCTAGCTTCAGTATTTTCATGTCACATTTTCAAGCCTTAGGAGGAAGATGGGCAAGCTTTGGTTGGGCCCTGGGGTCAATTTCACCTCCCAGGATCCTGCCATGGGTTATAACCCCCACCGTCATCAATAATTAGAAGTGTGACAGGAAGCAAAAGTGTTTCTCCAACACTACTAGTTACCAAAAACCTCCAGTTTTGTAGTGAAGCAAGCTCATGCAGGGAGCATGAACTTCATCTTAAAGGACCACCTTTAAGTCTCCTCTAAAGCAGGTTATGTGTTCCCTGGTTTCCTTGTTTTGGCATGAAAATGCATTCTAAAGCCCCCAACATCCAGTATTTGACAGTGGGAGCTGTAGGAGTGGATCTTGTGAGATTCTTATTGAAGACCCCTTCTTGCACTTGCTAAAAAACAAACAAAAAAAAAATAGGGAAATACAGTAATTTTTGAGGATATCAAACTTCACACAGATGCCCACCTCCTTTTCTTTTCTTGCTGATTGCCCACAGTCCTGGTTAAAAATCCTTTTCTTCTGGCTGCTTTCTCCCATAGGTGTAGAACATGTGTGGACAGTCCTTGGATGTGCCACTGGTGCCCATCTAGTCACCGTTGTGTCCCTGTAGGTCCCTGTCCAAAAGGAGAGAGTCTTATTTACAATCAGAAGGTGAAAAACTTTAAATGTCTTTAATGGCTTTCTGTAACAGATGGAAGCAGGGAGAGCAGAAAAAAATGTAGCTGCATTATAATCCTTCTGTGTCTTCTAGGTGCTTACTGAAGAGTCCCGGGGTCCAGCTGCATGCCCCAGTGTGGAGAGCAGAGGGGAGGAATATTTAATTCCTGTTGGTGTAGAAAAGCCACTGAATCTAGTTGCTTGGAACCTGCCCTTGTTGGGGGTAAGTAAGTAGATTAAACATCCAAAGTCAGGACCAGACAGGTGATAAAGCTTGAGAAGACAAAGGCCATATACAGTGGTGTATCTCCATTGCACAGCAGTATATATTTGAAGTTCTCGTGTCCTAGAAAAGTGGTTCTGAACCTTTGCTCATCCAGTGTAGTTTTCAGTTCTTAGAAGCCCAAGCAGCATAGGCAATATTTTGGAATTCTGGGAACTGAAGTCCAAAACATCAAGAGGACCAAAGATTGAAAACCAGTTTCCTCAAGACCTCTGAGAGTTTTGATTCAGATAATGGCACTCCTTACTTTTAGCTTGGGGAGAACTATAGCCTCTTTGCAGACTGAGATTCCCAAGATTTGGAGGAGTTTTAGAGATGGAAACAGGTGTCAAGGCTGGTTTGAAGATACCTCTGTAAGCATAAGCTACAGTTTTGAGAAGTGCCCTTGGGATTGCCTCCTCCAAATATCTAGTAGCCCTATAGGATTGCCGGTGTTGGGGGATGTTTAGGACACTCAGAATCCCAAGCCAACATGACTACTGATTAGAAACTAGGGGAATTGTAGTTCCAAATGTTATAGGGTCGTATTGCCCAGCAACATGCTAGTTCACTGTAAAGGTTACATAAGTAACCTTCACATTACAGTGATGACTGAAGTCAGCAAATTGGGATTGGCATTAGGGAAAGGCAGATGGGCAGATCAGAACTGAACACACCTTGAGGGACCAGGGCTGGTGGTAGAATGGTTGATGGGTTACACAGGCCCATGTCTCAATCTGTCCTCCTCCTCAGGGCCTGGTGAATCTTTCGTGTGTGCTGGAGGTGGAGGGAAGCCCAATTATGGTTCCAACATCCTGGAAAGAAGGGGATGGAGAAATACCTCATCATGTGCAGTGTCTACCCCAGGCATATAGCTACACACAGCCTATCCCAGAGCTACATGTCCCTCTCTACATCATGGTGGACAATAAACAGCGCCTTGACAGCCGTGGAGATCTCCATGGTAAGATATGAGCCCTGGAGGCTGGATTTTTAGAGCTATAGTATACCCAGACCTATGTACAAGCCAGAGTCCCACAGCAGCAGAATGTGCGGTTGTGAGTTCAAAATTCAGCTACCTTTTAATTTTAAAAGAAAACCAGATTTCTAGTCCATGTGCCTGCAGAGTTGAATTTGAAAGTATACAGACAATGCCCAGTGAAAGCTTGAATGTTGGGAAGGAAGCGGAGGAAGAAAAATTTTCAGATTTACAATGGTTGTGGGTAGCCTTTGGGTGTTCCATATTAGTCTGTGCTCCTCTCCATGATATCAGAACATAAACACATTGTATAACAATTTGCCTAGAGATGGGATGAATCCAGAATTTTCCAAATCCGAATCTCGATCCGAATCCCTGGAAGGTTCTGTGAATCCACAAATCTCACAAATCTTGAATCTTTCAAATCCTTTTTGAAAAAGGGTTTAAAAAGCAAGGGAAAGAAAGCACTTCTACTGAAAAGTGTTTTGAAGCAGAATTTGACATCTTTGTTGAATGAAGAACAAATTAAATAATAGTTTTCACTTTCAGCAAAACATACCCATGTACTTCTTATTAACAATTACATGTAATTTGGAAGTAGGTCCAGATGTTGGAAGATGCTCGAGATGATGCCATCTCCTGTATTGACTATTACAAAACAAAACATAAAAGGGCAAGGCTAACCTTGGGCAAGACACACTCTCTCAGTCTTAGCAAAAGCCTAGGCAAAGGCAAACCTCCCTCTGAAGAAATCTGGCCAGGACAATTGTCATAGTTTTGCCTCAGGATCTCTCCAGATTGAAAATGACAAGAAGGCCCTTTCTACACAGGCAAGAAAATGCGGATTAATCCCACATTTTCCTGCCTGTGTAAACAGGGCCACATGGTACAGTACAGAGATAATCCAGGTCAAAACTGGCTTTTCTTTACATAGCTCCTTCGGCATGCTGGGATTTGTAGTTCGATGGTGCACCAGTACACTTTGGCAGAGAAGGCGGTGACACCTCGTAAAACTACGAACACCAAAATTGTGTATGAAAGAGCTTTGCAAGGGAGCTATGCAAAGGAATCTTTTTCAGCTGTCCTTGAAATCTCAAGAATACTGTACTTTCCAGTCAAGTCTCAAGTCCTGCAGCAAGGAAGGCACTTTAAAAAAACAAAAATACCAGCCTCTAGCCCAGTCTTAATTCTCTACCCTGATGTCCAGTCTCAAGTCCTAAAACAAGAAAGGCACTTAACAAAAACAAACTAACACCAACCTCTAGTCTAGTCCCAATCCCTACCCTCCAGTCTCAAGTCAAAAGAATAGGAAGAAGAGAATAATTACCTTGCAGAGGGAGGCAGCGACAGGGGCAGGCAGTAGGAATGAGCTTGATCCAGGGCACTTGCGCCAGCTCAGGCCCTGGGGTGTGCAGGGATTCAAAAGATTCGATTCTCCTGTTTTTTGCAGCCTCCCAAGGCTCTATCATCAAAATTGCTGCTGCATTCCTGAATTTCTGCAGTGGCAACAGGACCTCAGCATCTTCCTTTAAAAATAAGGGATGTAACATGTGTCTACCTTCTGTTAAAACAGTTGTACTGCATTAAAATAAGGCACATTCTTTTCTGTGTAAATCGTTTCTAAAGAAAAATGTGGCTTTTTGTGCTACAAACATTTGGCAGAGAGCAGAGTACCACTCTCACCTCAGAGGTCTGGGAGGGATCCAGTTTGCCTCTAGGATGTTGTTTGTCCCTGTTTTCATGCTGGCAGAATTTCTGTTTTTTTCTTTTGGGTGCAAAATGTTAACTTTTTAAATACAAAGTGCATTAAACATGCCCCATTTCTATTGCTTCCCTTTCTTTAATGCTGCTACTTTTCAAAACTCAAGATACTGCCTTGCCTCTTTCACTCTTCCTTGGGTTGGAAATGAGTGTTGTCTAGAATAGAAATCTCAGTGGGAACAGTACAACTTGGATGCCATCTTCACTGCCTTACTTCTTGCCTTCCCCTCAGTGACGTTGTACAATTGTTCTGCTGGCCGATCTGACTGCAGCCGCTGCAAGGCTGCCCCCCAACACTTCCGCTGCGTCTGGTGCCAGAGCAAAGAGTTGACTGGCTGTGTCTATGAGAAACTGTGTCCATCCAAAACGGGGCAGGTTGCTTGCCCATCACCAGTGATACATTCAGTAAGTGTCAGTCATTCTAGGACCTTTGCTACAGTTGTCTGAAATTTCTGTAGAAGGGATGTGGACTTCTCCCACTCAGTGCTTTGTCAAGAGTGTGAGCCAAGAAATGGATCAGGGCTGTAATCACTTGCATCCTCAGTGGCTATAGACTGGAGTCTGGCTTGGTTCAGATTGCTCATAGGAGTATGTATGATTTGGCCACCATGCCAAGCAAGTCCCTTAAGGCTTACTTTGGGTTGTCATCATCATTTTGATTTTTTTTAGTATAATTTTTAATGAAAGTTTATCCCAAAAATAACCGCCTCCCACACTTCCATGCTTAAATCTTCCAGTTGAAATTGCTTGTTTCCATTCCATTACAAACATAATTTCCATCTTACAGAGAGAAGAACAGTTACCTTATTTCATCATTTTGATTTTTAATGATGAAAGAAGTATTAAACAGGACAAAACATTTTGAGCTGAGGATCTACTGTTAGATTCTGGCATCCATAATGCTTACTATGTGTCTGCCACTATTTTGCACCTGGGCGCTGACTGGTGAACCTTGGTGTTCTAGTTTGGGAGGAAAAAAAGATGTAGATTCACTGAGCTTGAAGGTTGCCCAAACTAGTTCTAACATGCCATTGTGGGGTTTTTTGTTTGTTTTGTTTTGTAAATTGTTGTTTTTGCAAAATCTGGAAGGAGGAACTATAATGCCACATTCCTATTTTCTAGATCTATCCCCTCAGTGGACCCTTGGAGGGAGGCATCTCTCTCACAGTGACAGGATCCAACTTGGGTCATCGCTTTGAGGATGTGGCTGAAACTGTGGTGGTGGCTGGGCTTCCGTGTATTCCTGATCCTGCCCTGTATCTGGTCTCTACTCGGTAAGGAAATTAATAGTCCCAAGGAAAAGCAGTGTGTGTTTTTAGTCTAGCACTACAGAAGATCCTGAGGAACTTCACCCCCACAGAAGTGTCATATATAAATGCCTCAGAGTACCCTCTAGTGTGTGTGTGTGTGTGTATGGTATTTCTGCCATGTTTTTTGCAACCCCACAAGCTGATTTATCTTTTTTCCCATCATGAAGTGACATAGATATACCTGGGGTGAACCTGGGAGACAAAAACATGTTGGGAGGAGGAATCTAGGTCACACTGCAGTAGGAACACCATGCTGTCTCTCCTTCATTCATATTAAACATCCCAGGAGAAAATACTGTCCCCCTCCCTAGTCCTTCACTGTCCACTTTGGGGAAAACTCTAAACATACTGAAGAGAGTGCTGGCATGAACCAAAGCACCAGGTAAAACCTTGAGCTTTGAAATAATTAGGCTTACAGATGGCTCAACTTCTGTGAGGTAGGCAGCTTTATTGAAACTAGTGAGTGCAAAGTAAAAGTTAGAAATGTGCTTCAAATGTAATAAAAACCTTCAGCCTTCTCTGACTTACATGAAAGGGTTCTGATAAGAATTTTCAAGATGATCCAGAGTGAGACAGAAATGTACATTTGTACTTCCAGAAGCCCAAGAACAAAGATGGGTATCCCTGTTTCTCTTTTATAGAATGCACAAATCAGTCACATACTGCTAATCTTTTGTTTTTGTTTTTTGGCCACAGTTGAGGAAGATAAAGCTGTGCCAGCTTGGGGAAATATAATTTTCCCACTTCTATAATTCACTCATGTGGCCTTGCTTGGGGAAGAAAAATCCTCCCTCTTCTATAAACTCATTCATTTGGCCTTGATGGTTTGTGAACCCAGCAGTCTCTTAAGCGCCTTCCTTGCTCTGCTTGACTTACCTATTTCTTTCTTCTGGCCGATGGATCTGCCATCATAGTTAAAGAGATAAGCCAGTTATCACCAGAGGAGGCCTGAAATGTACAGGCATGGCTCTCTCTCTCCAAGATTTTGAAAGAGGTACTTTTTGAGACTATGCCTCTCAGAATGCCCTAGCCCAGTTATACTTTAACATATGTTATCTTCACTAGAAGATAACATAGGACAAGAAACTTAGTAAGCTACCTTGGAGTGCTAACAATAGCTGGCAGAACTGATAGTGTCCAAATCTGTCCTCCAACTTTTTTTTTAAGAGTTCATGTTGTAAATTTCTTTAAGTTTCCCATAACAGAGCTTGTCTTTATGCCCTTCAGGATTATCTGTAATGTGTCTCCTGGAAGGCGAGGGTTAACTGGCCCTGTTGAGGTCACTGTAGGAGACCGTCCATCAGGGGTTTCTGGAAGTTACTTCACCTACCAGGTTAGTGTTTGACAGAGGTTGAACTGGGTGGGACAGGCATCCAAGGGAAAGATTCTGTTTTGGAAGCAGAGTGGCACTGGTGGGAGGACAAAGATAGATATGCTTTATCCTAATGGTTCTCTGATAATGTGTGCGTTTCCTGTGTCACTGTTACCCTCTTAGATGTGGGAGGAGAGGGACAACTCTGTCACTGGACAGACTGAAACAGCTGCCATGAGCAGCAGATGTGGGGTGTTACAAAAGAGCAGTGATGTAGACTCACATCCACTGACTCAAACTCAAGTTGGACTTAAGTCGCTTCAGTGACTCGACTCGGACTCGATTCAGCAATAGATGATGACGCACTGACTCAACTCGAGATCTGTATATTTTTAGTGACTGACTTGCTGCCCTCTGTTCAGTAACATAATACATTCATCAAGAACGCTTATGACATTGAACAATGCTTCTATCTCTTTTTTGCCTTCTGGTCACATGGCAATCTGTCTCAAGCCCAGAGTGTGGGTACGTTTCTCAAAGGGGAACAGGAAACGGGTTAGGCAATGGGCTTGAGGGGGGCTTGAGGTCTGCTCAGCAGCTTGTCCCTGCTGCATATCAGAGGAGCCCTCTAAAACTTCTCCAAAGAGCAGAAGACAAGACTTGCCCCCAGAGTGCAGGGTTCATTTCTCAGAGGGGAACAGGAAACAGGTTAGGCAACAGGCCTGAGGAGAAAGAAACCTTCCTTCTAAAGCTTTTGAAGCTTCAGTGATAGGGAGTAAGAAGGATCCTATTCCCCACTTCTGAAATTGCAGATGGCAAAATCGCCAACTCTGCTTAAATTGTTAAAACTGACTTTATACGACTGTCCAGAAATTCTGGAATATAGGTTGAGGTATAAAGTTGACTCCCAGACTTGAGACTTGACTTGAAAGTATCTTCAAGGACTTGAGACTTGACTTGAGACTTTAAAGTAGAGACTTGAGACTTGACATGAGACTTGGAGTAAAAGACTTAATTATATCTCTGCAAAAGAGCAAATTGTTAGTTATTTAAGTTTGTATTGCTGTATTATAACTGAGGGGGCAGGGGGTAGAGGTGCTTGTAGGACTTTCTGTCACAGGTGCCAGAGTAACCTGGATGGCACTTTGACCCAGGTGAGCTATTTGCTGTTCCACCTCAGCCAGTAAAATGCCTTAGTCTCTCACTAATTATGAATGCCCACAAGGACTGTTTACAGCTGTAAAAGGTGCTTCTCTCCTCAGGACCCCACTCTTCTTGATCTGCACCCCAAACTGGGCCCCATGGTTGGAGGCAGCCGCCTCACCATCACTGGGAAGGAGTTGGCGACAGGCACCGAGATTGCTGCCTATATCGGAGACCTGCCTTGCATCCTGTGAGTGGAGTTCTTTTCATCTCCCCTAGCTCTGAGCTTCCCTGGCCCACTTTTACTTAATAGTCCTGCCTCACAGAATCTCTTTGCTCTTTGTGACCTGATAGGGAGGAGCCTGTTGAACCAGGGGCCATCGTTTGCCGCACTAGTGCCAGCTCCAGACCACAAGAGGCAACTGTTTGGGTCCAGTATGGTGAAGTTCAGCGCCAACTGCGGGAGAAACCCTTCCGTTATACACCCAACCCCCATCTCACTGGGGCTTTCCCTTCCACCAGCTTCCACGGGTGAGAAGTTAACAGGGTTAGGGGGTGTGCTGAAGGCTGTCACCTTGGGAAAAAAATCTTAAGTCAATCTGTTTGATTGTTAATATGATTGAACATATATTGAATGACCTCTGCAGGAAAAATTGTACTTGATTTTTGCATGTATGTGTCACAACAAAGCACCATTTTAAAAAAAAGACATTGCTGTCTGCATGTAAGAGGAGACAGGGCTGCTACATCTAAGCTCATACCTACCATTTTTAATTGTTATAAATATTTGGCTGGCATCCCGTTAGTGACTTACAGTGATGGAAGTCCAGCTTACACCACTGTAACTTCTTTTTTTGGTTGTTGCAAAGTTTGGAATCCTGTACTGACCCACACAACAACAAAAATTCCACCCACTTAAAACACATCTTTTCTCTGCTGCAGCGCCTCCCCCCACCAACACAGCCATTTTTTGGCCAGTGGAGAGTGAAAGGTGTAGCAGAGAAGCATCCAGCTCTTTTCCTACCCACAACCTCCCGGGGGATCCTCTAGAGGTCCCTAAAGAAGGTGGTGTGGGATGACAGGGTTGGACAGATGGCATAGTGTACTTACTCATGTGTAATATGTCTTCCTAGCCCGGATCTCAGTTATATGTGTCAAAAAATAATTTTAAAATCTCATGGCTTATAATTGGGGGTATATTTTATAGCAAACCTGAGGAATACCTAGCTGAATTACAGCTGTCATCATTCCTCACTATTTTGTTCATACAGGAAGGGAACTGGAGTACCACAACTGGAGCACTACAGGTTTCCCAGCCCTGTTTTATAGTCAGTCAAAAGCTTTTTATTTGTTCAGCCTTAGTAATCAGCCAAACATTGCATTTTCAGTATAAATATACTAACTGACATTAATGGGACAGCAGAATCCACATGATTGGTCCCTGATCCAGGAGCATGAAGCCTTAAGTGCCAAAGCAAACATGGTTTTATTTACATCTGTAGCCTGTGTGTGTTAAAACAAATAGCTGGTGCTATGGTGGGGGCAGGGGAGAGAGTAAGACCAGGACAATGGTGTGGCAATCGGGAAGCTTAAACAATCTGACCCTGCTGCCAGTCTGCTCCAAATCAGTATCCTCCTCCGGCACCAACTATTAATTTTTTTAAAAAAATCTGTCAGTCATACAACAGCCAGATATGTCAATAATGTCATGTTCAGTTTGGTTCAGTTTCTGCGCAGGTGAGAAAAAAAGGTGAAGGAAGAGAAACTAGAGTTATCCGAACAAATATATGAACATGCATGAACTTGCGGGCTCCTAGGTTTAATTTCAGCAGAGATATAAGCCCTAGGTTCTTTATTCAAGCAGACCTTTGAGTTTTCAATTATATAGCAATAGTGTGTGTGAAGTGGTATGCTGTATTTATTTTTCAATCTGTTATTTGTAATTGTAGTTTAAATGTGTTTTTAAACTGTTTTAACCACTTTTTTTAAAAAAAATATTGTTATTGAATTCTGTAACTATTTTTAGAATAAGATTTTAATTTAATCTGGTTTTAAACTTTTGGAACCTGCCTTGCAGCCCATTCCAAGAGAAAGCAGGATATAATATCAGTAAACAAACACAAAAATAAAAAGTGACTAAGCCAAAAATTTCGCAAAGGTCAAAGATCTTGAGCTTGATTTTGAATGGAGAGAGAGGTTGCAGTGCGTAAGTTGGTGTGGGCAACTTCTGCAGAGCCAGGGGCCATTTTTCCAGTTGGCTGGCTGCTCAGAGACAATATGCCTTAAAAGGTGGTGTGGCCCAAGGAGAAGTAGGTGGCACTGGTTAGAATTTGGGGACAGAAATAAACAGAATTGGAAGAAATAATTCAGGCCAGAGATACAAACATTGGTAAATATTGGTTTGTTTTATTAAAAAATGAAATATATTTTATTATAAAAAAATTGTATTAAGGAATAACATCTTCCCAAACTCACCAAGAATTAATGAATTGTTATTTAAGGAGATGAATTTATTTGTGATACATTAAACATTATTTTATGTATCACACTTCATTTAGGATTAAAATTAAATTCATAAGAGTATAAATTAAGTTCATCAAAGGGATTATAAATCAACTTGAGGAACTACGAATTTTAATGTGTCATGGTAGTTTAGACGGTAGCAGTCCCTGTTGAAACAGCAAAGTAAGAGCTTTCTGTTCCACTTGACTGCAGACATTCATTGAAACCTTTGAATTACTTACAAAACCAAGTTTCTGCTTGTCTAATAACTGACAAGGTAATAGTTTGGTGTAGTCAGTTGCACTGTGTGAGTGGATTAATGGTTTGGCATCCAATTTTGGCAGTAAACTATGTGGCAATATTTGGGCAGCAGGCTTCCATATTTGTGTATGTGCGTGTGTGTGCGCACGCGCATGTGCATGGTAGAAACCACAACAGAACCGCTAAGGTTCCAGTGTGCCCACCTATGACATGGTCTTGTTGGAGAGAGCTTCTGTGCATAAGAGGCAGCAGGGGAGAAAGGGAAGAGAAGGCAGACATAGACCATTGGCTGGTGGATGGCAAGAGAGAAAGATAGATTCAGGAGAGGAGGGAAGCCATGGAGAACTTCAAAACAGACGAATGAGTTCAGACACCTTTAAGGTATGTAGTTTAGTGCAGCCTTCATGGGTGCCATCCTTCCTACCTCCCCTTCAGATTTGGTTTACTGTAACTCATAGTTTGGCTGGGAGAGGATTACTCATCTAGAGGGCACTAGCTTGAGGAAAGATGCCGTAGCATCTGCTGTTTCCATAACAGAGAAACAGCCCACTGCTGTAGCTACTTTTCACCTCCCAATTGCCATGTTTTCCCAGTGGTGGACGGATCATCTACGTGGAGGGAACTAATTTGGATGTGGTGCAGCAGCCGCTCATCAAAGCAGTCCTGCAGCCAAAGGAGGTGGAAAGCAGGCGGAAGAAAAGAGCATGTGACACTTTGCTGGGCCCCCATGTCCCACTGACCCCTGCACCCCCACGCCCATGTGTTGAGGTGGGAGACTTGATAGAGGTGAGTGCATGGGGGTGCTTTTGCTTTGAGGGGAGCAATTTAGGACGGTTTTTTTCCCCCTCACTTTTTCACCAACCTCTTGTCTTTTGACAGTGCTGGGAAGCTTGCTGCATCAATTCTTCCACTCTGCTGCTATGCCCATCACCAGCGATACCATCTAATGCTCGGTTCCGGAACCTTCTCTTTGAGCTGGATGGGCTCCGTGTCCCTTTTAGCAATGCCAGTGGAGGCCAGGATTTCTCCTATCATCCCAATCCTCGCTTGCGCTGGCCGGGCCGGGATTCCTCTGGACGTCCTTTTAGTCTCAAACCAGGCAATATTTTGGACATAGAGGTGAGTGAGTGGCTGAAGGGAGGAGGGGTAAAAATGTGACCATGTCAAGGTTGGTGAAAGTCCTGGAAGTGGAGAAGGGGGTTTCTTGGGATGAAAAACCTTTCAATTTTTCCTGGCACAGTGATTCTTACTGGACCTTCCTTCACCTCTGCCCACTCTCAGTGCCCTCTTACACTTTCACCAAAAAAACCTCTCCCACTGTCACTTTGTGAATTTTCTGACAGTACAGTGGAGTTTACTGGTCGGCCCTGAAGTGCCATGAATACACCATTGGTATATACTATTGGTATATTGGGGCATGCTTAATATGTCCCAAAAGAAACAAGACTATGCCTTGGAAAAACAAAGCAACAACACTGTGAACAGCCAGGGCTAACAAGGGAATTGCCTTTGTCGGTACTAGCTACATTTAATTTTCCTCGTGCTCTACTGCTTACAGTTTCACCCGTCACTATCATATACCTGACATTTTGAATAAGACTTCACAAATGAGATGACGTAAACTATAGTCCACAAAAGCTCATTCTGTAATAAATATTCATATCCTTTGGATTAGGTAGCCTGACTGTAGAACCGGCACCTCCCCTCACCCCTTGCCAAAAAATCTTGACGTTGTTGTGTAAGCATGTGATTTATGACTTACGTGGTTTATAAATATATGAGAAAAGACATTATTCAGTGGGGAGGGAACAAGGATGTTCTGAAATTCCTGGGACAGGCAGCCTGCTCTCTATTGCTGACAGAAACATCCCCAGAAACATCACTGCCACCTCCGAGCCTTAACTGATGGAGCAAAAGGCGGAAATGCCAGAAAAGAATATTGACTGGCTCTCCTGCTGCCTGGAGCTGATCAAGAAAATACACATTCCTCTCTCTGCACACAGATGAAACCTGCTTTTAATTCCAATCAAGCCTAAACAAACAACAAATCTATGCTGCAGTTATTAGGCTAACAAAACATGAAATTCACATTCTAGTAGAATGCAACCCAGCTGCCATTACCATTCAACCTGCAGGTGTTTGATTAGTCTCGTCTTTTTGTCTTCTGTCCTTCCTTCCTTCCTTCCTTCCTTCCTTCCTTCCTTCCTTCCTTCCTTCCTTCCTTCCTTCCTTCCTTCCTTCCTTCCAAACTGCTTGGAAAAGTTTGTTTTTTGAACTACAAGTTCCAGAAACTTGCAGCCGGCACAGCTACTGGAAATGCTGGCTAGGAGACTTTGAGAGATGTAATTCCAGAAGAAACATTTCCAAACTCTGCTTCCATACATGGCTGGCAGCCGTGTTAGAGCAGGTTTAGGGCATGCAGGGGTGAAGTGCCTAACACATCATCACAGCTGCAGTGGAGTGGTGGTGAACATTTTTCTAGTGACAATAAGTTGTTGTGAACTATTCCTTTCAAATAATATGAATATCTTCACGTGACTTTGTCTTGAAAGTGCAATTACGGGCTGTTCACTTTACAAAAGACCTGCTACTTGTGAGGTTTAAAGCTTCAGCAAGTGTTTGGTTGATATGGATCAGTAGAGCTGCCTGCATTCATGGGCAGCTCCCTGGGAGCATGACTGTAAGGGTGAGCATGCCCTTCAAAATTTAACACTGTACCCCTCTGGCTAGATGACTAAATTCATCTTTGTGGATCACAAGTTGTATAGGCTTAGTGTCATTTTTGAACTATCAACATATTGCTTTGTTTTGCTCAGTGTTTAAAGAACTTTTTCATTAAATGCGAGCTCTGCACTGGTGTTTGAACTAGAGTGAAGGGACAGTTGTCTAAGTATACTTGTATGTTTATTCATCAAACACGGATGGGCAGCCAGTAGATAGAAAGCCTTCCTTGGATCAGTCTCCTCACCCTTCCAGCCTGATGTTTAATACTACCACTCCTAGGCCCTTTCTGCAACTTACCTTTTCTCGGTGCTGGGATCACACGAGCAGCCTCTTGTGAGAGACGCTTGCATCCCTGCTGCTTCAGCTCTGCAGTTGCTACCTGCCAGCTGGCAGACAACATAAGGGCTTCACCTCTTCCTTCTGCAGCGCAGCCGGGCATTTTCCCAGGCTGTGTTGGGGGAGGAAGTGCGAGCACCGTGGCTCCGGAGGCTTTGCACGCACAGCAAGTGCACGTGGGACCCTGGAGCGAGGCTACGAGCCGAAAATGAAATAATGCATGATCGGTGCCTGCTGGCCCCGGCAGCATTGTGCGATTGCGAGGACATTATCTGAAATGCTCCTCGCAATCGCGCAATGCTCCAGAGGCCCTTTCGCATGGCAAATGCAGTGTGAAAAGGGCCCTAGAATCCCTTATCTTTTTTTCTGGCTGACTGGGCCTGATGGAGCTGAGATCCAAAACATACAGAAGGCATCAGATTGGGGGAAGGCTGCCTGGTACATACAGCACTGCAGTGTTCACCTGTGAGGAGAAGGGATTGAGGATGATATTACCCACAGCACTGTCTCAGCTTTGACTCCTTACTTCCTTTTCTGCATCCTTGCAGGGAGAAGGCTTGAACCTTGGCATCAGCAAGAATGAAGTGAGGGTCATCATTGGCAACAGTGCCTGTATCGTCAAGACTCTGACGCCTACCAATTTGTACTGTGAGCCCCCTCTCCAGCCCCCACAGCCACTTAATGTTTCTTCTGTGCTGCCAGAGTTCATGGTGAGTTCAGGAAGTGGAATGGTGGGAGTGGAAATGGAAGCTGTAGTCAGGAACCTCAACCATACCATACTTCTGTTTTCTACCCTGTGGGAAAAGTTCTGTCTCCCCTGGTAAACTTTGAAAGAGTCTTCTCGATAGCCCCAGATTCTGTTAGAATGAAGCTCCTTCTTACTTAGGCTCATGACTTGCTTCAGGTACACAGACAAGATCACACCCTTGCAGTTTGCATAATGGCAAATGATTCTGTAGTCATGGCTGCTACTACAAGCTAGATTTCCCATGTCACCCATAAAGTGGGCATCAAAACTGCACTTCTATAGTGTAAATATGACCCTAGTTTTTAACGATGGCTTCCTTCCTGCTAATTTTGTTTTATGGTTTTAGGGTGCTTCTGGAAAGCTTTTGGGGATTAAGTGCAAATGAGAAGCTGTATCAAGGCAATGATAATGATTTGTTGGTGTTGTCCTGTTCTTTCAAGTCATTTCTGACTTATTGTTACCCTAAGGCAAACCAACCAGGGGGTTTTATTAGCAAGACTTGTTTAGAGGGGGGTTGCCTTTGCTTTTCTCTGTGGCTAAGACAGCGTGACTTGCCTGGTGAGTTTCAGTGGCCGAGCAGGGATTCAAATCTTTGTCTCCCTGAATCCTTCTCCAACAGTCATACAATTATACCATGCTGGGTCTCAATGATAATGATCCAATGGTATTTTATTATTATTTCGGTCTATTAGTATTATTCTTATATTAATCTATGCCTACAGTGCTGCTGTTTAATTTGGTGGAGGTGCTGAGAATTTTGATATCCCCAAACCTTCTGCTGCTAGAGAGCTATAGTTCCCTGTGGAGAGGGAGTGACTATTAAACTGATTTATGTGGGTAGAGTAAATATGCCCTTAGAGATAAAGATCTGTTTTACAACCCTTTCTGTGCCTCTACTATGAATACAAAGGGATTAAAGGGATAGTGAACTGAGCTGTCAGGTCCTGAATGCTCTTCCTTGCTTTTCCTGCTCTGAGCTAAATGCTCCCATGGATGTTTGCCATTAGGACAGCTAAACCTGCTCTAGAGGTGGAGCAAGTGAACACTTCTTACAGTCTCTGACCATGCTGATTGTGTGGGATCAATGCCCTGCTGCCACTCAACTGAGCAAAATGAGATGGGGAGCAGAGCAATCTCAGAGATCCCTTCCTGGTATCTCTTCCCCATTCCCAAACTCCCCTTTAAAATCACTCAAATTTGTAATTCCATGTGTGGGATTTTAGTCATTTTGAGAACTGAACCATTTTGTATTCATAGCCCAGGAAAGAAACCTTTCCTTTTAATTTTTTTTAAAAAAATTTCCTATATGTATACAACAAAAATAAAATACATGATTTATAAAACAGCAATATTAAACTTAAAAGTAAGCAGTTCTAAGTATCTTCTTAACCTTCCTTCAGTCCCCCATAAGATACAGTAATATATATGTTTCTATTTCCAAATGTACTTCCAAAAAAATAAATATCTAATTGTCTATTCCCAATATTTAACATACAAGAAAAGTCTTTTGTTTTCCATATATTCTAAATTCAATGTACACTTTTGCTTTCCATACTTCACAAGATGTAATTTATTATCCCCATGTTTATTTTAATCCAATTTTCCTCATCAAAATTTTGCTTCTTGAAACTGTGTCAACTGGCCTTGCGTTTTTATTTTTTGAAGAAAATTTTCTAGGGGAGCCCATTCATTATTGATTTTATCATCTGTTGAGTATTTGAGTCTTTGGGGTAAAATATCAGCCTCTTTCATTTCCAAAAGGTTATAAAGCCATTGCTCAACCTTGGGGAAGCCCTTAATTTTTTCAGTTTTGCGAATTTGATTCTTGCCAGTGTTATGTATAGCAAGATCCTCCAAAATGTCCTTGTTACAATTACATCAATTTCATGTAACACATTCAATAAGTAAAGTAAATTTCTAGGGACATAGCAAATTCATTTTGAAAAATATCTAATATTATTTTGTGTATTTCAGCCCAATATTCTTTAGCTTTCTGGCATGTCCACCACAGATGGTACATTGTACCAGTCTCTGTACGGCATGGGAAAGAAACTTTTCTTCTAGGATTCTTTCCTCCTCATTAAAGGGGCAAGCCTTCTAGGCTGTTTAGCAGGGGCAGTGTGTTGGAATCCTTGCCACGCAGGCCCCAACTCTTGCACTGCCTGTCAGTTATGCACATTATTCCAAGGGGTCTTTATTTGCTTTTTTTAATTACTATATTTTTACTAAAGAATAAAATAAGTACAAAATATATGTCAATGTATATTCTTACCTTGCAACCTTTTTACAATTATTCTCATATTACAATAGATAAAATTCTCTCCCCACCCCACTAAGTTCACCCCCATCCTCTATCTTCCATCTTTCCATTTTTCACCAAGTTTCTAATACATAATATAAAATATATTATAATCTATTGCATTTGATATTTTAAATATCTTCACAGATTTTTTGATGAAAACTTCTTTTCCTTCATATATTCCTTCATATTTTCCTTAATATATTCTAAAATTGGCTAAATTGTGACTCAAAATCCAGATGGGGATGATGAATGCTGTAGTTCGGACTCAGGTTGCTCACCTTTAACTGTGGTTCTTCATATGGTCATCAATATGCTTAGCTCCTGGCTGCTGCTATGGCAATTATGAAACTGAAGGTTTGAGCAGGAACATGGCTGGTCATATGTGTCAGTGGAGGAGGAGTTACCATCAAAACTCTTGCAGAACAGCTCAGAAAGGTTCTGAATAATGTGCTGCACAGGTGCAATAAACCGATTTATGTGAGTTCACATATGATCGCTCAGTGAACCACAGCTGCAAGTGAGCAACCTGTTCATTTTACATGCCATAAAGCTCTCATTATTTTCTGCCTTGGGCAAGTATATGTGCCTCTTTAGAATCAGTCATTTGTGTACTCTCTGTTGCATTACAGGTCCAGATGGGAAACTTACGCTTGGATCTTGGCCGAGTTCGCTATGACACCGAGCCGCCATCTCGTTTCCCTCCAGAAGCCCAAATCGGTCTGGGAGTGGGAGCAGCAGTCCTGGCTTTTGTTGTGTTGTTGCTCATCCTTATGTACAGGTAACAATACAGGGTGATAATTTGAAGCTGGGGGAGGCCGATTGTTGTGTGCAGAGGGAGCAAGTAGGCTTGCTTCCTTCCATTATCCTTGCTCCTTCTAAAGCTGAATGATCTCTTTCCTCTCCACCGCCTCCACTTTCTGGGCAGACGGAAGAGCAAGCAAGCCTTGCGGGACTACAAAAAAGTGCTGGTGCAGCTCGAGAACATGGAGATCAGTGTCGGGGACCAGTGCCGCAAGGAGTTCACTGGTATGGAAGGGGAAGGGGGATAGCCTAGCATTTTTTCAACCTGGGAAGCCCTGAATGTATTGGACTGAAGCCCTTATCATGCTCCAGCAGTATGGCCACATTGGGGGATGTTCAGCATTGTAGTCCAAAATATCCCAAAAGTGCCCTTTTGGAATTAAAGCCACAGGAGCTGAGCATGTAGAAGCACTGGCAATCCTAGTTGAGAGGGAATTTGAAGAGCATTATCTGAAGGGAAAAAAAGCTTATGACTGGGAAACCTATGGTATTCCACATGTTGATGAACTACTGTTCCCATTATTCCTGAGCAGTGGTCAGGGTGAGTGGGGCAGAGCTCACCAATTTCTAAGGAACATAGGTTCACCCAGCCCTAATATGAAAGGAGCTCTTTGAAGTGGATTGCAGAAGCATATTTGCTGGTCTAGGAAGCAGCTGTATTTGACAGATTTTTTTTTAACCTCAGAAGGAATAAATATTTTTATTTGTGTGAATGGCTGGAAGTTGCTTAGCCCATTTTTCTTCTTCTTCACCCTTGTTTTTTCCTGTCTCACTCTCCTCCCCTCCCAACAACCCCTTCTGCTTGTTTCAGATCTCATGACAGAAATGACTGACCTGAGTGGGGAGCTAGAAGGCTCAGGGATCCCGTTCCTGGATTACAACACCTACACCCAGCGTGTCTTCTTCCCGGCTCAGGGGGATGTGCCACTGCGGCGCACGTTGGACCTGCCAGAGGGGCGCCGTGCCACAGTGGAGCAGGGCCTGGGGCAGCTCTCCAATTTGCTGAATAGCAAAGTCTTCCTGCTGACGGTGGGCACTTTGGGGGAAAAGGAGTGGAAGATTCTGGAAAGCAGCTGGATTAAGGGATAGACAGTGGTCTTCTGGTGCAGAGGGTGAGAGAGAGGGTGTAGGTCACACTGTAGGCCAGAGACAGATAAAAAGACAGCCTTCAGCTGTTGTGGGACTGCAACTGCCCTGGTCAGTATAGTCAATGATTAGAGATGATGGGAGATGCAGTCCAAACATTATCTAGAAGGCCAGTATATTTCCCATGGCAACTGTAAGTAGATATATGTGTCTATGTCTATGGAGGTCAGACAGGCTGTTACACAGAGATCAGCATTGGACTTTTATATTGTTAGGTACAGCTGGAGACATAAAATTGATCACTGGCTGTAAGGAGTACAGCTCTACTTGCGTGCACAATGGTAGGCGAAGGAAGATAAATGTGTAGGCTCTGCAGGGAAAAGGAAAGTTTACTGTTGAATGTCTTCACCTGTATTTAAAAAAGAGGCACAGTGTGTTGAGTGTTGCTCAGCACATCTTATATCATTGTGTGGAGAACTTGTGGTGTCCCAGATTATGTTGGACTGCAATTCCTATCAGTCCCAGACAGCATGGCCAGTGGTGAATGATCATGGGAACTGCAGTCCAACAACACCTGGGAGGACCAGCAGTTTCACATCCCTGTCCTGAATGCATGTGTAGTGTGTACTAAGGTGTTTTTTTTTTTTAAATGCTATCTGAATGACTGAGAATCCCAGCTTCTGTCCCAAATTATGTTTCCAGCTTTGAGCAAGGAGTGGTGCTGGATGGGGGCTCAACAGTAGGAAAGGGATCCTGGCAGAGGAGATGACATTCCTTTTCTGCTCCTCTCAGTTAATCCAAACACTGGAAGCCCAGCCTACTTTTTCACAGCGGGACCGATGCCATGCGGCATCACTCCTCTCGTTGGCTCTTCATGGGCGCCTGGAGTACCTGACAGACATCATGCAGACTTTGCTGAGCGATCTCGCTGCCCACTGTGTCTCCCGCAATCCCAAGCTCATGCTCCGCAGGTAGGTCCTGACATCTTCGGGAGCCATGTGCCAGTGGTGGGTGGAGCACCGTGCGAGGCACTAGTGATGTTGGCAGGAAGAGAAGGATGAATCTAAGGTGGAGAAAAGTGTATGTTTGCCAATATGTTCTTTGTAGTGCAGCCACCTTCCCACTTGGTGGAGGCATCTCTATAAGGGTTGCCAGCTGTCAAATATTCTCTCTTCCTGGTCAGGATTTTCCCCTAGCTGGCCACCGGACAGGAAAATGTACAGTCCTCCTTCCACATTTGAGGGTTTGAGCTTTGCAAACTTGATTATTCATGAGGTGCCTGCTTGCTTCCCTGCTTCTTGTTATCCCTTTCCCCTACCTTTTTGCCCAGACACATGTGTCTTCCTTCCACAGACCTGGGCAAAAGGCAGTCCCACGCACATGCCTTCTCCTGTCATGATGCTGCCAGCTCCCATTCCCTTGCCCTGACACCTGGAAGGCAGTACACCCGGGCGAAATGCAAGTGAATGGAGTGGGGAGCACATGCACTGCTGCTGCCCCTCTCATTCACTTGCCTATCACTCATGAGCGTGGAGCGCGGTGTGGACGGCAAAACATTAGTGAATGGAGGGGGGAGTGCATGTGGCTGCTGACCCTCCCATTCACTTACTTATCATCTGTGAGCCTAGAAGGCAGCACAGGGGGGCGAAACACAAGTGAATTGTGGTTGGGGGGAGCCCTGGAAGGAAATGGGAGGGGGAACTCTCACTTGGGCAGTTTTTTGACTTTCACAAGGGCTCTGCACCTCAAACCTTCACAAAAGTTGCCGGACCCCTGTAAAACAAAATAATGGTGATATTATTGCTGATACCATTTTTTAAGTTATTATTTATTTGTATCCTGCCTCTCCATATGGATCGAGGCAGCGAACAACTTACAAATAGCATGTATTTCTATACATGCCCCCAACAAGCTGGGTACTACCATGAAGTAGCTTTTGCTGACACCATGAAGGGACACCATGGAGCATCCAGATGAGCGAAGGTTCACGCTGCAATAAATTTGTTTTCAATGCAAAAAACATCTTGTTTTCACCAAGATGCTCTTGTTCTCTCTCTCTCTCTCTCTTTCTCTTTTCTCAAAATCTTCCTTACCTCCTCCTTTCTGTGAAAACAACCAACCAACCTAATTTATTTGATAGTGTAAACAGAAACTCTTCTTATGAATTTAGGTTAAATGCTGTTCAGAAGTGGTCTCTAACTTCACTTCTTTTGAGAAAGGGTCCTTTGTACCTGTAAATAATCTTTTTGCACAGGATACCAGAAGCTTTAATATTTACAGCATTCTACTGAAATGACTCTAGTTAACCCCAGTGATTCATTTGAAAATCAACAGTTCAGGCACTGTGGGCAGTTCATATTCTGCAACATAATGCGAGCAAAGGAAGGCTGGCTCTATGTTATTTTGTTGTATTGGAGTTAAAGGGAGAAAGCTAGGTCTGGGTGGAAACTGTGGCATGAGAGAAGAGCTGGAAATCATTGGAACAACTGTGTTTACACTCCCCAACCATTTTACAGGACAGAGACCATGGTGGAGAAACTGCTGACTAACTGGATGTCCATCTGTCTGTACTCCTATCTCAGGGTAAGATGTGCAGCCTCTGGAGATTTAGTCATACTTTTTCTAAGCCCTCATTCCAGACAAGTGCCTTTCCAAAGACCCATATCTTAATACATAAATGCATATAAATCAGTGACTCGATGTGAAATAGGTAATTCTTCAGGTATTGGACTACAAGTCCCATGATCTCAGAGGAAGATAGAAATTGCACTTCAGCACTTTTTGAGGACTACCTTTTCCCCGTTCCCTGGTAGAGGATAGAGAAAACCACATGTGTTTTGTTTGTGTGTGTGAGGTATGGTATGACTCTTGCCATTGTGTTTCTGGAAGTAAAACAAAATTCTAGTCCTCATGAACTGTGATTGCTAGAGGGATGGAACTGATGGCCCCTGGGATTGCTTCCACTGTGGTTTCTGTGAGTCTGAATAATGTGTTCTGTGTCTAAGTCTGGAAGGCAGCGGGCAGAGAGGAAGTCTGGTTGACATAAAGACCAGGGTGGGGGATGGAGATGAGAAACAAGTCCAGACCTGCACACTTTGGGTGCCTTAAGCTAATGTTGCAATGTTGCCTCTGGTGTTTTCTGTTTACTGTTTCTGCTTAGTCCTATGACTTGTAGAATCTTAGAAGGGTACTTTTCAAACAAGCTGTTTCCTCACATTTGTGCTAACTGTGGCTGGCCTTAAAGAATGTTGGGGTTCATGGTGAAAAAATCCTAGTGGAGACACACCTTCATTTAGAATATGGTACAATCCACTTTATATAAGTGGACATGCACATATTTCTTGTACACAAAAGGAGCCTGAACAAACATGTGTGGGTTTTTCCCATTCCCCTTTTTCATTCTGACAACATGTGTGAGTAGGTCAAGCTGAGAGAGAGAGAGCAGCTGGCTCAAATTCAACTTGTAAATTTGGTGCTGAATGGGAATTCTGAATCTAGGCCCCAATAGTCTGGTCTGCTACCCATAACAACACATTGGCTTCTGTCTGGCCTATTCAGGAGAACTTCCCAGTGGATTGTTTTTCTGTGGGTCATACCTGGCTGCCTGCCTCCTACTCTGGTGCCCAGTAACCTATTACATGAGTGGCTGCATCATAGTCGGGCTGGTGAGGGCACATGTGAGGCTATATGTTCATGCTCACTTTGCCTGTCAGCCTTTGATGCCTTGGTCACTAAAATTCACATCCCACTGCACTTCTTTTCTCTGCTTTCTCTGCTTTGGCTCCGCTTTTCTTTTTACTATCTTGTTTCCTTTGGCAAACCCACCCACTTGAGTATCCAAAGGAAATTCAGTAGAAAAACACAAACATTCTCTTTGCTACAGTAGCTGCAAATACCTGTTCAAATGTCAATTTTTTGGATGCTTGCTTTTCATTAACCCCCCCCCCCACATCTACTTGAACAACTGCTGCAATCCAACCTTCCACTGCAGATGTTCGGAATAAAATCAGGGCCGCGTTTATTCTAAAACCAAGGAGAAAGCAAATTGAGTGCCAGCATAACACCACACAAAGAAAAGTGGGATGGTGCAACATGTACCAGTTATGCAAATTAAGCAAATGTGATGATTTTTATGCTTATTTTGCACACTGTGTTCTTTTTCTGCTAGTCATGGAAATAGATTTGGGGACATGCAGAAGCTTTACTGTACTAGGGGTTGAACCTTCCTTCAGCATGGCAATGGGAGGTTGTTAGAGCAACAGGCCAGCTTTAGGGGATACAGTAATAGCTGTGCAGCGCACACAGCTCTGGGCTTCAGTGGAAGGGATGGCTGGAATGGGGCTCAGGGGAATTGGCCTTGGGGGGCTGCTCTTTCTGACCCACTGAACTTGCCACTGGAGTGAGTTGCCTCACTGTGCCTAATGGTAAGATCCATGGGAACCCATTCCTTTTTTTCCTCTCTTGATGAAGGAAGTGGCAGGGGAACCCCTGTACATGCTCTTCCGGGCCATCAAGTACCAGGTGGACAAGGGCCCAGTGGATGCGGTGACCGGCAAAGCCAAAAGGACACTGAATGACGGGCGGCTCCTGCGTGAGGATGTGGAGTATCGGCCCCTCACCCTGACTGTCCTGGTGCGAGGGGCCGGTCCTGGTGGCGGATCTGAGACCCAGCGCATCCCAGCCCGTGTCCTTGACACAGACACTATTACCCAGGTGAAGGAGAAGATCTTGGATCAGGTCTACAAGGGTGTGCCTTTCTCCCAGCGCCCTTCAGTGCATTCCCTTGACCTAGGTAAGACCTTTTCCCTGTGGAGCCTCTCTCACCCTATTCTGTGAGGCAGGAAGTCTTGCTTTAGATAAAGAAGGAGCAATGTCTGTTGCGGATAACTCATTCGATTCTGCTGATTTTTGTCTTTTGTCTTTTAATGGATCTGTTTTAAAGGGGTTTAGTTTAATTGTATTTTAATAATAGCTTTTTTTATGTTTCCTACCTCTCTTTTTGTAACAGTTTGTTTTAATTTTTATAAGTTGCCTGGGGTTCCAATGCTGGGAAAGAGGGAAGATACAAAGACAATATGATTGCTATGGTGATGATGATGTTTTGAGAGAGTTCCGTATTCAGGTGTACCTCAGGGGCTTTCTGTAGAGGCTGGGGAGAGGGAAGAGAACGTCAAAATACGAGGCACTCACCTGCTGCTCTTCTGTTCCTTAGAGTGGCGGTCGGGTGTTGCTGGGCACCTGACCCTTTCTGACGAGGATCTGACATCTGTTACGCAGAATCAGTGGAAGAGGCTCAACACTCTCCAACATTACAAGGTCTGGGATCCATTGGATACGAGTGGGTGGGGGGAGGATGAGAGGAAGAGAGATGATGGTCTACTTGATTATGGGACACTAAGGAATGCTCTTGTTATTGGGTAGCAGGTTTTGGGTATGTCACAGCAAACTGTCACTTTATTTTTGCTAGGTTAATGCAACATTTTTTCCTCTTTATATTGTAGGAGGGGAAGTGTTCTGTTTTTGGTTCTCTCATTTAATAGGTTTCTTTACACTTTGGAGATACATGGTGTGATGTTCCATTGCTTATTTGTTTCCTTTCCTTTTCTTTTCTCTCCCAGGTTCCAGATGGGGCCACAGTTGGTCTCATCCCTCGCCTTCACAATGACATCTCGCAAGGCACAGGACAGAATTTCTTCTCTGGAGAAAGTGAGTATTTTCTGTCTCTTGCCTTGGAAACTTTCCTTCAATGGAGCATCCTCTTATTTCTCTCTTCTCTACCTCTTAGCCGTCCCTCAAGTTGGTACCCTTGATTTGTGTTGAACTACAATATCATCCTCAGCTAGTGGGCTGATTGCAGTTTGGAAGTGGAAATATCCATCTTTCCTATGCTGGAGTAGGATGGTAGGGCAGGGGGAATCCAGTGTACCTTGGTAATAGTTAGAGATGTTTATCTGTATAATAATAAAAAAATTCCAGGGTAGGAGACTAAAATCATATGCTTCTAGATTCCCAATTTTGATGTTCTTTTGGTATAATTTTGCTCTTTTTCCTCCCTTTTTCTTTTCTTCAGTTAGTGGTAATACAAACTGTTATATTTAAGTAGGACATCTTACTTGCATGTGCATTAGTATGCTTTTTTATTTTTGAAATGAGAGAGTTGGTCTGGATTGCTTTTAGTTTGGGAAGGAAAAGGTCAAATAGGTAAGCTGGTATTTATCAAACACTGGGAAAGTGGTGACAAAGGGAATGTAGGACTAGAGGCAAAGAAACTGGCAATTTTAGAGAGGCACTAAAACTTATTGAGTGGAGTGAGGTGATTCCATCCCTTAGTGGTAAAAAGCTCAATTTTCCTTTATTCTTTATATGTTTCTACATTTTTCTTTGCTCCTATGATGACCATATACTTCCTTGTTTGTTTCTGTGGAAACAAATGAAAGCATAGCTTTTGTGAGAGCAGTTGAAATTCTTCATTGCAGCTTTATTCTTTGTTTTCTTGTATAGTCTCAACATTGGCACAGATTCATGGATCCCTATGATGTAAAATTTTGTATTAGTTTCCTCTGTACTTCTGGCTGGTGTCTGTCTTGTTTTTTTCAGCAGACAGCCTACAAGCCCCAGCAGATCCAGGAAATCTCCAATTCAGACTGATCCAGAGAGGGAAGAATAGTCGTTTAATTAAAAGCAAGACACTGTGGGACCACTCGCACAACAGGAAAATGGCAGTATTATTTCCCTTTTACTGCCATGCTCCATTCAATGGAATCCTAGGACTAGTAGATTGGTTAGAAGCAACAAAGGTGTTCCCTGTTTGAGAATTATAAATGTACCCCTCAAATTGCAAATCCAAGGATTCCATAGGATATTGCCATGGCAGTTAAAATGGAATCACAGCACTATAACTGTGGAGTGTGAAAGGTCCTTGGGACTTTGCATACTGCTTCCCCACAGGTCTCACTTTTTTCCTCACACCTGTGTTTACTGCTGGTGTTAGCCAGTATTAGATCCCCAGGAGTGATTGCAATTGCCAGTTCCGCAAGGTAACAGAGAATGGCCCGCAGGTCATCCTGGTAAGGGTGGAAGTGGCCCACCTTCACATTGTTAAAGATCCTGCTGCATCCTTTGCAGATACCCCAATGCTAGAGGATGGTGAGGAGGGGGGAGTGCGTCTCTGGCACCTGGTAAAGCCATCTGAAGAACCTGAACCCACAAAGCAGCAACAAGACCGGCGCAGCAGCCTCCGAGAGCGTGCCAAGGCTATCCCAGAGATCTACCTCACCCGCTTGCTTTCCATGAAGGTAAGCAACAAGCCTGTTTGCTCTCTCTCTCTCTCAATCTCACACACATCCATTCCACAAGCATATCAGTTCTTCAGAAGAGTGTCTTCCAAACTGAGATTCCTTAATTTATCAGAGTGAGAAGATCAGTAATGACAAACCAGCTTCCCTGGAAGGCACCTTATCCATTACAACCTGTTGCAGTGCTCAGCTCTGGGGTTGTGTTGGTTGCATTCAGGATATGCTTTTAGTTTGTATGAGGTGGCAAATGCAAGAGACTCCAAGAGGATGCTTGAATTTGAACTCTTTAAAATAAAGCAAAGATAACTGTCTGCTTTGCCTTTTAAAATAGTTTTAACAAAACCCCTAACTGAACACGTTGGGCAAACAGTGCAGTCAAGGGATGAGAGGAGATGTCCCATGAGAGTATAGAACACAGAGGGTAAGAATAAATGGACAGTTCTTGCAGTGGAGAGAGATAAACATAGGGTACTCTTAAGGATTTATATTGCTGGGTAATGCTTATAGTCATGTTTGTAAATGATCTGGAGTTGGGAGTAAACAGCAAAGTGACTGAATTAGCTAATGACATCCAGTTATTTAGAATATTTAAAACAAATAATAATAAAATAGCAACAATAACAACAGGAGAGCAACAGACTTTAAAAGATTTCCTCCAGAGAGAGAGAACTGGCATTAAAATGGCAATTACGGTTCACAGTAAGCAATTGTAACTTCAATTCTAATTTTAACTTCACTTATACTCTTAAACTGATGGAAAGTGATCTTGGGGTTTAATAAATACTACCATAAAAATGTTGATGGAGTGTGTAACTGCTGTAAAAAAAAATGCAAATGCTATGTCAGGGGTCATTAAGAAAAGAGTCAAACATAAAATTGCCAGTGTCATAATGCCTATATGCAACCCTATAATATAACCATGCTTCGATTATACTGCATGGTTCTGATCATTACATTTCAGAAAAGATATTATATATCTGGGAAAATGCAGAAAGAGGGAATCAAAATGATAAAAGGAGTAAGGAAAAGTTAAAACCCTCTAGCTTAAGAATATAAGAAGAGCCCTGCTAGGTCACACCAAGGACCTGTTTAGTCAAACATTCTGTTCACACAGCGACCAGTTAGTTGCCTGTCCAGGAACCCCATCAACAGGACACAAATCCAACTCCATCTCACTGTCCCTAGCTACTGATATATGGAGGCATACTGGTTCTCATTCTGAGAATGACTTACAGCCATCACAACTAGTAGCCTTTGATAGTCACAACCTCATGAACTCATTTTCTGCCCTTTTGAAACCATCTACTTTGTCTTGTGGCAGTAAATTCCATAGTTTGGCCATGTGCTGTATGAAGAAGTATTTCCTTAGATAAGAGTGGGGAGATGAGAGAAGTTACAAACCTGTACTACAATGTGGAGAAAGTGGTAAAAAGTAAGTTTTACCCCGCTAAACAGGAAGCAGAGTTATCCAGTATAGCTGAGTGGTGGGAGATTCAAGATAAAGGAAGGCTTATCCAAGGTATTGGACCCATATCCCCAAAATAGGTTCAGTACCTTGGATAGCTCTCTCAAAATTCACACTGACTGTATGTCCCCCACTAGTATGAGAATTGCCAGCTGTCATTAGCTGTTAGTTGACATGCCTATATGTTTCCCCCATCATAGACAATATGCCTCTAAATTTCAGTTCCTGGGGAACATGGCCAAAGTAGGTGGTGTGCTGTTGTGTGTATGCTCTGCTTGTGGGTTTCCTATAGGTGTCTATGGAAATAAAATGCTGGACTAGATAGGCCTTTGGCTTGTTCATATGTGTGCCCTAAAATGTTTCCCAGGATCTTGTATAACCTGTAGGTTTAACAACTGCAAACAGTTTCTTTAGGTGTAGTTTGAAAAGCACTGCTTTAGAAGGACTTAAGGTTGGCCAGCATATCTGCAAAACACAAAGCCTTCTGTCATATCCTGCTGGTGGTACAACTGAAAAAGGTTCAGATATACCTTAGTTAATGAAGTAGATGTGTTTCTGGACGTTACTTATTTAACAGAAACTTTGGCACCAGAGGTAGAAATAACAAAACAAAGAAAAAAAAATAATTCAGCAAACTTTTTATCCAAAATTAACAATATGCACATGTGAAATTCGGTCAAGTAAGCCTTGCATGAGTAAACAAAAACTTTTCCAACCCTCTGAAGACTACTTGAAAGCTTCTTTCAAAATGAATCCAGGGTCAATTATTTTCTTTCACTTGCTTCCGTGTTTCTTATGATTTCCATTTTGGTGGACAAAGACATAGATCATAATGGGTTTTTTTTCTCTCTCTCTCCCTCCCTCCCTCTTTCTCTCTCTCTCTCTTTAACCATATTGGGGGGAGATGGTAAGGCAGGTTTATCTATTCTCCCCTTTTGCATTTCCTGCATGCTCAGTAAGGAGTTCTCATGGGAGCTGCTGTTTACTTCCTATTGTAGACAGGCACACACAGCTACAGGAGGATTGCCTAGCGTAAAATATGAGTTTCCCCCGCCTTATGTTTCATTGTATTGTTTACTACAGAATGCTACTGCAACCTGACACTCTTTCTCTAGCCCTCCGTCACCATGCTCCCAATGTTCGTGCTGCTAAAAACATTCCAGCTAGGCAGGATATGAGGGGAAAAAGAGGGGACTGGACAGAAATAAAAAGAATTTGTAAAAAGCGCTTCTTTGCTGGAGGGTTTGTTAAGTAAAGTATGCCTGTGCTTCTATCAGCTTTAGACCTATCTTCAATTCTTGTAGACAGATATCTTTGAAGCAGACCCAGGTTAATCCTTATGCTACATACAATAGGGATAGGGGCTTGTTCTAATATAACTTAAAAGGGCAAGAGTAGAGTTAAATGAATAAATCTGTTATTGACTGCTCCCAAGCTAAATATTAGTTCTTAGCAAGAGTTGTTTGTCATGTCTGTAGCGTATCAACAATATAGCAGGTTAAAACTTGTTTGGATTATGCTTGCCTCAGCTGTGGCCTCTGGAGAGGAAGCTTACAGGTCATTGAACTGAAGGTTAAACAAATCAGTTCAGATTATTTTTATTTATTTTTTTATTTTACCACTTTGAAAGTAGCAATGCTTAAGATATTATAAGCCAGGCTTAAATAATTCAGAATAAATTTCTACATGTTGCCAGCTGTTCCATAGATTTTCCTCCTAGAGATGAGAACCCAGTTGTATATGTTTTGTTAGTTTAAAGTTGTGTCAAGGAAGGAGACTGTGTGTGTGAGAGAGACAGAATCCCAGAAGGCACCTTTGGAAACAAATTTTTTGTTACCTATACAGAAGAGATTACTTGAGGGGGTCTGATAGTAATGTCCACAGGAGAGCTGCACAGTGGCTGAAACTTGTGCTTCCTAAAAATCTTGTGGGTTCTTCTCTAATCCTTTTTTCTTCCATTCATCCCCTAAAGGGAACGCTACAAAAATTTGTGGATGACGCTTTCCAAGCTGTGCTGAGTGTTAACCGGCCGGTACCAATCGCTGTGAAGTATCTGTTTGACTTGTTGGATGAACTAGCAATGCGGCATGGGGTCAGTGAACCAGAGACGCTGCACATCTGGAAAACCAACAGGTGGGGTAGGCAAGGCAGACTGAGACAGGAATGAATGGTGACAGCAGGTTGTTGAATCTTAGGGAGTGGGAGTGGTGGAGACCGAATATGGGCAGGTGGAGGGATGGTGGCAAATCGCCCAGTTTTAAAGGATTTTTCCTCCTCCCTCTGCCCACTCCAGTCTTTTGCTGCGTTTCTGGGTGAACACGCTCAAGAACCCACAGTTCATCTTTGACGTGCGTGTCTCTGACAATGTGGATGCCAACCTGAGTGTTATCGCTCAGACATTCATTGATGCTTGCACAACGGCTGAGCACAAAGTTGGCAGGGTAAGTATGTATATGCATCTGTGTGGACCTAGAGGAAGTGGGGCGAGGGTCTTCTGTATGTGTCTATAAGTCACAGCTGGTGGTAAAGCCTGGCATGTAGAAGGTTCCAAGTCCAGTCCCAATAATCTCTGGGTAGGTGTGTGAGAGAGTTCTGCCTGAAGCCTTGAAAAGCCACTGCTAGTCCATGTTGACAGTACTGATCTTGATGATCTAGGGGCCTGACATGATATAAGGCAGCTTTCCACGTTCTTTACTTGCATCGAAACAGGCCAGTGCAATTTAAGATTATGGTGGTTCATTTCCACAAAAGGTAAAGCCAAAGATTTGCTTAGGCAATTCTTTGCTCAAAAGAGGGTTCACCCCAAGCACTGAACTTGCTTATTAGTCCCAATGCCACCACTCAAAGTAGCCCTACTGTGAAACAAGGGGAGCTGACCCCTTTGGGAAGCTGTTAAGGGCAGGAGCATGAAAGATGGACAGCTAGGACCTATAGAAAAAACAGCCCACTCAGATGTTCTCTTATGCCCCTCCTGCTCGCTTCAGTAAGGCTTGTTTTTTCAGGTAGGGATTTCCATAGGGTTGTGCTTAAGTGTTAATTATCCCTTTTGGATATCCTGCTGGTGGAAACAGAATGTCTTGGCCTAGTCCATGGTTTGAGTGATGCACAGTTAATGACCTGCCATAAGAAGAAGGGAGAGGAATGCAAAAGATGTCCTGCACTAGAGATCAAAGTATTTGAAAAGCAGCATAATAAAACATTCCAAATTGTTCAAGGAGTACGGCCAACCCCTTTCTCTTTCAATATGAAGCAGATTTTCATAGGAGCATTTGATCTATCTCCAGAAATCATTGTGGCCAACATCCCAGCACTACTCTGGGCAGTTTCTGGTGTCCTAGAGAAAGTGGGGAGGGACAGTCAAAGATCTTGGGGAAAATAGCAGGAAGTCTTTTTTCCCCTACACCACCATGGTTGATGCTAAGTATAAGCATGACTACCCACATTTGGGAATAAAAGGTTTAGAACTCCCTGATTCACCAGGCTCAGCAAATATGCCGAAATTGCATTCTGTATTCAGTGTATTTTTAATCCACCAAAGCATCATCTCAGTTCCAGGGTGCCTCTTGTGGTTTCATTCTGATTTTAAAAAAAACATTTGTGCAAAATTGCTGATTTCAAGACACATATTGCTGATTGTGTGGGAATGGTTTTACTCCCATCAAACTCACAGGACCATTTAACATTCAGACATTTTTAATTGCATTGCAATTAACATTCTGTATTGCAAAACATCATCTCTTTCCCCACATCTGAGCATTTTCTCACTCTACATAGTAAATTAGCAGCTTTAATTTTTCCACCTTCTGTAGAGGAGTGCACTGAGATGATGATGATTAAAAACAGCCCCAAATTCAAGCAAACATAGACAATTCACATTTAAGATGTCATCGCAAGGGCTAAATCCCACTCCTCTGTGTTCGAAGTCTGTCTTCCTCTCATCATTTTGAGAATTTTCTTTCAGATGTGCAGAGAACACTGTAAGACACTGAAGCCTGGGCCCTTAGGGCAGGCCCCTCTTAGATGTCGTAGTGGCTTTCATTTCATTTAATGTTACCTATAGAGCCACTGTGATGTAGTGATTCCAGTGTTGGACCAGGACTATGGGAGACCAGGGTTTGAATCCCTACTCTTCCCTAAAGACTTGCTGAATGAGCTTGGGCAAGTCACATTCTCTCAGCCTCAGAGGAAAGCAGTAGCACACCCTCTCTGAACAAATCTTGCTGAGAAGACTGTGATAGATTCACCTTAGGGTCACCATGAATTGGAAGCTACATGATGGCACACATTACATATACTTTCAAGTCATTATTGTTGTTAAATAAAATCTGAAATTATTTGGATGTTGATGTGGAATACTAAGAGCCTTGGAAAATACATCATTTCTGTCCTAAGAATCTCCAGCTCTACCATAATAATGATAATCCTAGAATTACAGGGGCTTCATTTCCTTTTTCAAGGATGTAGAAGAGAAACTGCATATGCTCAGTGATGTTTTTTGCTTTACATACACACAGTTTCTTCATATGCTTTAGGCTTGAGACCTGACTAAAATTAACTTCCATTTTACAAATTTACTAGTTCCATGCCAGTTTAACTGGACCATGAAAACAATTCCTTGGACATTTATCATCGTAAGATTTCAGGGTAATTAACTATAAATACGTAAAAAAATGAGAGTCAGCATGATGTAGTGGTTTGAGCATTGGACTGCAATCTTGAAGACCAGGGTTTGATTCCCTGCTCAACCATGGAAACCCAGTGGGCAAGCTTGGGCACATCACATAGTCTCAGCCTCAGAAAATCTTGTGATAGGTTTCCTTTAGTGTCCCCAGAAGTCAGAATCAACTTGAAGGTTGAACAGCAGTATAAAAAAAAATAGTGAAATACTATCATAAAACAAAAAGGTAGTAAATCATTATAAACAGATACAACCTCTTTAAATATGTGTACAAGTTGAGCTTTTCACCTTGATTTTCAGAGTATCTGAATCATTTCTATGTACACACAAGACAGAGGAACACGCATGCATTCATGCATGCACATTGTAGATCTCTGAGGAAAAGTCTGTTGGCTCTGCAACACTGATTAAATTGAACACTGATTAATACTTTGCATTCAAGATACCTTGAAGCACCTTTTGGGATGTGTTTTCTTCTTTTAACCCGTCATTGTCACTTAGGTTGAATGGAAATGACCAGTCCATTTGATTGATGGTATTTGCATTATGCTTTTTAGTTCAGTTCTCTTTGACTTGCATACCAAGCCTACTTTTGAAAGGGGAAATGGGACAGCAATGTTAGGGAGAAAATAGTTTTTGCTGCTCCCTGTACTGCAAAAAGTGATCCCAATCTCCCCTAACAACCTGTTGAACTGGTCAGACCAGACGGAGACCTTGTGTTTGCTCCTTTCAGGACTGGTGGTTTTCCTGCCTCACTTTTCTTCCCTCATGATCAAGAGCTCATTTGATGATGCTATCTTTTTGAGATTGAGGCATTTATGTTCTTGCTTTTAATTAGGGGTTTAGTTCACCCTTTTTCTCAGCAGCCCATCTCCTGCTTCTGGTATTCTGTCTGGAGTTTCTTTCCAGGAGGCCTCTGCTAAAATTCAGACTTGGAACTGTTAGGGTGATGAGTGTCAAGAGAACTTAAGTGTTGAAAGAAGTTGTCAGATAAGAGGAATGGGAAGGAGGACGGAGAGACTCCTTTTCACACATGGTACCCTGAGGGGGGAGGCCAGGATGAGTCTGTGAAACAACACAGTCTGTGGATGAATGATGCTTTTTACTCTTAAGGCAGGTTTAGGGGGTGGTGGAAAAACCAACACAAATTTTTCATGATGCTTGCTGTGCTCTATAGTTTGCTTGCTTTTTGTCAATACTAGTAAGACTTCTTTTCTGCTTTTCAGTCCAACAATCCCAGTGCAATTGATAGTCCTGTAAGTAAACAAAAAAAGAATCAGTTTAGTGTAGTGTTTTGAGTATTAGATTAGGACTCTGAGAGACCAGAGTTTGAAACCCTGCTTGGGTTATGGAAGTCCACTGGGAGACCTTGGGCAAATCACAGCCTCAGAGGAAGGCAAGCCCCTTTTGAATTAATCTTGCCAAGAAAACCTTATTTCTGAGAGATCTAGAATGGTGTAGTGGTTCGAGTGTTGGGCTAGGACTCTGAGAGTCCAGGCTTTCATTCCTTGCTCAGCCATGGAAACCCACTGGGTGTCTTTGGCAAATCAGTCTCTCTCAGCCTTGAGGGAAGGCAACAGCAAACCTTGCCAAGAAAACTCTATGAGAGGGTCATGATAAGTTGGACTTTATTTGCAGGCAGATAACAAAGCAACACCCACATTAAAAACACAGGAAATGCAATAAAATCAAGTAATGAAACAATAAAACATTTAATAAAATCATTAAAATCAAGGATAACTTACTAGGCTGATGATTAAATAAATACAAATGGTGGTGGAAACGCTGTGTGTTTGGACACCTCCCTGCCACACACACTAGGTCAGAAAGCAGTGTATTTATTTGCCTTTCAGGTAATTGTTTTGGCTTCATGAAGGCGCTTCGTGTTTTTTAAAAAATGGTTTTATGAAGCCAGGCTACCGTCCTGAGGAAAGCATACCTTCCCATGGTTCCACCATTGTTCAAGAAGGTTGATACATCTGTGGCTCTAAGCAAGCTTCAGAATACAAATGGGAAATTATGCTACACACTGTTCCTCCTTACAGAACTACAGCAACCAGACTCTGTAAGAAGAAAACTAGCGTGTCAGGAAAAACCACTGTGTTAAAACCATTCTTCTTGAGATCATCTCTGTCTGTGGACAGGGAATTTGTGTGTGGGTGTGTTGAGACTTCTGTTACAGGAGCTCCACCTGGAGTCTGAAGAGTTGTAGACTTGCCCAGGTACAAGTGTAGTGCTTCAGAGTTATCTAGGCCTCAGATAAGTCCGTTTCTCTCTCTCTTTTGTTTTTCTGAGTCCTGGGAACAAGCCAGTTTGCCTTGGGCATGCAACGCAATCAGTTTCCTTTTTGTTAGGAACTTTTTTATGGCTTCTAAGGAATGTATTTGGTGGGAGGTTGCGGGGAGATTAAAGCCTGCTAGATATTAAATGACAAATCAAATAGTGCCCTTTAAAAAAAAACCAGGAAATGTGTCAGGGCTAAAGGTTCCCTAAAAATCATGCTTTGCTACTGTATATCAGTTATGTAGGGTCTTTCATTTGAAATAGAATTTGGAGTCCAAGCCCTTGCACACATTAAGTACGGCTTTGGTCAAGTAAAACTGATATCTCTCCCCCTCTTTTTAAAATATACACCCTGACTTTTCTGGCCAAAGAAAGCAAACATTAAATTCTGTTTCACAAAATACAAAAATAATTTTGCTATAAAATGTTTTAGAACTATTAGTTCACTTTGAGACTGTAGAGATGGTTACAGACTGATAGTTTAAAAGATCTTAAGTAAATAGAAAAGTTTTTCGAAACAAATTTTGAATAGCAGGGATATTCAAACAGTTCAATGAATTATAACCATTTTAGTGGTATTAAATGCTGGGAAGCTTTAGCAATAAACTCTAAAGATCAGGAAAAAAAATGCTATGCTCCTGGGACTGGTATAGAAGTGCCTTAGCTTTCTGTCTTTACTAACAGATTTCACACAAAGAAAAAGTGATGCAGGCCAATTCAGCCTCCGGCAGTCTCCCCCTCTAACTTAGCTCACAGAGTAGTTGTGAAGGAAACAATGAATGCCAATATACACTGACTCAGATTATCTTTGTTGTAGGAGTGCTCATAAGTTTATTATCTGTTCTGTTACATTTGCATTTGTGCTTGAGATATATCCCATTTTTATCCTTCCAGCCTTGTTGAACATGTCAGCTGGTGGGAACCTGAACCCAGTCCCAATGCTTTATCCAGGGCATTGTATTGCTTTCCACACTGGGACCAAAACCACAGTGCCCTCTTACAAATACCTTGCCAGCTGAAAAATAAAACCCATAGCCACCATAGCAGACTGTGGTGCAGAAACATGGTTTGTGAGTTTATGTGCATGCATATGTGTGTCCTTTCCAGAAACTCTTTTGATCAATCTCATTTTTTTCTCTTTTTATTTGTTGCTTTCTCTCTCTTTTTTCTTCAGGATTCACCCGTCAACAAATTGCTCTATGCCAGAGAAATCCCACACTACAAACAGATGGTAGAAAAGTAAGTGCAAGCAGACACTGTAAAAAGTGTGTCAGGAAAAACCATTGTGTTAAAACCATTCTTCTTGAGATCATCTCTGTCTGTGGACAGGGAATTTGTGTGTGGGTATGTTGAGAATTCTGTTATGGGAGCTCAGGTATGGAGGAGGAGGAAGGAAAGTATTTCCTTCTGCTGAAAACAAGAGGTGGGGGACAGTTCTTGAGGCTATAAGATCTGCACCCCAAATACTCTTCTGAGTATGGTTATGTTTATATTGTACAGGTATACCTAATTAGAGCCAGCATGGTATAATAATTTGAGACTATGATGCTAGAGACCAGGGTTTGATTCTCTACTTGGCTGTGGAAACCTGCTGGGTGACCTTGGGCATGTCACACACTCACTCTAAGAACCACTGTGATGGGTTCCTCTTAGGGTTGCCATAAGTCAAAAATGACTTGAAGGCACAGAACAACAGTACCTCAGCAAAGTAGATGAGTTCCTGGACATTGCTTCCTTAAGAAATGTTAATGCCAGAGAAGGAAATAACTTGGAAAGCACAGGGAGAGGTTCCTACACCACAGAAAAGAATAATTCGACATGTTTCACCATGTTTTTTTCAAAACTAACAATAGGCACATGTGAAATGAAACAACCAGATCAGAGAAGCCTTGCATAGGTACACAAAAACATTTTGAACCTTCTAGGAGCCACTTGAAAGCTGCTTCTAAAATGCATCTGTGGCTAACTTTTTCTTTCACCAGCCCCTATTTTTCTTGTGATTTCCTTTCTGGTCACCAACTTACAAAGATCAGTAAGGGAAAGGTGATGAGGGAGGTCTATCTGCTCTCCCCTTTTTTTCTGTTCTGATGAGGTTACACTGTCCCTGAGGATGCAAGTCTGCAGTTTGGGTGTACTCCTGGATTCAGCCCTTACCCGAGATGCTCAGAGTTCTGTGGTGCCCAGGAGTGCATTTGCACACTTAAAGCTACTGTACCAGCTGCACTTGTTCCTTGCGATGTCTGACTTGACCACAGTGAAACATGCTTTAGTTACTTCTCCACTGGATTACTGTAATAAACTCTACATGGGGTGGCCTTTGAAGAGTATTCAGAAACTTCAACTGGTTACAAAGAGCTGCAGCCAGATTGCTAGCAGGGGCTTGTTACAAAGAACACATAACTCTCTTGTTGCAACAGTTTCTTTGGCTGCCACTCTTTTCTGAGCACAATTCAAAGTGCTGGTTTTGACCCTACAAGTTCTGGTATGGCATAGGCCCTGGCTACTACCTGAACTTTAAGATTTGCAGGGGAGCGACTTTCCCTATGGCCTTCACAGGCAGGGCTAGTGAGAATGTGGGAGAAGGCCTTCTCTGTGGCTGCTCCCATACTTTGGAACTTCCTCCCGAGGGAACCTAGGATAGCTCCTTCTTTATTGTCATTTTGGCAGCTGGTTAAGACCTTTCCTTTCCAGCAAGCCTTTGGGAACTGATTTGTAACAAGAAAATGACTTTTTTTTTTTTTTGTGATGTTGTAATGTTTAAGTCAGAAATTACTTGAAGGCACACAAGAACTGTTTTTAATTCGTTGTTTTAAAGTAAGATTTTAAATAGCTCTAATTCTGTTGTTACTTAATAATGGTTTAATCTTCATTTTGCATGTTTTTAATTATTTGCCCATTTTAACTATATCTGTTTATACTGTATGTTCTGCCTTGTTGTAAGCCACCTTGAGTTCCAGTTGGAGAGAAAGGCATGGTACAAATAAAGGGATGGATGGACACAGACATGTATACCTTTTCCCACTGAAAAAAAAGAGGGGGGGGATGGAGAAGAGAACTTAAACATTACGTCCCTGCTTTTCTTTGATAATATTATTTGGGGTGAACTGTTGGGACCAAAAACAAACTGTTGCAGTACAGGGGACTTCTGTTAGTGTTCTAGCCAGTCAAGAACACCTCAAAACATTCCACTCATTACTTCCCCTGACCCCATTTTCTTTCTCCATTCCAAACCCCTTACCATCTTTGTCCACTGAACATGCTTGGTCTCCAACAGTTATTTTGACCCCCACCCCCCCTTAAATATTTTTCCTTAAGATTTTTTAAAATTTGTACAATACTTAGGTTTCCTCAGTCTTCTGATGGAAAACAAAACAGAAGAAAACTATTAAAACAAAACAAAACCAAACCCTATTTTAGCTGCATCATGGTTCTCAAACTTTGGTTTCCCTGATATTTTGAATCTCAGCTACCAGAAGCCCTTATCACCATGGCTGATGGTCAGGATTCATGGGAGTTAAAGTTCAAAACACCTGGAGGTAATCTGGGAATTACTGGACTATAGATGATGAAAGGCCTTTGGAGAACGAGTTCAGTAGTAACAGTGTATTACAAAGTTATGAAAGAAAACCACACAGCTATTTTTTAAAAAGGTACCAACTCACATAATAAGGAAAGACATTTTCTTTGTCTTGGTAGAGTGAGCGGAGTTAGAAGAACAGCAACATCAAAACTTCAGGTGGCAAACAAATTTGGCCACCTCCCCTGCTGGCAGCTGCTGGAACAGCCTGGCCACTGACTCCATTCCTGTCCTAGCTTAGCTAGCCCCACTGGCAGAATGCTTTTGCTCCTCGCTGAGAAACTGTCCTTAACAGCTGCTCATATTGAAAGGAAGGCTTTCCAGTGCAGAGACTATAACTTGCAGGTACACATTAAGCCTTGAGCCTTTCTCGAGCTGAGCAGGGGGTTGGACTTGATGCTCTTTCAATTCTGATTCTGTGTGGTATAGGAAATGCTCTAGAATGCAGCAGTGAGAAAAGGATCCCTTCTTTCAGATCAGCCCCTGTTAACTGCAGCTTGCAAACAATCTTGCTCACATGGTTTTGCTTATTATGAAACATTGCTTTGTGAAAGGAAGTAAAGGTGATTTTTGAAACACACACGGCATCATTTTTCCATACCAAGCATGCAAATTAAGATTGCAGTCGGATGGCTTGAAGATGCATTAAGGGGTAAATCCTCATGACTGTGTGCCCTTAGGTGTTATCTTCTCTTTTCATACTCATTCTCAGCTCCCCACTAATCCTTCTTTTCTCTCCTGCCTCCATCTCCCCTGTTTATATGAGCAGGTACTATGCTGATATTCGACAAACTGTTCCTGCCAGTTATCAAGAGATGAACTCAGCCCTGACAGAGCTCTCAGGGGTAAGCATCCTTCTTCACTCAGCCATGATTTTATGAATCAGAAGAGTATATCTAAGAAATTCCACCCTGACTTCCCTGATTTGAAATTTGCCTATGTTGATGTAATTGACTGATTTAAACCAGGGAAATTATATGCAGACCAAATTAGTGGCTCAGATCTCTGCATATTGTCCAGCTCCTTCCATACATACACAAATTGACCTTTTCAGTGGAATCTTGTGTACTAAGGATGTTCAGGATATGATTCAGCCAGTCATAGAAAAGTATTCAGAAAATGAGCTGAACAAAGGCTATTTGTGTCAAGATTTGGAGGAGACTTGGACCATTTACAAGATGACTTTGTCACATGCCAGTCCACTGAAAACAGGGCTTGTTCACACAATTGGTAGGCTTATGGCCGCCATTGAAGAAAGAACTTTAAAAGTCTGTGTGTGCTGGCCTAGAATTTGGTGTGTGTGTGTGTGTGTGTGTGTGTGAAGGAGAAAGAGTGTGTGCGCATGTACAAAAAGTGGAATCCTGTGTTTCCAAGAGGTCCCAGTCCAATTTGTTATAGATTCTTTCCTGCAGCCAGCCCACTGCACCCATGTGAAGAGTCAACACACTTCATCCTGTAAAAAGCAGGAATATGAATGAATTAAACCTAACACTTAGCAAGTCTCTAGAGCTTCCTTGGTGTTGAAAGTGCTCCATTATTACAGTAATCTTACGCCAATCCTGTAAATCAGAACTACCCCCTTTAAGCAAATTGATTTTCATTAATAGATGGGAAGTTAATCTATGGAGGGCTGGCATGTACATATTATGCAAAGACCCACTTGGAGCTTTACTCCAGTACACAAGATCACATTTCATCACCACCACCCCGCTTGCAGTTTTGATCCCAGTCATAACAGGTGCATCTTCAGTTGCAGTGCTTTGTTTTTCCCTAGAAGTATGAATAATTATTACTGTATTTGCTGGCATATACGACTCACATTTTTCCAAAAAATACTGTTTGCAAATGGGGTGTGTCTTATATGCTGGTATGGCTTATATGCCAGCAAATATGGTATTCACTTCTATCGAAGAAAATAAAGGGGCATCTGAAAAAAAAAAGACATTTGAGAGTAAACTACTCACTTCACTTACTGAGAGTTAAGTCAGTTATTGGTATCAGAATGCAAGGCCTCTCTGCCCTGGCTTTTACTGAGGCAGTTAAACTTGTGGCTGGAATGCATTGGTTCAGACTATGGCTGTGGCCTCCCATGACTGATTTTCTTGCTTATTAGAACAAGAAAATGCCTTTATGTGCAAATCTAGTATTTGCAGTTGAGGACCAAGCTTGAACATTTCTTCCTGGTTGATTTTATATGGCACAAGAGTGGGCAACTGCTAGACTACTGGTTGTTGTGGGTTTTCTGGGTTTTGAGGCCGTGTTCTATTAGTATTTTCTCCTGACGTTTTGCCTGCATCTGTGGCTCGCATCTTCAGCTGGACATCATCCACATCACCCTTAGACAGCAGAGTCTGTGAAGGATGATGGAAGTTGTAATCCAGTAATATTTGGAAGGCTACATGTTGGTCATCCCAGATGTAGAGTGTGAATGTTTAAGGACAAAGATTATTTTCATCCAGAGACTCTCAGACAGTGTGGCAGTCTTGTACATGTGTACTTTGGGGTGAGCCACAATGTTTCAGTGAGATTATCCCTGAGTTCAGAGGTGCACAGTACTTTGCTGTGATAATTTCTTATCAGTGGAGGAGCACTCACCAGCACAACATTAAAACAAAAACTTTTATCTAGGAGTGTCATGAATATGTCCTCATTTTCCTGGTCTTCAGAATGGATGTAAATAGTGGATGTTAATCATTCTGTAGGATAATTAAGAGAATAGGTGGTTGTATGGATAATATAGATAATATAATGTATACAAACACAGTTGTGCTATCATGAAAAAGAAACAGCTAATTTTTTTTCTCATTGGCTTTTCTTAACAGAAATACTCCTCTGACCTCAACTGCCTGGTGGCCCTGCAAGAACTTTACAACTATATTAACAAGTATTATGACCAGGTATGGTGAAAAATTCCACTGTCGTTACAGGGGAAGAGAAGATGAGGAAAGAACTAAGCTAGTTAATATGGGGGAGAGAGGAAGGTGCACCTTTCTGTTCTACTCCAGTCCTTCCAGAGATGTTGCCTGTTGGGAGGGAAAGGCTTTTAAGGGAGACATGACAGGTTTCTGCTTGAGACAGGAAATGAGTAGTTAGAATCCTACAGAGCTTTATGCTTGTGTTTACAAGTAGTTCAACAAATGGTTGGACTTTTTACTAGACTGTGTAAGCAAGTCTCTGAGATCTACTTACACAAGCATTCCCCAACACTGCACAACGGTCAGCAGTGCTCCCAGAAAGATGCGTTGGCACATCTCCCCCTTCCCCCACCAATCTGGCTACTCCAGTTCCTTCCACTATTCTGCAGAGTTATGTTGGGATACCATTAGGTGACCCTGCTGCACTTTTTTTACAGATAATCAGTGCCCTAGAAGAGGACCCATTGGGCCAGAAGATGCAGCTAGCCTATCGGTTGCAGCAAATTGCAGCTCTCGTAGAGAACAAAGTGACTGACTTGTGACATTCCTGGATCTGCCGTCTGCCCAGATTGAGTGTGACTTAATGGGGCAATCCTAAACTTGTTTATTCAGATGTACATCTCATTGGGTTCAGTGAGACTTACTCCCCAGTAATCATGATCTACAATTGCAGGGAGCCAGGCTGATCTATCCTGAAAGTTCCCTGCTGTCCAGTTTTGTGTTTGTGCGCGCACATCGTCGTCTCTCCCAGTGCCTTAACTGCACAGATGCTGCCGAGCTCTCTTGCACTTGGTATGCTCATGTGCTCTCTTGCTCTCTTTTTTTAAAAAAAATGGTTGTAAAGGGACTTCTCTCAGTCTGACACACTGGCTGTGTAAATAAAAGGGTGTATTTATTTCTGTCACTCTCTGAGGAGGGTGCCGGCTACTTTCTCCCATCACTGGGGGAATAGGTTTGGGGCAGCTCCCTGCCGACCACTACAGCGTTTGGGATTTGGGGATTTATCCCTTCCACCCCAAATACCTCGCTGGTAATGCACTAATATTGGGGTGGAACTTTCTACTTTCCTTCATACAAACAGACTCTAACTAGTCTCTATTTTAACCCTCCCGATCTGCTGTCCCCCACCCGCCCCATTATATGTATATATAAATATGGGAGCTTTCTGCTCCAGGACTGTATTTATTTTACTGAGAATTTGGAGAATTAAAAAAAAAACTTTTCAGAAAAACAACAACACTTGTCTGATTTATTCTCACAATTAAAAAGTGGTGAGAAAAGGGGATGGAAAGGTTTATCTTAAACAAGATTACTTTCTCTTGATGATTAAAGGCTGAAGTTGCCAAGGAGGTCAAAGATGGGAAGTAAAAGAGCTGACTTAGAACAGTTAAGATGGGGTGGTGTCTTAGAACAGTTAAGATGGGGAGGAGGGGCAAAGTGCTCCCCTTCAGGCTGTTTTTGCAGCTCTCAGCTCCTCTAGATTCCCAGAACTGCCTTTGGCAGCTTCCTGTAACCTTTTCAATAGGTTATTTAACATTAAAAATGTTAATGTAATGTTAAATGTTCTTAAAATTCCTGTTTTTCAACAGTAGAAGCGGGCTTCTTGGCAGTTTTGCATTTCATTATTTTCTGGCTGTCTATTAGGCCCTGGGAGGATGCCAGCGTAGAAAAACAGCCCCCTAAATCCACTATAAATGCCTCCCTCTGGGTGTGCTTTGATCAGTCTTGGCGCCCTTTCACACTACACAATTACAGCACTATGAATCCACTTTAACTACCATAGCAACATCCCATGGAATCCTGAGATTGGCAGTTGATGGAGGAGCATTTGAAATTCTCAGCTAGAGAGCTCTTCTAGCGCCTTCCAGAGTTCCTCAGGGTGCTGCAGCCATGCAAGTTAAAGCACAATCATAGTGCTTTAACTGTGTTGTGTGAAAGGGCTGTTGGTTCAGAGATAGGGAAGTTGCAAACCATGGGCCACATGGACCCCCTGAAGACCATTTTTGAGCTGCTGAGATCTTTGCATCAAAGATTTCCTTCTTTGCCTCAGTCATTAATCAAAATGGAGATTTCAGTCAAGAAATCAGAAGAAGACTTGGAAGAGCAGCTATGAAGGAATTAGACAAGATCCTGAAGGGTAAAGATTTATCGTTGAATACCAAAGTCAAGATTGTCCATGCCGTTGTGTTTCTGTTTTCTGTGTATGGTTGTAAAAGCTCATAGGAAGAGAATCAGCTCATCTGAAATGTGACACTAGAGGAGACTTCTGAAGATACCATGGACTGCCAAAAAGACAAATAAATGGGTACTAGAGCAAGTCAAGTCTGAACAATCCCTAGAGGCCAGGATAACTGAGACTGTCATACTTTGGACACATCATGAGAAGACATGACTTACTAGAATGCCTGGCATCATTGTAGAAGGCTGTAGAAAAGAGGAAAACCACATTAGGTGGTTAGACAGCCATGGCCAAGAGTCACTTCACCCCCGCAGCAGACCATCCACAGGACTAGCCAGTGCACAGATGCCCTGCCAGAGGCTAAACAATGCTTTTCATCAAAATGACTGATATTAACAACATATGTCTGACCGGGGCGAAATGCTTTGAGAAGCAATCATTCAAGCCATAAAGGCTCTTCCTGTGGCTTCCAGAAAATATGATATTTAGAAGAATAATGCTTTTTCTCCTCAGAAATTCAGCTTGGCTTCTATGGAAAATAACTATTGAGAAAGCAATCCTCAATGAACCTATCCAAGCCTTTAAAGAGAGGTTGGTTTAAATTACAAGTTTAAAAAGGAAAAAAGAAGAGGGGGATCTAGTAGCACCTTTAAGTATGGACACTCATGGAGTTCAGTCCACTTTTTGGGTGTATTGAATGGAGTACACTATTCAAGCAACAGGTTGTATCTTCTATACATTAATTACACATTATGTGAAAATATGTTCCCTCTTCTTTTTTTCTTGAACTTCTTGAAGCTCAGTCTTAATTGTACAAACCCTACTCATTCGAGTATTATGAGAGACAAAAACAAAAAAACTAGCCACGGTTATAATTTTATCAGCCTCTGGAACTATCCAGATATGTTGGAGTACAGCTCACATTATATTACATCTCAGGGAGAGGCAGAGAGACACAGACAGACAGAAATACCTTTTCTCTTCTAATTTAGGGGAAATGTCCATCATCTACATTTTTGTATATAGGTTTCCAAAGTAAAGCTCCAAGACTGCTAGTTGCATACTTTTATCTTTGTATGAGACATGACAACTTCTTTGTTCCCTGTTGCCACATCTGGTATTTACTAAGAGGTCAGCCTCCAGATTTTTTTCATGGCATGATGATGCAGCAGCTGTCACATCACCCTTCTGTACTGAAATGTCACTTATGTAGGTTTTAGTTGCTGTTTCCATCAACTGTGCTGATGTTCAGTTACTTTCAGATAGCCAAATAATGCTTTCCAAAGAGCTGTTCCATATTCCTTCTAGCCAAATTCTCACAACACAAGATAGCAATGAATTTGTGCCACTGTCTGCTTTATGTTGAGACACTGCAGCCCTGTTTCTCTTCCTCTCTAATCAGACTGGGCTGGGGATCCCACTTTTCTTGGGAAGGTTATAGGGGGACACAACTTTGCTTTCATCTTGATTTGCCTCATAGTCATTCAGGATCAGTTTTAACAGATGCATTTTGCCTGGGAAACTCCAAAAACTTTCATCCCACTGTAGATAACACTGGGACAGAAGAAGCTGTAGGAGTCTAGTTCCCATTTATCATTACTTGCATGGCCAATGCAGAAAGATTATGGAAGTTGCAGTCCAGCATCTCAATGGATTCTCTTTACCTGTTACAGAGCTTGTTAAGCCTAATTATAACAAGCTGGCAGTCCCCTATTTGGGCTGTACTATTTTAGACTACAAGTAAGTTATAGTCTCATATGAATAGCAGTCCTCCACACAGAAGATATTCCTTCACACAAAAAGCTAGCATAATAAGAGGACCACCCCTCCCTACGGTATTTTTCTGTATATGTAAGGATGCATTGATTTAACCTACCAGCTAAAACAGTGAGTGCAGTCAGTACCGGCTGCCACGATGACAACTAAGCCTTATAAATTCACCTCAGAAGTGTCTGGCCTCTCTAGTGGAAGAAGTACGAGAGGGCTGTAATGCTGTGTCACTAGGGAAGTGCTTAGCTTTATCTCAGATCACCAGCTTGTTTACACATTGATCAGTAAGGGTGTAAAATCTCAAAATGACCTGCTTACAAGTCCTATTACCAAGACAATCACTTTGTCCACACCTTGCTTGGCTCTTGGTTGACAGCGTTAGGGTTACCACCGAAGCCTCATAAAAAAAAAAGTGGGGTCAGACCTAAAATATTAGGTCTGCATGAACTACCTTGAGTAGTGACATCATCATCATCATCGTTTATTGATTAGTCAACTGACCATATCAACAATAAAACAATAAAACATAATACATAATACAAAAATACAGATACAGAGTAGTGTAAGTGGCTGCAGGTGAGCTCTGAATCAACCTGGAAAAGTCCCCAACTTTGGCCAAAGGGACTTCTCCCTTCACCAGGAAGAACACAGTCAAAACTACTTCGTACGTGAACAAAGAGAAATAGCCTTTACTGTGAAAAGGAAGGGGGTTTTATTGGTCAGAGCAACAATGACCTCATAAAGCATTCAATTCTGACAAATGGTTGATAATAAAGAAACTTCTGGTTAACGATCAACAATGAACCCTGAATCACACATGTATTCGATCAGCAGTGAAGCATAAGAAATATTGTTACAGAGAGTGCTGAGAACCAATGCTGAGAACTCAGGAATTGACTTTGCCAATTAATGTCAGCATAATTTTAAGTAGGACAAGGAACTGACAACAGTTTGGGGGTAACTCTAACAACGGCAGAAGGCAGCACAATTCATGCAGGCCAAAGATTTGAAACAGGGCCCTCTAGTTACTGACTCTTACACACCATCGCTCTTTGGTTTCTTTAGCTTGGTCAGTCAGGTTTTGGCCAAGGCACTGAGCAGTCATAATTGCTGAGAACTCATGGGCCGTGCGGTCCATGGGGTTGGGCTACATGTTGGAACTTGTTAGATAGCAATGTTTATTAAAAGTTGGCTGGGAGGGCCCATTGTGGGCCAAAATGAGAGCTAGAAATTTAACAACTCTCCCACCTACGCACGTGTGCACCCCAGCATTGTTGCATAGTATTTCCTCATTCACTTTTTTGTAACTCCAGTTCTTCAACTTATAGGTGCAAATATTTAAAATTCAATTATGGTTACTGTCACAGGAGCCCCGGGGCCCATTCACATTACACAAGTCTAACATTATTATTCCACTTTAACTGCCACAGGCAACAACCTGTGGAAGCCTGGGACTGATAGTTGAGGAAGAGGCCTTTAGTCATAGAGTTCCTCTGAAGTCTCTGAACAAACGACACATCTCATGATTCTCTATGATGAAACCATGGTAGTTAAAGTGGAATTGTAGTGCTACAACTGTGCAGTGTGAAGGGTTACCCAATTTCACTGTCAAATTATTTGGAGACTCACCCGGTATAACAGCTTTGACATGTTAATCCCAGTGTGAAAGCATATATACGGCTGCTGTAAAAAGGTGATGGTGATGTCTACACGTGGAAATTGTCTCAGGTCAGGTGGAGAAAATGATGGGAGAAGCCTGATTCAAGGCACTGCGCTGTAAGCCAGTTGCAATTTGGGAGAGGAGGTTAAACTCTTCCCTCAGCCACCCTTCATGGCAGTGATATGTGGTCACTAATACTGCCCCCCAGACACTTTGCTAGGTAGGATGAAGAAGCAAACCCCCCACTCACCCTAGTACAATCAGCCCTCTACATTTTCAGGTTTCACTTTTGCAGATGTGATTATTCACAGATTATCTGCTGTCCCCTCTGCTGCCTCCCTATGCCATTTTTAACAGGGACTGCAAGCCTCTTGAGACAGAGAAAACGTGAACAAGGCTAGTAAGTCCCTATTAAAAATGGTGTGGAGCAGCAGTGGAGGTGGCACCACTCACCCACTTCTGCCTTGTGAAGAAACCTTGATGCTTTAAAGGAATTCACGGTGGGTTGAAGATGGTGATCATACTTTTTTTGTGTCTTAAATATGATTTGGGAAGGCCCAGAGCAGTGGTTCTCAACCTGTGAGTTGCGACCCCTTTGTGGGTCGAATGACCCTTTCACAGGGGTCGCCTAAGACCATCTGAAAATACATTTCCGATGGTCTTGGGCTCCATTCCCTCCTTGGTGGTAGTGCGCAAGCGCAAGCCACATGCTCACATTTTCCTGTCCCCTTTGGCGGGAGCGCGTGCAGCCACAGCGTTGCCATAGCAGGAGTGGTGGTGCGCAAGCGCGAGCCACCTGCTCGCATCCTCCTGCCCCCTGTTCAGAAGGGAGTGTAACTGCTCCCCTTCTCCGGCGGTCCTTTTCTAGGGGGGTGAGCTGCGCTTGGCGCAAAAGACCAAGGCGCTGGGATTCTTCCCCCGCCCCCAGCCAGGGTCGACACTTTGGAAACTTTTTCACACTGCGGGAACGAGAGCAAAGCAGAAGCAACGCCCGGGGGGGGTGTTTCAGAGTTTTTTCCTGGGAGAGACGCACGGTTCCTCTTTCCCTCCCTGCCCGTCCCCCCTGTTCCTGGCCAGTGAGGCAGCCTTTGCCGGGGGGGGCATTGAAAATAATAAATACATAATTTTATGGTTGGGGGTCACCACAACATGAGGAACTGTATGAAAGGGTCGTGGCATTAGGAAGGTTGAGAACCACCGGCCTAGAGTTATTCAAGGTTTTTTTCACTTTCATGGGGGTCCTGTGCCCCAAACCCTAGCGAATGTGGAGGGACGACTGTAGTACCTAAATCCAGCCAAGTTATTCTGGCACAGAAAAGAGATAATTCATCAAGCACCCCTTTCTCTCTGTCTAGCAGTGGAAATACAGTTATAAGGAGAGAAATCGTTTTCATTCCATTTCATGACACTACACTGCCTGACTCTGCTCTTCCTAAAAGCAGGGCTGGCCTAGTAATCTACCTTACAGGGTGGGTGCTAGGACCCCAAGGCAAGGATGTGGGGTGTGAGCGCTATGAAGGCAGACCTGCATGGGGTTCCTCCAGTTCACAGCACTGTATTTATTGATGTCCAGGCTCATCTTACTGGTGGGTGAGAAGTGGGGGGAGATTGACAAAGACAGTTAAGCATACCTTAGAACGGAGATCATGCTCTTTGACATATATGCTACCCTTAAAATTACTCCCAAGATGCAATCTATGCAAATATTTAATTGCAGCACTGTATTTATTGATGTCCAGGCTCATCTTACTGGTTGGTGAGAAGTGGGGGGAGATGGAAAAAGACAGTTAAGCATACCTTAGCATGGAGATCATACTCTTCGACATATAGGCTGCCCTTAAAATTACTCCCAAGATGCAATCTATGCAAATATTTAATTGCAGCACTGTATTTATTGATGTCCAGGCTCATCTTACTGGTGGGTGAGAAGAAGGGGGAGATGGACAAAGACAGTTAAGCATACCTTAGCATGGAGATCATACTCTTCGACATATAGGCTACCCTTAAAATTACTCCCAAGATGCAATCTATGCAAATATTTAATTGCAGCACTGTATTTATTGATGTCCAGGCTCATCTTACTGGTGGGTGAGAAGTGGGGGGAGACAGACAAAGACAGTTAAGCATACCTTAGAATGGAGATCATACTCTTCGACATAGAGGCTACGCTTAAATTTACTCCCAAGATGCAATCTATGCAAATATTTATTTGCAGCACTGTATTTATTGATGTCCAGGCTCATCTTACTGGTGGGTGAGAAGTGGGGGGAGATGGACAAAGACAGTTAAGCATACCTTAGCATGGAGATCATACTCTTCGACATATAGGCTACCCTTAAAATTACTCCCAAGATGCAATCTATGCAAATATTTAATTGCAGCACTGTATTTATTGATGTCCAGGCTCATCTTACTGGTGGGTGAGAAGTGGGGGGAGACGGACAAAGACAGTTAAGCATACCTTAGAATGGAGATCATACTCTTCGACATATAGGCTACGCTTAAATTTACTCCCAAGATGCAATCTATGCAAATATTTAATTGCAGCACTGTATTTATTGATGTCCAGGCTCATCTTACTGGTGGGTGAGAAGTGGGGGGAGATGGACAAAGACAGTTAAGCATACCTTAGAATGGAGATCATACTCTTCGACATATAGGCTACCCTTAAAATTACTCCCAAGACGCAATCTATGCAAATATTTAATTGCAGCACTGTATTTATTGATGTCCAGGCTCATCTTACTGATGGGTGAGAAGTGGGGGGAGATGGACAAAGACAGTTAAGCATACCTTAGCATGGAGATCATACTCTTCGACATATAGGCTACCCTTAAAATTACTCCCAAGATGCAATCTATGCAAATATTTAATTGCAGCACTGTATTTATTGATGTCCAGGCTCATCTTACTGGTGGGTGAGAAGTGGGGGGAGACGGACAAAGACAGTTAAGCATACCTTAGAATGGAGATCATACTCTTCGACATATAGGCTACGCTTAAATTTACTCCCAAGATGCAATCTATGCAAATATTTAATTGCAGCACTGTATTTATTGATGTCCAGGCTCATCTTACTGGTGGGTGAGAAGTGGGGGGAGATGGACAAAGCCAGTTAAGCATACCTTAGAATGGAGATCATACTCTTCGACATATAGGCTACCCTTAAAATTACTCCCAAGATGCAATCTATGCAAATATTTAATTGCAGCACTGTATTTATTGATGTCCAGGCTCATCTTACTGGTGGGTGAGAAGTGGGGGGAGATGGACAAAGACAGTTAAGCATACCTTAGAATGGAGATCATACTCTTCGACATATAGGCTACCCTTAAAATTACTCCCAAGATGCAACCTATGCAAATATTTAATTGCAGCACTGTATTTATTGATGTTCAGGCTCATCTTACTGGTGGGTGAGAAGTGGGGGGAGATGGACAAAGACAGTTAAGCATACCTTAGAATGGAGATCATACTCTTCGACATATAGGCTACCCTTAAAATTACTCCCAAGATGCAACCTATGCAAATATTTAATTGCAGCACTGTATTTATTGATGTCCAGGCTCATCTTACTGGTGGGTGAGAAGTGGGGGGAGACGGACAAAGACAGTTAAGCATACCTTAGAATGGAGATCATACTCTTCGACATATAGGCTACGCTTAAATTTACTCCCAAGATGCAATCTATGCAAATATTTAATTGCAGCACTGTATTTATTGATGTCCAGGCTCATCTTACTGGTGGGTGAGAAGTGGGGGGAGATGGACAAAGCCAGTTAAGCATACCTTAGAATGGAGATCATACTCTTCGACATATAGGCTACCCTTAAAATTACTCCCAAGATGCAACCTATGCAAATATTTAATTGCAGCACTGTATTTATTGATGTTCAGGCTCATCTTACTGGTGGGTGAGAAGTGGGGGGAGATGGACAAAGACAGTTAAGCATACCTTAGAATGGAGATCATACTCTTCGACATATAGGCTACCCTTAAAATTACTCCCAAGATGCAACCTATGCAAATATTTAATTGCAGCACTGTATTTATTGATGTTCAGGCTCATCTTACTGGTGGGTGAGAAGTGGGGGAGATGGACAAAGACAGTTAAGCATACCTTAGCATGGGGATCATACTCTTCGACATATAGGCTACCCTTAAAATTACTCCCAAGATGCAACCTATGCAAATATTTAATTGCAGCACTGTATTTATTGATGTCCATCCTCATCTTACTGGTGGGTGAGAAGTGGGGGGAGATGGACAAAGACAGTTAAGCATACCTTAGCATGGAGATCATACTCTTCGACATATAGGCTACCCTTAAAATTACTCCCAAGATGCAACCTATGCAAATATTTAATTGCAGCACTGTATTTATTGATGTCCATCCTCATCTTACTGGTGGGTGAGAAGTGGGGGAGATGGACAAAGACAGTTAAGCATACCTTAGAATGGAGATCATACTCTTCGACATATAGGCTACCCTTAAAATTACTCCCAAGATGCAATCTATGCAAATATTTAATTGCAGCACTGTATTTATTGATGTCCAGACTCATCTTACTGGTGGGTGAGAAGTGGGGGGAGACTCACAAAGACAGTTAAGCATACCTTAGAATGGAGATCATACTCTTCGACACATAGGCTACCTTTAAAATTACTCCCAAGATGCAACCTATGCAAATATTTAATTGCAGCACTGTATTTATTGATGCCCAGACTCATCTTACTGGTGGGTGAGAAGTGGGGGGAGATGGACAAAGACAGTTAAGCATACCTTAGCATGGAGATCATACTCTTCGACATATAGGCTACCCTTAAAATTACTCCCAAGATGCAATCTATGCAAATATTTAATTGCAGCACTGTATTTATTGATGTCCATCCTCATCTTACTGGTGGGTGAGAAGTGGGGGGAGATGGACAAAGACAGTTAAGCATACCTTAGCATGGGGATCATACTCTTCGACATATAGGCTACCCTTAAAATTACTCCCAAGATGCAACCTATGCAAATATTTAATTGCAGCACTGTATTTATTGATGTCCATCCTCATCTTACTGGTGGGTGAGAAGTGGGGGGAGATGGACAAAGACAGTTAAGCATACCTTAGCATGGAGATCATACTCTTCGACATATAGGCTACCCTTAAAATTACTCCCAAGATGCAACCTATGCAAATATTTAATTGCAGCACTGTATTTATTGATGTCCATCCTCATCTTACTGGTGGGTGAGAAGTGGGGGAGATGGACAAAGACAGTTAAGCATACCTTAGAATGGAGATCATACTCTTCGACATATAGGCTACCCTTAAAATTACTCCCAAGATGCAACCTATGCAAATATTTAATTGCAGCACTGTATTTATTGATGTCCATCCTCATCTTACTGGTGGGTGAGAAGTGGGGGGAGATGGACAAAGACAGTTAAGCATACCTTAGCATGGAGATCATACTCTTCGACATATAGGCTACCCTTAAAATTACTCCCAAGATGCAACCTATGCAAATATTTAATTGTAGCACTGTATTTATTGATGTCCATCCTCATCTTACTGGTGGGTGAGAAGTGGGGGGAGATGGACAAAGACAGTTAAGCATACCTTAGCATGGAGATCATACTCTTCGACATATAGGCTACCCTTAAAATTACTCCCAAGATGCAACCTATGCAAATATTTAATTGCAGCACTGTATTTATTGATGTCCATCCTCATCTTACTGGTGGGTGAGAAGTGGGGGGAGATGGACAAAGACAGTTAAGCATACCTTAGAATGGAGATCATACTCTTCGACATATAGGCTACCCTTAAAATTACTCCCAAGATGCAACCTATGCAAATATTTAATTGCAGCACTGTATTTATTGATGTCCATCCTCATCTTACTGGTGGGTGAGAAGTGGGGGGAGATGGACAAAGACAGTTAAGCATACCTTAGCATGGAGATCATACTCTTCGACATATAGGCTACCCTTAAAATTACTCCCAAGATGCAACCTATGCAAATATTTAATTGCAGCACTGTATTTATTGATGTCCATCCTCATCTTACTGGTGGGTGAGAAGTGGGGGGAGATGGACAAAGACAGTTAAGCATACCTTAGAATGGAGATCATACTCTTCGACATATAGGCTACCCTTAAAATTACTCCCAAGATGCAACCTATGCAAATATTTAATTGCAGCACTGTATTTATTGATGTCCAGGCTCATCTTACTGGTGGGTGAGAAGTGGGGGAGACGGACAAAGACAGTTAAGCATACCTTAGAATGGAGATCATACTCTTCGACATATAGGCTACGCTTAAATTTACTCCCAAGATGCAACCTATGCAAATATTTAATTGCAGCACTGTATTTATTGATGTCCAGGCTCATCTTACTGGTGGGTGAGAAGTGGGGGGAGATGGACAAAGACAGTTAAGCATACCTTAGCATGGAGATCATACTCTTCGACATATAGGCTACCCTTAAAATTACTCCCAAGATGCAACCTATGCAAATATTTAATTGCAGCACTGTATTTATTGATGTCCATCCTCATCTTACTGGTGGGTGAGAAGTGGGGGGAGATGGACAAAGACAGTTAAGCATACCTTAGAATGGAGATCATACTCTTCGACATATAGGCTACCCTTAAAATTACTCCCAAGATGCAACCTATGCAAATATTTAATTGCAGCACTGTATTTATTGATGTCCATCCTCATCTTACTGGTGGGTGAGAAGTGGGGGGAGATGGACAAAGACAGTTAAGCATACCTTAGCATGGAGATCATACTCTTCGACATATAGGCTACCCTTAAAATTACTCCCAAGATGCAACCTATGCAAATATTTAATTGCAGCACTGTATTTATTGATGTCCATCCTCATCTTACTGGTGGGTGAGAAGTGGGGGGAGATGGACAAAGACAGTTAAGCATACCTTAGAATGGAGATCATACTCTTCGACATATAGGCTACCCTTAAAATTACTCCCAAGATGCAACCTATGCAAATATTTAATTGCAGCACTGTATTTATTGATGTCCATCCTCATCTTACTGGTGGGTGAGAAGTGGGGGGAGATGGACAAAGACAGTTAAGCATACCTTAGCATGGAGATCATACTCTTCGACATATAGGCTACCCTTAAAATTACTCCCAAGATGCAACCTATGCAAATATTTAATTGCAGCACTGTATTTATTGATGTCCATCCTCATCTTACTGGTGGGTGAGAAGTGGGGGAGATGGACAAAGACAGTTAAGCATACCTTAGAATGGAGATCATACTCTTCGACATATAGGCTACCCTTAAAATTACTCCCAAGATGCAACCTATGCAAATATTTAATTGCAGCACTGTATTTATTGATGTCCATCCTCATCTTACTGGTGGGTGAGAAGTGGGGGAGATGGACAAAGACAGTTAAGCATACCTTAGCATGGAGATCATACTCTTCGACATATAGGCTACCCTTAAAATTACTCCCAAGATGCAACCTATGCAAATATTTAATTGCAGCACTGTATTTATTGATGTCCATCCTCATCTTACTGGTGGGTGAGAAGTGGGGGGAGATGGACAAAGACAGTTAAGCATACCTTAGAATGGAGATCATACTCTTCGACATATAGGCTACCCTTAAAATTACTCCCAAGATGCAACCTATGCAAATATTTAATTGCAGCACTGTATTTATTGATGTCCATCCTCATCTTACTGGTGGGTGAGAAGTGGGGGGAGATGGACAAAGACAGTTAAGCATACCTTAGCATGGAGATCATACTCTTCGACATATAGGCTACCCTTAAAATTACTCCCAAGATGCAACCTATGCAAATATTTAATTGCAGCACTGTATTTATTGATGTCCATCCTCATCTTACTGGTGGGTGAGAAGTGGGGGGAGATGGACAAAGACAGTTAAGCATACCTTAGAATGGAGATCATACTCTTCGACATATAGGCTACCCTTAAAATTACTACCCAGATGCAATCTATGTGCAAATATTTAGTTCCTTTTTCGCTCCCGTTTTCCGAGGGGGGGGCGATGGAAGAGGCGGAAAGCGCGGCGGGCGCCCAGTCTCTCCCTCCCAGCCTCACGTGGTGGAGCCGAAGCAGCTCTTGCGGTGGGGAAGGGGCCGGCCTGCGCAGGCGCAAGAGGGACTCCCGAGCTTGTATGGAGCTCACCGGGGCCGGGGGGGCCATGAGCAGCAAAAAAGGTAAGCGGGGGCCAAGAGAGCGCGGGTGTCCTGAAAGTAAAAGTGGGGCGGGGGGGCGTGGAGGCTGGAGCGGCTGAGAGGATTTTAGGGTTGAGGAGGAAGGTTGCCTAGGAAGCGGGGCGTTGTAGCAGGTGCAAGAGAAGAGGAGCCTTGGACGGACTTTCTGCTGCCAGTTGCAAGCGTGCCCGGAAAACTTTTGCAGCGAGGGGGGCTCTCCTCCCCACCCGCCCCCTGCCCACTTCCAGCAGGGACCGATCCTCCTCTGATCCTCCCCCCTTGCCTCTTCATCGCAGGCCCGGGGAACGGCCGGGGCAAGAAGAAGAAGCATAAGAAGGAAAAGGCGCCGCCCCCTCCTCCGCCTGCGGAAAGCGAGACCCCCACGGGGTGAGTAGGGTTGGGGGGGGGATCGGGATCTGCCGGTGGTCTGAGCGGGGCGGCAGGGTCGTGGCATGCTGTGCGACCCCCGTTGCAAGAAGCCACAGTGGGGGCGGGGGGTGGAGATCCCAGGCTAAGTTCAGAAGCAGGCTTAGTCCACAGGCTGTGGCTAGGCAGGCTTGCTTTAGAAACACATATACATGTTGCCATGATCTCACGTGTGAATGGGCCAGCATCCTCACAAAGAACTTCTGTGGCCTGAAGCGCAGTGCTTTTTAAAGGAGTCCTTCCACGTGGTTGTCAGGCCATTTCCGCACTAGCCTGTTATAGCGCGATGATTCCACTTTCAACCTCCTCTGGAATCCTGGGGTTTGCAGTTTCGGGAGGGGCCGGCCGGCCCCTCCCAAAACTGCAAACCCCAGGATTCCAGAGGAGGTTGAAAGTGGAATCATTGCACTAGAACAGGCTAGTGCGGAAATGGCCTTAGCTGCTGAGAAATCCACTGAGACTTTTGCCCATGTTCGGCCAGCTTTTAGTGGCTTGCAGAGCTGTGAACTCCAGTGGAACGGCCTGCTTCACGCAGGTATATTTGGCAGCGAATGATCCACGTGTGTGAATGGACCACCAAGGGATGTAACATCGCAGCAAGGACTGCGTTTGCCTGAACTGCAATTCAGTGGAGTGAATTTACACCTTTGGTTGAAAATAGTTAGAGCGAAAGATGGGTATGGCTGTGTAAATCAGGCTTAAACTTTTAAGAAGAGAAAAGGGAAATGCACAGAGACACATGTGCACCACAGTGATCTTAGTCCAGTGGTAATTATCATATTCAGTTTTTTGTATGAACTTTCTGTCATGTGTTGGTTCACTGATGCATGAGATGGAGGGGAAAACCGGTAGGTAAGATAATTCAGATATTTGACAATGTAGTCTTTATTACAGTTGGTCCTCTGTTTCTAAGGGTTCTTCATCCAGAGAGTCAACTAATCATGGCTTGAAAATATTCAGAGGAGAGGAATTCCAAAAAGCAAACCTTGATTTTGCCATACACTGAGCACTACACTGATGTATAGACAGACCCTGCTGTAGCTTCCCACCATTTCACCGATCCTCGGGCTCTCTCTGGGACTCATTTGAGTTGTTTGCCATTTTGTATTAGAGACACCACTTTACAATGTCATTGTATGGACTTGAGCATCCACAGAGTTTGATATACATGGAGGGCGCTGGAACCAAAGAGGATACCAAGGGCCCACTGTATTTATCTGATGTCCCTGGCTGGAAGAAAAAAAATTTAAGTTGGGATTGTGATCTTTACTTTCGTTGAGGTCTTTACCTCTCACTTCCTTTTAGTTTTTGTCCCCATTATCCTGCTTCTTGGGACAGGAGACTTAGTTATATTTGTGCTGAAAAGCATCATATACCTTTGTGTCATTGTTTATAAGTTGTGATCTACTTGTGGTCAGACCGCCAGAATTTGTGGGGCTATAAGCAAGCACCTTTGGTTCATGCATGTAGGTCAGGTATCTTTTGCTGTCTGGTAGCTGTGGTAGGTGAATAGCTTCAGATGACTCAAGTGAACCAAGTTGTGTCATCTAAATTAAGGTACCGCTAATGTTTTGGTGACAGGGTAGTCTGATTTGGAGGGGAAAATCAGACTGTGATGAGCTGTAACTTAATTGTAAGCTTTGTGCATTTTTGAGACTTAAATTTCTTGGGCCTGTCTTTGAAAGGCAAAGCATCTGAAAGGGATGCCTCCCGCTCCCAATATCTGGCATTGCAAGGGCCACATGGAGAGGAAAGAAATAAATTGGGCTGTTGAGAGGAAGGAATAGAGCCATACCTAAGAGATCTGTGTAGATTGGGATCAAAGCCAAATACATTTTAGGTGCTGGGCCAGTTTGTTGCCATTAAATCTTCAAGACTTTTGTGTGTGTGCCAACACATCCTTTTAAATAGTATGGGGTATTGCCTTAGTAGAACTTAGTTTTGCTAAGCGTGTATAGGATTGCATCCTTAGAAATACAAAATGTCTTTATCGTAAGATGGTTGCTTCTACCTGATGTGCAGTGAGGTTCTTTTTACCGTTTGGCAGCGTGATAAAGATCACATCAGACATTGTGGTTTTATGAGAGAGAGATGATTTTAGGAGTCGAACGATGAAACTGAGGGCACACAAACTGGTTTTTATCGTATTTCTGTCTTAATCTGGGGGCCTCTTAACTAGGGGCCTGACAGTGGATGATGGAAACAGTAAGCCCAGGCTACTGGTCCTTGCATATCTTTTGGGGTTTGATCTGTGGTGGGGAATAGTGCCCAAAAAGCGGCCTAGATGGGAATCCTGTTCCAGAGGCCAAAGAGAAAAAAAAAATCTGAGGAGAAACTAGAAGGCCTAGCACTCTCTGAGGCAATTGACCTGCTTGGGGGCTGTGTTTTAGGATGTTGTTCCAGATCCATCCATTGCTCCCGAAACTTCCAAATGGGAAGCTAGGATGATAAGAGAATGCTGTGCTAAAGCCCTTCTCCCTTGTAGCTGGGATTTTGGTACAGATTGTGTTTCCTTTATGGAGACTCATCCAGTCACGTGAGGCCACACCTGCAGCCTGCAGTCGTCTGCTTCAGACATAGGATTACTCCTTCAATGGAGCCAGGCCTGGGCCAAGCAGAACTGCTTGCTTTCTCTGGCCAGTCCCTTCCCCCCTCCCAAATTCCATTCCCATCCTGGGTGGCAGCTGCCGGGGGCTGCTGGGCTATTTTTAAACCCCCCGTCCGGCCTCTTGTCTCTGTGCGCATTTGGGCAGTGACGGGGAGGAGGTTTCTGAGCTCACAAGGTATTAATTCCTCTTTTACTAATGAGGGGAGCATGTGGGACGATAGATTAGGTGGCCAGGCATCAGCATGTTCTGCTTGGACGGAGTCTTCCCGCCTCCATCCCAAGGGCCTCGCTGCTTCCAATGGACCTCGGCAATTCAGATCCAGATCTGAGAACTTTCCTCTGAGGAGTTGTGTCTTCTCCCTGGAGAAGAAGACATCAGAAACCCAGCAGACAGGGGCCGGGGGATCCACCGCAACCAATAGGGTGTTTGTACCCTTTCTGGCAAACAATTTCAGTGTATGATTGGGCTCTGTGAATCTCTCCCCTGTGAATCTTTTGAGATGGGGGAGACAGAAGAAGAGGAACCAGAAGGCAGTAGGTAGGTACAAAATATTGCCCAAGAGGACGGTGGCATTTTTCTTTTATTGTGTCGTTTGATGTACTCTTCAGAGTAGTATAAACAAAACAAAAAAAGATAGTTCCCCACCCCGAGGTGCTTTCAATCTAGCCAAATTTCGGTGGAACGAGAGAATATAGAATGAAGAGGAAAGGGAAAGAATATGAACAAATGGAGTTAGGCTGACTTAAGCCCTAGTAGTTTAGTGACTGCATGGTTCTTTCTTTCCAAGGATGAGCTCCATCAGACATGAGCAGAGGATATCTGTAAGTGGAAACCTCTGATTAGGAAAAGCAAGATAAAAGTGAAATTAAATATGTTACATTGGTATATTCTTGGTGACTTATGATGACTTGCCTTTCTCTCTCTCTCTCTGCCCACTTCCAGGCCACTGAGCCCCTCCTGCTCAGAAGATGCTCCGTGCATACCCCCAATACCTCCCCTGCCTCTCCCTGCTGCAATTAGAGGAAGTCTTTTGGGATCGGATGATGAGGAACAAGAGGATCCTCGAGATTACTGTCGAGGTATTTAGGCAATATGTGGAGCAGAATATGCTATTCTTCTCTCGAAGCAGGGGGAACAGCTCACTTTTCAGAAATGGAGCCCTTTAAGGTAGCTGTTTTTTGACTAGCAGATGATGGGAGCAGGCCACAGAGGTTGCCTTCACACATTGGTTGGCATCCTGTTGGTCAATCCCAAATAGAGCAGACTCATTCAATGATTTGTTGAGTGGTGGGTCTACATGTGGGTGACTCTAATTGATTTAGTGGCTTTATTATGTAGGCAATTCTCATTGCTTCAGTAGTTATATTCTGATCAGGACTAAGAATAGGAGCTAGACCTCCGTGAGCTTTGAAGAAAGATCTGTGTGGTGGTTGCTTCAGACAAGATGCTGGATCATTAGGTCCCCTACTGCAACTCCCATCAATCCTAGTCAGCATAGCTGTTGGTGAAAGCTTATGGGAGTTGGGACCCAACGACATCTGGAGGGCCACAGTGCTTTAAAGAATATTAACAACAACAACAAAAAAAAAAGCATAAATATCTTTTTATAATTTGCTTGTACAATCGCATTGGATACATCTTGGTCTGAACTCTTTGAGGCAGTGTGTGTGTGCGCATTCCTGTCTCTCCTTGTGCCATGGCTCTGGCAACAAGTTAACTAGTTTCCTCTCCTCATCTTACTAGGTGGTTATTATCCGGTAAAGATTGGGGATTTGTTCAACGGGCGCTACCATGTGGTGCGGAAACTTGGCTGGGGGCACTTTTCTACTGTGTGGCTTTGTTGGGACATTCAGTGAGTATTTCTTTTTATTTTCTGCCACTCACCAAAAGTGGGTGAAAAAACAGAAGGGTAGCATCCTGTCTGTCACTTTTCTAACAAACAGACAAACAAACAAAAAAAGAAATGTTTTTCGGAATATTCAGGTTGGGAAGGCACATGAAGGGAGTAAAAGACAGAAAAGGAATGCACAATGAAGTCACTTATATACCAAACATATTCAGAATAAAGATCTGAAGGGAAGAAAGGAATGTGCTAACAGCTTCTAGGTTCATGATTTTCTCTGTCGCTCAGAGGACTAGAACATTGTTTGAATCTGTAGTTGTTTGTAGTTTGTATCTGTAAAACTTTTTTTTTTTTTATCTGTAATTATTAGTTGGCAGAAAAGCCCTTTGACCTCTTTGGAACCATTCATTGTACCGCAGAGATAGCAAAATATATCCCTGCTTTTGTTATCTCCAGACTTTAAAACATGCTCATCTAGATCACCCTTTTTCTGGCAAAAAAGAGGAATTATCTATCTCCAGGTGAGAAATCCCCAGGTGGCAATTCACATTTTAAATAAGTTTCAGTTCCCCCATGTACACACTATATTTGAAAAACAGCAGTTTTTTTTTTTTTTGAAAGAACAGCAATTTTTCCCCTGTTTTTGTTTTGACACTTTTGGATCCTTCTGGATGCTGGCAGGTCCAAAGCATAGAAAATTGGCCCCTGGATTCACCAAAGTGGCCCATCCTTTGTCTATTGTTTAGTTAGAGTAGTGCCCTAGTAGAAATGTAGTGAGATTGGCAAACCTGATCCATAGAGTATTCACATAGTACTGTAGCATTTTGCTCATAATTAGCTAAATCATCAACATTAGTGAGGATGAGACTCTTCACACTTAAAAGTGTAGGAGAATTGGTGTGAGGGAGGGAAGCCTTTCGAACTACCTCCTCTTTTAGTGAATACAAAAGTCTGCTTAGGTGCAAATGGGTATGGAAATACTTACAAATCTTGAGCTGATACCTGCAGTTCTGGAGTTTCTTGATTGTGTTTATCCTGTCTGTGAGAAGGAGAGGGTGGGGTAAGGTAGCCAAGCCCTTTATAGCAATAGAAGCTGCTACTTCTACTGTGTTGGCAGTTAGACACTCTGTTTTGAACTTGTTTAATAAGTAATCAAATTTACTGTGAATGGTTTCAAGGCCACTGTTGGGAATATGATGTGGAATATAAATACTTGCTCCTTCCCTTCTTCCCAAACCAGGCGGAAGCGTTTTGTGGCCCTCAAAGTGGTGAAGAGCGCTGTGCATTATACCGAGACAGCTGTGGATGAGATAAAGCTGCTGAAATGTGTGAGTTTTGTGTGTTGCCTCTCCATTCCGCACGTCCTGGATGAGCCGTCATCTTCATTGAATGGTTGCTTGGTTCCTCAAATGGGAAGTGGTGGGCTTCAGGGACACCTACAAACCTTGTGCCTTGATTCCTCTCGCTCCATCCCCTGAGACAGCAGGAGTCTATGATGAGGGAAACCTAAGCTATATGTCTTCTAAAGTCCTCTTTTATTATTTCATGTGTTCCAGGATTGAGTTGTGCACTGGAACATCATTTTCTGACACTAAACCCTGCCGAACTCTGGCTCAGATTATTCACATAATGGATAAAACAGTTTCAGCTCCCCCCTTCAATCCATTTAAACTGAGGCCTGACTGACATCCATAGAGACTGCCCTTTTCTGTTAAACACAGTGACTTTTCTGAAGTTCTTTCATGGCAAGAGTCAAAATTGTGATTCTGCTGGAGGGGCAAAATGCCGACTACCCCTGTAGTGTCACCATGGCAGCCCTGAGATAGTTTCTTTGTAGAAACTGCGGGTTTTTTGTTTTTTTTTTAGTGGCTGTTCTGTTGTCGTTCAGATATTATATAATCCTTGTTTTTTCTCTCTTTGATCATGTCAATATAACCAGAGTTTACTCCTTTTCTAATTTAAGTTGCTTTGTGGCATTAATGAAGTTGCTCTGTGGCATTAGTAAGACTCAGGCTTTTGCTTTAAGGTAGGCATGATTTGTGGCTTACACTAGCTAGCCCCAGCTTGGGGCCTTCCAGATTTTTCAGAGTACAGCTCCCATAATCCCCAGCTAGCATATGGAGAGCACCACTTTGGTGAAGCTTGGGTTATACAATATGACACCATCATGCACGTTCTGAGACGCTACTGCAAACTCCCCTCCTGACAAAATGGAGTAGTTGAGTATCCAAGAAGGATCCTTATGAGCAGTGGTACTGTGGGTCTGTAAGTTTCCCAAGGTGCTCTGCTTTGCCTAGTTCTGCTCTTCTCACTTCTGAATGAGCACTAAAGATTTTTTCATTTTAGCAGGCTCTAGCATTTTCTTTCTTTGTATTTTTTGTAGTTTTTTTTGTAGTTTTATGTTTTCAGCTCTTCTTCTTCTTTGTTACTTTTATTTTGACTGTAAGTTGCCTTCAGTATTTGTTATCATAAATCCTGAAAATGAATACAGACGGCTCAGTTACTTTTGTGCTTTTTCAGATTGCAGTTGAGGCACTGAATCTTCCCTTCATTAATAAAAGAATGCATTCTGTTGAGAAATATCACACTGACGACTGAGATCCTGGTCTGATCATCTCCCTGAAATTCTAAATATCTACCTGCGGGAAGTTTGAAATCTTTCTCATGAGCCTTAAACATACAGTGCTTCAGCTGCAACCATATGATTAAACTCAATGTGTAGAGTGACTCTACCTGTACTGAAGTAAGATAATCTACTCTACCTGTGATGGTTGGGGCTTGAATTATGGAAGTAATGGCTGGAGTAGAAGTCTAATCAACTGCTAGTTTCTCTTGAGGATCAGTTTGAGAGAGGTTGATGGGCCGAAGATATAGCTCTTCTCCCCTTGATGTGGCCTACTGGCAAGTTATTTTTGCATCCTGAGGTACAACTTCTTTGCATCTCTCTTGGGTTGGCAACTGAGGAGAGACAGTTTTAGACCAGAGCTTGTAGTTGCTGACATCCATATTGGCCCAGAAGCTTGTAGTTGTTGACTTCACTGTTCACCTGGCACCTCTCTTTTCCACTCTCTCAGGTGCGAGACTCTGATCCTAGTGACCTCAAACGTGAAAACATTGTCCAACTGATTGATGATTTCAAGATCTCAGGGATCAACGGTGTCCGTATCCTTCTCTGAGGGACCCCAACAAATAACAACTGATGTGCCTGTTCAAAAAAATACTGTGATCTTCTCTTCTTCCAAAAAAAAATAAATATTTTTTTGGTTGTTTTTTAAAGTGCTTAACTTGAATGTCCGGTCTAGACAAAACTTCCCAATTCTTTTCAGGCAACAGGTGAAGGACTGCATGATCAGCAAAACAAAAACCAACTGTTATGATTTTTGTTAGAAAGCTAGCAAGTAAGAGAGAAAGTAAGCCTATTAAAAGTTTTCCCCCAAATTGTATATTTATAATGAAAGAATCATACTTTTCACAGCCATACTTTTTAGCTGGAGAGGGAACGGTCACGATTCTACACAGCATAATGCTCCACACAACTTGCGATTGTACAAGAATATGTGCTTTCAAGCTCATTGTGCGAGAAGATATTCATTATCTCTTACACATCATTTCTGGAGACAGTGGAAGGTAACAACTGTTCCCCCCCCAGACCACAACCAAACTCTGGCCAGCACCCCTCTCCCAGATGCTAAATGGCCATAGTGATGCTTACTGGTGCTGCGAAGTTGTTTTGTCCCTGGAAGAAGATGCTGTGCAAAGATGTAGTGAATACCTTCTTGCACAGTGAACTTAAAAGCATTTCTGCTTGCATAAGCCCAAGTTGTTTGAGTGTATATCACTAACAGGATTCAGCTGTTATTTCCCCAGCACATCTGTGATGTATTGTACATCTCATTGTGGATATACAGTATCAGCGTAATTTAGTAGCTACTGATAATGACAAATGTGATAATGAAAAAGACATTCAGTGTACCTGAATGTCTTTTTGTGAAAGTTTTAAAAAAGATGACCATGGTTGCTTCCTTTTTCTCATAATCTCTTAAAATGTTTTTCTAACAAGGGGTATGCCAGAGTAGGACTGGAGAGAATTTTGACCATGAACCCCAGCTTGAATTTTGTCATCCAGTTTTGTTGCGAGGAAAAAAATAGAGGAGAAGAGAGGACTATTTCTGCTATGTCGAAATTTTCTGAAGAAAGCTAAGATATGTGTCATTAATTAGTTAACTCTTTTTCAATAATATTGTGCGTTTTAGTGAATGAAGGTCATCTTCATTGCTAATGTGCACATCTGCTTTTTTAAATTTTGAAAAAGGGAGGGAGTAGCAATCACCCACAATTTCTGTGCAGAAAAGCTTTCCTCTGCATTCACTGTGTACGTGCTGTAAAAAAAGAATCCAGATCTTGTAGTTATTTGAGAAGTTGTGTGGTCTCTATCATGTCTCTTATACAAATTTAGGTATCTCAAGGAGCTTTATTCAGCATTCGCTTCTCTGACAATGCCAGTGCAGTTCTATTTCCCTCCTTTAGCACCATAATCTGATTAACCTGTGTTTTTTTTTAATTATTCGATAATAATCGTGGGGAGAAATTGTCCTGGTACGTTCCTCCATACAAGAAAGTCATCCTACCAGCTGCTGTTTCTCCTTGACTTGGCCCCACCCAGATGTCTGCATGGTTCTGGAGGTTTTAGGGCACCAGCTGTTGAAGTGGATCATCAAATCTAACTACCAAGGGCTTCCTATACCTTGTGTCAAGAGTATCCTACGCCAGGTAAAAGGGGATTTGGTTAGGTGTTTGGTTGCCTGCAAAGTGATGGTTTGGGTGTGGTCAGTTTACGCAGCCAGAATAACTCCTGACTTTCTGATTTAATTTGTTCAGACTTTGGTTGCAATACATCCTTATCTCTTGGTTTTCTCATTATGGTACACTACAGTGTTGGTCAAGGCACAAGACTACAGTCCACTATCATTAGCATTACCGGAGCATTACTGTTTTGGACTGTGATTCCCAGAACCAATCAAGAAATACTGGGAGCTGTGGTTCATGGAAGGAGTTTTGCTATGCTCTGAGTGTTATCAGCATTTGTAACAGGTCTGGATTGGTTTTCTGCTACCTCCCAATGAGAGGTTCTATTGATACTTCACATTTGTTTCTCCTTCTGCTCCTGAATAGATTTCTGGGGTCTGAGTGCTAATATGGTTCACGATAGTCAACAGAGTGCTCTAGTGTATCTGATAACACCATTTCTTGACATGGAAATTGAAGAACCCTTGATTTATTCTCCATTTGAGCCTACATCTACCTTTCCAGGTATTGCAGGGCCTTGACTACCTCCACACCAAGTGCAAAATAATCCACACAGACATAAAACCAGAGAATATCCTGATGTGTGTAGATGAGACCTATGTGCGGCGTCTGGCAGCTGAGGCCACCATCTGGCAGCAGGCTGGAGGGCCTCCCCCCTCAGGCTCTGCAGGTAAGCAGTCCAACCCTACCTGTGCTCTTTATAGAAAAGGGTTGCCTTATCTTAGTTCTTTTGATCAGTGTTTGATGGGCAACCTCTGGAGAAGCCAAGGTTGTAGCTTGCAAGTAAGCAAGCATCTTCCTCAAAGGGACCCAAAATTAGATCCTATGTTCCAAGTTTGCAAAATTCTAATATTAAATTGTGAGATACTCTGCAAATGTAACAATATTAGACAGCCAGTTAATGCACAAGATATACAGATAAAGTTCAAGACAGGGAGGGGAGGGTGGAAATCACATAACAAGAAAGAAGGAAAGGAAGAGAAAGAGATAATTTTCAGATAATTGATCTGAAAATTCAGGAAAAAGCATACAGTAGGCCCTCCACATTTGCAGGGGTTAGGGAAACAGAACTCCCACAAAAGTAAAAAAAATTCAAATAACTGCAGGCAGCTTCACTCTCTCACCACGCTCATCCACATGATCACATAGTGGCAGCACAGGAGAGCACAGGGGGGAAGATCTACCTCCCTTCGCTCTCTTGCCAACCCCACCTACACGATTGTGCGGCTGGGGGCAGTGTAGGAGAGTGCGTATGGGCAAAGATCTTACCCTCATTCTTTCTCTTGCAGCTCCCATCCACATGATTGTGTGGGCAGCATGGCAGGAGAGCATTGGGAAGTGATCTTTCCTCCTCTTCACTCTTTTTCCCACTGCCAATGCCATTGCGAATGTAGGGAGAGAACTGCAATAGTACAGACACAATATTGGCTGAATGTTGCTGGAATTTCCTGTCTGTCTGGCAGTGAGTAAATAAATATGAGTGAGAGACTTTGAGAGTACCCCAAGAGATTAAAAGGAAGAGTGCAGTGAGAACTCTGTACGAGGCAGGAATGGACAGCCTTATCACGAAAGGGCAGATGGTGTCAACCAGCATGTTTGTCAGGACTCCATGTGGTCCTTGAATCAGGAACTCAGCTTGGCAACTCCACTACCTTCCCACATATGGGTGAAACAAGGGAAAAATGAAGAGACTGAGCCTCACACTCAAAAGTGTGACTGAGTTGGTCTCCTACTGCGTCTTTCCTCTGAGAAGGAAGAGCCTTGTCTCAAGATCCCCTATGCCAAAGGCTTGTCGTTCTCAATTGAAAGGTTAAAAAATGAGATACTCACTGCTGGAGAGAGAAGGTTCCACCTGTGGCCAAGGCTATGCATGTTTTGTGCAAAACATAACAGAATCCTGCATTAAAGTTCCCCAAGATCTGCAACAAGAAAATCAGCTTGCCTGTATGTGAAGATGAGGAGAATTTCCATCCCACATTTCCAGTAATGCTTTATTCTGATTGGAATTTTATAATAGTGTATGTGGAGGTTGCACACATTAGGCTGGGAATCATGCTGCCTTCCAGATGTTGTTCAGCTGCAACTCCTGACAGTTTGACCCAGCATAACTATTTGTGAGGAATTCCAGGATTTTTAGTCCAGGAACATCTGAAAGGTCACGTGATTCTCACCCCTTCACTAGTGAGTCTGTTTATGATATTGTGAGGAGATATCTAGTATCGCCTTGCACAATAGGTTTATTCTACATAAAAAGTGGCTGAATGGCATTCAGGCCTAGCTCTGTCTTGCCAAGCCAGATAAGCACTGGTTGGTCACAGGGTGCAACAGAAAATGCCCTCACATTTTGCAAGTGAGCTGGTTGCTTCCATCCTGTCTCCCCAGTAATCCAACTTCTGCATAAGTAGACTGAAAGAATTTGATGCTCTGTCTGCTTTATACAGGATCTGGGCCATGAAGTCTTCTTCTCCAGGCCCTGGAAATCTTCATTCTTGCTCTGAATTCAGAGGTTTTACCAGGCATTAGTCACATGCTTTCAAGGATACCCTTGTCTGCCATATGTCTAAGCATGTGGTCTTTACATAGAGCAATTGCTGAGATCCTCTATGTACAGACCTGCTGGGACATACCCAGTCTGTGGGTATGGCTGCTGTAGAGCAGCTATAATGATCCATTTCTTGCTGCAATACAGAAAGTATGCAAGATGAGTTTGATAAGGACAAGAATTTTGTTATGGATTGACAAAACATTCAAAGCTGCCAAGCATCACCATAGTGAGTGAACACTAGGATAAAGCAGGAGTGTGTGTGTGTGGAGAGGAAGAACTGTTGCATCACTCCCAAGATTTTAAGCCCAACTGGGCTAGGGAGCTTGGAGCCTGGACTCCTAGTCCCTCCCCCTCCTGTGTCCTGCATGTTAGCATTACTGGTCAATGTGTGTTTGCTTTGGATTTCTTGGCTGTTTGATTCTGGGAATCATTTCTGTCTCTTTCTCTCTCCCTCTTTTCTCTCCTTATTCCATCTATGCACTTCTTCCCTCAGTCAGCTCTGCACCCCAGGAAACCCTGGTAAGTCCCCCCTTCCACTCTCCCTATCCCACCCAGAAGTGATGGGGAAATGAAGTTTTGATTGCCTGGTTTTTGAGTCTGCTTCCTCTGTGGAGTTAGTTGGCTAGTGCTCATGATCTATGTTGACTTTAACTCAATGGCTAAGTTTTTCCTTCCTCCATCTCAGGCTTGTAGTTACACCTGTATTTACCAAAAGTTGACTGGTAAGTCCTACTATGGGCAACCATTTTACCTAAGCAAATGGTCTTTGTAGCCTTTCAAATGAAAACCAACACTAGGGCAGGACAGAGAATGACAACTGTTTCTCAGATCAGATTTGTTGGCATGGCATCATTAGGCTTTAGGTGAGAAAATCCTGTAAAAAACAAGAAGGAAAGGGGGGGAAATGCAATCAAAACTACCTTATACCAGATCATATTTTGGTTCATCCAGCCCACTGTTGTATCTTCTGACTCAGAGCAGCTTTTCTGGGTTACAGGCAGAGGTCTTTCCCATTATCTGCTGACTGGGAATGCCTGGGATGGAACTTGAGACCACCTCCTTGCAAAGTGGTTTCTCTGCTACTGAGCTGTAGTTCATCTCTATTGCCCAGGGCATTTTATCACATTGTATGAAAAACTTCTTCTCTTAAAGTATCACAGCATTCTGGTGCTTTTGCCTAGGTCCTATTAATTTCAGTAGGGTGCAGGAGAATTTGCTGATTGATTTTGCTGTATGCATCGTGGGTCCATATCTCATCCTGCCATCTTTAACGGCACCCAAAATTCATTGTGTGAGAGTAGATATGCCATTTTGCCTTGCCATTGGTCAGCCTCAGTCCTAACCTCTCAAAGGTGTAGTGGACAGGATGAGGAGGAAGGCGAATGAAGACAACATTGTCTGGTGAAATTTGGAATCTGTGAGTGTTCGGCAGTGATGTATGTAAGTCTTTTTCTCCAAGTCTCAAGTCAAGTCTCTACCTTCAAGTCTCAAGTTGAGTCTCAAGTCCTTGCAAGATACTTTCAAGTCAAGTCCTGAGTCAAGTCTCAAGTCTGGGAGCCAATTTTATACCCCAACCTGTATTCCAGAGTTTCTGGACAAAGTTGAATAAAGTCAGTTTTAAGAATTTAAGTAGAGTTGGCCCTCTACTTTTGTGATTTTTGCCATCTGTAGCTTTGGAAGTGGGGAATAGTATCCTTCTTAGTTCCCATTTGCAAAGCTAGAGACTTTTTCAGAAGTGGGGAAATAGGATCCTTCTTATTCTACATTACTGAAGTTTCAAGAACTTTAGAAGGAAAGATCGTTCCTCCTCAACCCCATTGCCTAACATATTTTCTGTTCCCCTGTGAGATACATGCCTTGCATTCTGGGCATAAGTCTTGCCTTCTATTCTTAGGAAAAGTTTTAAAAATCTCCTATATGTAGTGAGAGCAGGTGGCTGAGCAGACCTCAACCCAAGCCCATTGCCTAACACATTTACTGTTCCCTCTGAGAAATATGTCCAGACCTTGAGTTTGAGACAGATCATCATGTGACCAGTGAGTTGTAAGATTTCTGGATGAATGTGATGTTACTGAACCAATGCAACAAGTCAGTCACTAAAATTATGCAAGTCTCGAGTCGGTGTGTAATTTTTGCCGAGTCAAGTCCGAATCGAGTCACTGAAGCAACTTAAATCTGACTCGAGTCCGAGTCAGTTGACGCATGTCTACATCACTGGTGTTTGAGGTATGTTTATACAATCATATAGACAAAAACAAAATATAAATTAAAAATATGGAATTCTTAAAAGTGATAATGTTGTCAGTTTCTCAACTGTGGACAAGGAGTGAGAAGAGAATAGCAAAATTGTATGGTCTTTCTCCTTTGGCATATTCTACTTGTCCTGCCTTGGTTAAGTACTGAGTCAGCACTAACACATGAACCTAGTTAATTCTGCTTAATGAATTCAACAGGTGTTCCACTTGCACAGTCTTTTAACTTTATTATCTATCATGTTGGGATTCCTTATTCTTCTTTATGAAAAAAAAAAGTTTTAAAAAAGTGCTGCAGAAAGAGTAGACGCTTAACCAGGATTTGAAACTGGCTTGCAAACCCTGGTTAAGAGGCAGTCTGTTTATCGTTAAACCATTATATAATACAAGCATCGTAAAGGCTACAAGGAATTTGTAGATGAATGTGAATATCTTGGAGAAGGAATTACATGGATTTGTATCCAAATGATTAAGAAACTTCCAGCAGCTTTATACCAGAAATAACTTGAAGTGGCAGATTCATGTTCCCTCTTTTACTGTGATGTACACATACTCATGAGTCTATCTTCCATATCCCCGTTTCCGTATGGTGATGGGTGAGAGATTAATTGTTTAGAAGCTTTCACTCCTCTCTCTTTTCTCATCCTTGTTCTTCTTGGCTCATCTACTTTCATATGCTTACTTACTTAACTATTGTGTAGATTTCTTTAACTCTGTGTGCCCAGTCTTAGATAGTGCAGGGCTTATGTAAATATCAGTTGACTTGAAACCTCTAGTCTGAAAGCACCTGCAAATTGGTGTATGAATTGGCGAAGATAGACCATACATTAGAAGTAGCTTATGTGGCCTTGGATTAAAAAGGGCCCAAGTTCAGTCATCAGCATTTCTCATTAAAAAAGATCTGTTACAAAAAAAAACAAAACAAAACATGTGGCTCTCAATAGTATTGGGCTGCAACTCCTGTTCACTTTAACCAACAAAGCCAATGATGGGGCATCATGATGTCTGAAAGTCTAATAAAATCAATAGGTTCCTGCTATTTCCCTGCTATTGTGTTAGAAAGTGGTTTTTTAAAAAGGCTTTTCTTTATTTATGAGCCTGAAGAACTGCTGCCAGTCAGAATATATTAGATTGGGCTAGATAAACTGATAATATGCTCTGGTATAAGGAAACCTCCTGTCTCCTAATAATAGTGTTTGTATGGTTCATTTTATCCTTGGAAAAAGGACAGAAAGGACCCATAAAATTTATCACAGAAGAAATAAGGCATGGAGGGACATGCAGCCTGATCCTCAACTTTGGGCATTATGAGTAATAATGAAATATAATATTAATGTAATGTGAACATTGGTTGTCTGTAAGAGTTGGCTCAAGACATTTTTTGCCCGAGGGAGCTCTGATGTGCATTCCAGGATAGCTGGAAATGTCATAGAGGATGCATTAGGTGCAATCCATGGGGCACGAAGGCGTGTGGCAGTGTGTGCCTCTGGGAACATAGCAAAGATGCACCTTTCAGGCACCTCATTGTTTCCCTTAAATCCATTGCTGTCCCAAGCAGCAGTTTGTGGCGACAACTTGGCCGTGATAATGCAGAAATACTTTTGATAAAAGGCATTGTACTGTTACCTAGGAATCAAACTTCCAGCTCAAACACAATTAAGTCAGTACAAATGTGATGGAAACTCATTAATACAGTTTCTTCTTCGTGGTCTCTGTGCCTTCATACACTAGGAGCTTTAGCGCCTGCGCGGTAGCGTTCGGAAACTTCTAGAGCTTGTTCGCTTGGCGGGAACCCCTCCCCCACGCCGGTACTGCGCATGCTCCTCCCGCCGAGCAACGGTCTCTCCTCAGTTCTTTCTCGTCCGCCGTCGCGTACGGAAGGTTCTTCTGTTTGTTCCTCTGCTTTTGTGCTTGGCTTGCTGATTTCACGGTTTTTCGGGTTTTTGGATTGTTTCTGACCTCTCCTTCGGACTTCCCATTTGGTTTTTGGTGATTTTCGGATTTTTCCAATTGGCGTTTCGTCTTATGTCCGCGCTCTTCAAAAAGTGCGTGTCCTGCGGGCGCAAAGTTGCCCTCAACGACGGCCATAAGGAGTGTCTCTTCTGCTTGGGTGAGTCCCACAACACTCGGACTTGCCCAATTTGCCGGGATTTTACTCCCCAGACTCTCCGCAACAGGTCCGCAAGACTTAAATCGTATTGTTGGGAGCAGTCTTTGCGGGCGATCGATGAGACCTCCGTTTCCAAGATGGCCGAAAAGAAGACGACCACGCCATCAACGGTATCGGCGGCTGCCGTTCCGTCCACCTCGTCGGTATCGGGCTCGGTACCGGCGAGAATGCCGATCTCGGCATTACCGAGGATCCCGAAGCTGTCGGCGGCTGCCAAGTCAACGAAAGGATCCTCGACGGCGAGGAAGGCTGAGGCTCCCGTGAAGGAGACGCCTGCTAAGAAGCGCCCTGCTCCGGACAGAGACAAGGGCAAGGAGAAGGAGAAGGAGAAGAAACGCTCCCCGGCTGGGGACGTTCAACCTCCCACTCCTCCTCCAACTCTGCAGCCTTCCAAAGGGCGAGGCGAGTCCGTCGATCTCTCAGACGATGAGATCAAGGACATTCCCCAACAGCGCCCGGACTCGCCTGTGGTAGACCCTCCAACCCTGGTGGAGGAGCGCCACCGCCTTTCCAGCCGTCGCAGGTCGGCCGACCTGCAGCAGAGAGAGCCCTCTGCTTCTCCGGAGCGGCGTTCGACCTCGTTCAGGTCCCGGTCCCGCACTTCGGAGCGTCCGGTGGCCTCGCCGCCTCCTAGGGAGACTAGAGAGGAACAACCTCACTCGTCTGCCTCCAGATACACCTCGGCGTCCTACGTGGCCAGGTACGCGAGGGAGTCTGAGTGGAGAGAGCGCCCGGCCTCTTACCGGTCACATTCTCCATCGTACCGGGATCGGTACCATCGTGACCCGAGACGCTGGGAGACCTTCCGGAGGTCCCGGTCACCTCGGAGACAGCGCGAATCACGCTCGCCTCGGGGAGAAGACGCTCGGTACCGTCGGCACCGAAGCCGTTCGCCGTCGGACCGCCGCTCCTTCAGCCGCTCTCCCTCGCCTCGATACCATAGGGCGAGGGAGCCTTCGCCTCGATATCGAGCGGTATCGCCACCTCCTAGGGTTACGGCTACGGCGACGCGCCCTACGGAGTCGGTGGTGACTGAGCAGGCTAAGACCACATCAGCCTGTCAGACTACGCCGGTCTCCACTAGAAAGGTGAAGTCTGTGGTCAGCCAGCCCAAGCGTGATGCTGCCACTACCACCGTTCCGGCTGCGGACAAGCCCAAGAAGGCAGCACCCGCGATGACTGTGAAGGAGCCGGAAAGCAAGCGGCGAGAGGACTCACCGAGCTCGGAGTCGTACGACTCGAGCGCAGAATCGGAGGTGTCTGAGGCGGCCCCCCAGGAGTCTCCTCCGCTGGGATTCGGGGAGCCGATCCCAGATTCAGCTCCAGAGGACGTGCACCAGTTCTCTGCGATGCTGCTCCGCATGGCCTCTACCCTTGGCCTTAAGATCGCGGATGCGGAGCCGGAGGACGACGATCCCGTCTTCTCCATCTTCGAGGGGAAGCAACCTGCCGCGGCCCCGCTGCCTCTCCTGCCCCGGATCTCCAAAGTGGTGAAGGCCGCTTGGGATAGACCGGCCTCGGCACAGCCGATACCGCAGTGTTTGGAGCACCTCTACAGGGTGCAGAAGGATAACGCAGATTATCTCTTCAACCACCCTGCACCGAACTCTGTGGTGGTCGAGTCGGCACAGACAAAAGGCGCCGGCAGGAAGTTGGACGCCTACGCAAGGAGGTTTTATTCCGCCGCCTCCTTGCAGATCAGGCTGTCCAACACTCAGGCTTGCCTCGCGGCATACCTGAAGAAAGTGCTCGACCACCTTCAACCGGCGATGAAGTCGGTACCGGATGACATCCGTCAAGCCGCCTCGGTGATCTTCAACGAGACCATATCCATCGCTCGGCAGCAGATGGCCTCCTCCTGGCACGCCGTGGAGATCGCCTCCCGGGTCATGGCGGGATCCATCGGCTTGCGCCGCCATGCCTGGCTGCGACCGGCCGACATCCAAGAGGACACCCGAAGGAGGATCGAGGATCTCCCCTTCGACGGTGAGGGCCTCTTCAATTCGTCCACCGACCAGGCGCTGGGCAATCTGGTAAAGGCGAGATTGACTGCCAAAAAGATCGGGCTCCAGCCGGCCACGCAAGCCCGCAGGACCTCCACCTTCCGCCCATCCTGGCGACGATCTTCCACCTCGTCGTTCCAGCGCTCGGCCCAGTCCGGACAGTCAAGACCGTCCTCTGGCTCGTCGGCCAGACGCACGTTTAGACGTCGCCCGGCTTCATCTAAGAAGTCCTCCTCGGACGCGAAGTCTCGGTTTTGACGTGTCTGGCAGGACCTACCAATACCCACTCTTCAGCCTACCATCTGCGCTCGGAGACCGCCCGACTCTGGCTCGGCACCTTTTGGACTGGCAACATGTCACTACGGACTCTTGGGTGCTTTCCATCGTCCGTCTTGGCTAGGCCATCGAGTTTCACGATATTCCGCCTCGAGGCGTTTACTACTCCACCCCGTCGAGTCCGGTCCTCCTGGAAGAGATCCAGTCCCTCTTCCAAAAAGGAGCGATCGAGCAGCTCCCGCAAGAAGCCAAGACCACCGGCTTCTTCTCCAGGTACTTCACGGTACCAAAGGCCGACGGTACCCTCCGGCCGATCCTCGACCTCAGAGGGGTGAACTACTACATCCGCCCCAAGAGGTTCAAGATGGTCACGATACCGTCAATCCTGCCCTTCCTACATCAAGGGGACTGGTTCGCCTCCATCAATCTCCAAGACGCATACTTCCACATCGCCATTCGCCCGCAGCACAGACGGTACCTCCGCTTCGCAGTCGACGACACCTGTTACCAGTACAAGGTGCTGCCGTTCGGACTCTCGACTGCCCCAAGGGTCTTCACCAAGTGCATGGCCCCGGTGGTATCCTTCCTGCGGACGAAGGGTGCTTCTGTCTTCCCTTACCTCGACGATTGACTGTTGGTGGCGTCCTGGAAACAGAGACTTTACCACGACGTCCACATGACGTTGTCACTCCTGACTCGCCTTGGCCTACGAGTGAATCCGAAGAAGTCCCACCTCGAGCCGGCGAGGATCTTGGACTTCATCGGGGCAATGCTCGACTCAACCTCCGCCAGGGCGTACCTGCCAGAGACTCGAGCTCAAACCCTGATCCGGGCCGCCGCTCACGCCCGTACGGCCCCGACGTTATCTGCGAGAAGTGTCCAACAGCTCTTGGGCTACATGGCTGCGACAACCGCTGTGACATATCTCACCAGACTAAGGGCAAGACCTCTTCAACACTGGTTCGTCCGCATATTCGACCCCCTGCGAGACGAACAGACACTCCGACTGCAGCTGCCGGAAGACGTCCGCTCATCCCTCCGATGGTGGCAGTCGTGACGCAATCTGATGTCAGGGATGCCTTTCCAACAGCCGACACCAAAGGTGACGGTAACGACCGACACCTCCCTGTATGGATGGGGTGCCCACTGCGGCGATCTCAGAGTCCGCGACAGATGGACCGACGACGAGACCGCTCTCCATATCAACGCGCTGGAGCTGCTCGCCGTCTCGAAAGCGCTACGGGCGTTCCGCCACGTCGTAGCGGGGCGCACGGTCCTGGTTCTGACGGACAATACCACCGCCGTCTGTTACATCAACAGACAAGGAGGGACTCATTCCACAACCCTGCTCAACATCGCGCTCGACCTGTGGGAATGGTGCATTCGCCTGCACACGCATCCCGTGGCGGTTCACCTGGCCGGACAGGAGAACACCACGGCAGATGCCCTCAGCAGGGACACCTCATCCCATCACAAATGGCCTCTCTCCGGAGAGGCGTTCAGACTGATTCGAGACCGCTGGGGCGAACCATCCATCGACCTCTTCGCGACCAGGGAAAACGCGAAGTGTCGCCGATTCTGTTCCAGAGCGGGCCACGATCGTGCTTCCATCGGGGACGCTTTCCAGTTTCCGTGGACCGGGGAACTCCTCTACGCGTTCCCGCTGTTCCCGCTGCTCGGCCAGACGATATCGAAGATCCTCGCCGACCGAGCCGACGCGATCCTGGTAGCCCCGTACTGGCCGAGGCAGCACTGGTTCACACCCCTGCTACGAGCTGCACGAGGCGACCTGCTCCGGCTGCCACCGACACCGGGCCTGCTCTCCCACTCCAGCGGCCGAGTCCTCCATCCGGACCTGCCACGCCTGGCCCTCCATGCCTGGAGGATATCGCACTAGACGATCCCGTGCTAGGTACCGTCCTCGTTGCGGCCAGGAAGGAATCCACCCGTCGCAACTATCAATACAAATGGCGACGCTTCCTGACCTTCGCTAATGAGAGGAGTGAGCCGGTATCACCTGCGGGACTCTCTACCGTCCTGCATTTCCTCCTGCACCTCCGGCAACAGGGTCTGGCGTTTCCATCCCTGAAGGTTTACCTCTCCGCGATCGTGGCATACCAACCGCCATGATCTGCGGCATCGGCCTTCTTCAGGAACGATACCGTTAAGCGGTTCCTGAAAGGACTTCATCATCTCTACCTGCCGGTATCGCCGCCGCTACCGCCGTGGTCCCTCTCGCTGGTGCTGTCGCAGCTGACAAAGCCGCCCTTCGAGCCGATGGCAACCTCGGATGACAGGCTCCTGACCATGAAAACTGCCTTCCTGGTAGCGGTGACCTCAGCGAGGCGAGCGGGTGAGATCGCAGCTCTTCGGTCCGATGAGCCCTACATGGTCTTCCACAGGGAAAAGGTGGTCCTGAGACCTGACATCTCGTTCCTGCCAAAGGTGGTGTCCAGTTTCCATCTCAACCAGGACATCATCCTGCCTGCCTTCTTCCCGAACCCGACGACACCGTTGGAGCAGTCCCTCCACTCCCTGGACGTGCGTCGGGCATTGGCCTTCTACAAGGACAGGACTGCTTCCTTCCGACAGACGCCGCATCTCTTTGTTTGCTATGGGCGACGTCGGAAGGGCCTCAAAGTGTCCACCCAGCGCTTCTCCAAGTGGGTGGTGAGGACTATTGAACTGGCGTATGAGCTCGCGAGGAAGCCTCCGCCAGTCCTGCTTCGAGCCCACTCCACCAGAGCTGTGGCTACTTCTGCGGCCCTCCTGCGAGGAGTTGACCTGCATGAACTCTGCCGTGTGGCGACCTGGTCCCAACCATCGACCTTCGTGCGCCACTACAGGCTCGACTGCCGGTCGCGCAGAGATGCCCGGTTTGGACGTGAGGTGCTGGCTTCCGTGCTGTAGGACCTGACCCGCCATCCGACCGGTAAGCTACACAGTCTCCTAGTGTATGAAGGCACAGAGACCACGAAGAAGAAGAACAGGTTGCTTACCTGTAACTGTGGTTCGTCGAGTGGTCATCTGTGCCATCATACACACCCGCCCTTCCTCCCCTCTTTCTCAGGTCCCTGTAGGTTCTACGGCGGACGACAGAACTGAGGAGAGACTGTTGCTCGGCGGGAGGAGCATGCGCAGTACCGGCGTGGGGGAGGGGTTCCCGCCAAGCGAACAAGCTCTAGAAGTTTCCGAACGCTACCACGCAGGCGCTAAAGCTCCTAGTGTATGATGGCACAGATGACCACTCGAAGAACCACAGTTACAGGTAAGCAACCTGTTCATCTGTTTGACTTATTATGTCTCCTGCCATAAGTGGCAACCCCACTACCACCACCACTACCGCTACATTGCCACAAAAATCTACTAAAGGAAAATACAGACCAAAAAACTGCTGAAGGACAAAACATGTTATTTAGAAATACATGCCTGTGCACACCCACAAATCCAAATTTCACCGTTTAACCTGTCTTATTTCTGAAATTATATTGCCTGATTTACTGAAAACAGCAACCCATCTGGTTTCCAACAAGATGAGAAACATATTAAGCTGAAAGTTTTCCAAAGAAAAGAGCTGCCTGCTTCCAGAATGTTTCTCTGCACATGTTCATTACTGAAGAAGGCTCTTAGTGCGCAGTGACACAGTAAGGCTGTGTTTGAAGTGTACCACTTTATACTTAGATATAGAGGAGTATTCAATCACATGAGCCTTCATTTTTTTAGGAGGAAAAACCACTGCATGTAGAAAAGTAGCATGTCAGAAAATATCTTCATGTGGTAGTTTTCTGTGTTAGGAGATCTGTTTCTATGGGCAAAGGCTCAATAGTGTGAGTCCTCTAGGCTGTGCCTCAAACAACACAGGCATAATATGTTTTGCCATACACTGAACTGATGTGTCTGTACAGGCCCTGGTTCAGCTGTAAAGAACATGGATTGCATGCAGGTGATCCCCAGTGTAATCCACAATTAAGTAAGAAATTTCTTACTTAATACATTTTTTTCCTAGGATGTTTCCATTATATTGGATAAGGAATCTGTGAGCCTGTAGCTATTGCTGGATTCTGACTCCCATTGGCCATAGCCAAAGGGATGATGGGAGTGGGACCCCATCGTCCTTTTGGTAGAGTCACAGGTTCCCACCCTCTGCTAGATAGCCTCCATTGGCCTTCTCTTTGTGTTCAGTTCAGCTGGCATGTATGGTGACTGGATGTGAGACAGGCCCATTTTCTACCTGGTTAGCCAAAGAGTGTTGAACTAAGGGTGGGGAGGGAGAAGGAGGCGCTTGTCTGATAGCTTCTAGTGATCCTACAAACAGTTTGCTCATAATTTGTTTCAAACCTGATGAACCCAAACCATGCAAGTCAGTAGTACTCTGTGTTACAGTCTGGCTCCACTTGCTTTGCTCTTGTGTCTGCATAGTTCTTTGCTTGCACATGCTTACTTTGCATGCATGAATACAAAACGTGCCTTATATTTAGTCACACACTCATTTGTGCAGGCTGTTATGTTATTCCCAGGACTAGTGCGTTCATTTTTAACTTCCATACAGTCACAGATGAGTTGCAATCAAGCTAGTGAACTGACTCAGCTGACACACATTGAGCTGAATCCAGACCAGTGACAGGAAACAATTACAATCAATTATGTTATGAATTAAGTGGGAAATATGCCAACAAGAAGGGGGATACATGGTTTACTTTTTAATTTAAGTGGTTGGAATTGCTGCCTAAATACTTCTGCGCAGTTAAGTTATCAATTAATTAAATGTCCGGTTGTTCTAAAGCAGTGGTTCTCAACCTTCCTAATGCCGCGACCCTTTAATACAGTTCCTCATGTTGTGGTGACCCCCAACCATAAAATTATTTATTTATTATTTACAATGCCCCCCCCACCGGCAAAGGCCGCCTACAGGCTGCACTGCGGAAGGAATGGGCGGGGCGGGGCGGGGTGGTCGCGCAACCAGGAAGCCAGCTGCGGGATGAAGGAGCAGCGAAGAGAGCGCCTCGCGTAAGAACCTGCTTGCACAAACGGCACCCCCCACCTCCGCGATAAGGTAACATGCGGAAAAGGCCCAGGAGTGGTGGTGCGCAAGCACGAACCATGCGCTCGCGTCCTCCTGCCCCCTTTGGTGGGAGCGTGTGCGGCCACATGCGCTCTCGCCAAAGGGGACAGGAGGACACGAGCGCGTGGCTCGCGCTTGCGCACCACCACCGAGGAGGAAATGGAGCCTAAGACCATCGGAAATACGTATTTTCCAATGGGTCTTAGGCGACCCCTGTGAAAGGGTTGTTCGACCCCCAAAGGGATCGCGACCCACAGGTTGAGAACCGCTGTTCTGAAGAATCAACATGCTTTTCATTACTTGTTGGGTCTTTACCCAAAGTCCAGTTCTTGAATTTTTGCAGAACTACTGCTAACATTTTGATAGTCCCTCAAGGTTGGGAAATTACAACGTTTAGATCATGAGACTCAAACCACTTACTCAGAAATAGTTCTAATGGGAAGAATGGCGTTATGAGGCTATTGAAGTTAACAGATTACTCTGTAATCTGGGAAAGGAACCATATTAAAGTGTTGGACTGGGACTTCTGAGATCCAGGTTCAGGTCTCCCACAGAGCCATGAAACTCGCTTGGTGACTTTGGGCCACTTGCTGTTTCTCAGTTTGATCTACCTCACAGGGTTGTTGTGAGGATACTATGAGACCCATGAATACCACCTTGAGCTCATTGGCACAGAAGTGGGGCTCGTGTGTAAATAATAAGTATTTTTCTCTGAAGATGTATTTTTCTCCAAAAAGCAATTAAAAGAGGATTTTAGTGCAGTAACTGAAATATCCACTCTGTTCAATTCAGGATTAAGAATACTATAAATCTACTTAAACCATAATGTGATTATGTACAAATTTAGTAATTTAATCACCAGATGTTTTAGTAAGTGAAAATAGCTATACAGAGTATGTTAGTTTACTTCATTCCATGGTTCAGAGGGTTTAAACCAACAAATAATAAGAACAGTTTGGGGAGGATAGTGATCTTTGCACCCAAATAGTCCTCTTGTGTTCTACACCATGTTCAGACACCATGTAAAAGCTCCTCATCTGCTCCAGGAAACTGAATTCTGATGCCCTTAACCCTGGGACTTTTCCTGGGGTCCACATGGGAATCGTCCACATGGGAACTAAAGAATGAGGGGTTTTAAGGTGATGAGATTATAAGGGCAGGAGAAAGGAAAAGTGAAGAGAAGAGTTTGGAGTAGAATGGGTGAGAAATTGGATCCTCCCAAATTCAAGCGGTTATTTTATTCTTTGTAAAAAGAAAGGAGTGATTTCTTTTTTTAATTTTTATTTTTGGGGGCTTAATTCAGTAGTTAGGCTCACTGAATAGATGGAACTTGTCTAAGTGTTGATTTGCCAATCAGTGGATTCAGTACTGGAATGTAAGTTTAAACATGAATATAAAACAAGCTTAATAATCAAAATGTCCTCCTCAGTGTGAAAATAATTGTTTTAAGATTTTTTTAAAGAGCATACTTACAATTAACGCAATGTGTTAACCCTTTCTCTCTGATCCAGACTAAATTATGTGAATTTAGGTATGATTGAAATCAGTGGGGTCAACTTAGAACTTCTTGTTTCCCTTGAGTGAAAATAAGTAGTATTGAAATTCTGCTCACCTAGGCTGGATCCAACCTATTGTGGCTAAGAGCCTTTCTCCACTGCACTGTTATAGTGCTATTATTCCACTTTCTACATCCTGTGGAATCAAGGGTTTGCAGTTTAGAAAGGGTCTTTTAGAATTCTCAGCCAGAGAGCTCTTGGGTCTCAGTAAGCTACAAACTCCAGAATTCCGCAGGATGTTGAAAGCGGAATAATAGCACTATAAGAGTGAAGTGCAGAAAGGCCTTCAGATGTTCTGAACTTCTGCCTGCACCATCTGATCTTCATTGGCTTATTCACACATATGAATTACCTCTTGGCCCTAATGTTCACAGGCAAGGAACACAAGTGTTCAGACTAGATATCCAGTGTCTTGTACTAGGGAGTGCTGGAGGACCTGTCTCAACTACTTTTTCCCAAGGGGGCACTTCCACTTGTGCATGCATCCTGTCATGCTTACACACTTGTGCCTTCTTCAGGTGCTTACAAGTATTCCTGTGAATATATTGTTTTAAAAAAATCCTTCTGCTGTTTTGGAGCCCCGTTGTGCATTTTCCTCATACAGACACTGTTCTGACTGTGCCATAATATAGGTAAATGAACCCTGCAAGTGTTGCTGTTGGGTATATGTTTGATTTTTATATGTGTCCTGAAGAACCCACATGTTTCAGTTAGCATCAACTATGCCACTTAAATAAGTGAGGCATTGATTTTTCATGCTGGCTTGAAGATTTTGCCTGATCTTGTATTGGTTTTGTTCAAATGGGAGACTTGGTAAAGTATAATTTCTGTTCCACTGAGATCAGGCCAGAAGGCAAAAATGACTTGTAACCAGCAAGAAACCTGTCTTGGTAGCTTTTGCAGTGGGGCAGGATTTTCACCTAATGTGCAGGTGGGGCATCTTTGGCCCTCCAGATGTTTGGGGCTACAGCTCCTGTTATCCTTTGTTGTATTTGTATTGTATTTTATTTGTAGTGCCAGGCAGGAGTTGGAGGCCAAAACATCCATAACATTGAAAATTCCCCACTTCTGACAACCTGTTGTGCCCATATTGATGGGCTTCCTTGGCTCATGAAGCCAAGGGAAAGTCTCTGACTAGGAGGATCCGGATGGCTTCTGTAGTGGTAGATTTTGAGTTAACCTGAGCTAAGATAACCACAGAAAATCACAGTTGTGCATGCGTACAGTTTGGCTTACTAGTGGTGACCACTTCTCAGGCATAATGTATACTCTTAGTGCAAAGTCTTATGTTAGAATAATTCAAGGTAAAAAGAAAAAGATTTCTGTTTTCCATTTCATCTTGCAATGCCTTTGATAGGAAGCTGGTGCAGGTAGACAAGCAAGGACAAGCAGATTGTTTTCTTTCTTTTCTTTCTTTCTCCCCCCCCCCCCGCCACCCCAGAATGTCAGAACACCATCTAGGGATGGGGCAAAATGGTGACTCAGGTAGTGGGGCAGAGCATGCTTTTAAATGTAAGAAATAAGAATTTCTCTGAGCGCATGCTGAGCTCAGGAATTATTTTTTAATGCAAGAGTGAAATGCCCTCACAGTCCTTTTACATGGAAAACCTTTCTAGGTTTTTTCCTAAGTTTTCTTCTTCCAGTAGCTTAAGGGAGAAGAGAAGGAGGGGAAGCCTTTTTTTAATGCAAGTGATACTAGTACAAATGGTAATATTGCTGGTGATAGTATTGGGAATCAGACATTCTTGGCAGTCTACAGCAGATTACCCAGAGATCTGTCAGTGGATCCTGACCTACCTCCTGCTTACTAATGTAAAAATATGAATAATGAGTGTGGGGCATGTGCCAGCAAAAGACTCACTGCCCAGCACTGCAACTGTTGTCTCTCTCTGCCCAGAGCATCCAAGAAGCTCAGAGGCTGTGTGAGGGGAGTCTCATTTTGGAAGCTCCACCTCTGCCAGGTGAAGGGTATTCTTTTAGAGTTTTTTTCCCCATGGACCCTTAAAATCCCCATGCCAACATCTCAGGAAATGAACTTAGCCAGGATGAGTCCCCTGCTTTCCATGGATGCAAAACCATTTTGTGCCTTTCATTCCTGCCAAAATTATATGTAATTTTATTATTCCATTAGAGAAATCACACTGGGAAATTGCCTTGTGCTCACAGGAAACACATCAGAGATAAATAGGCAGATGTTTCCACTTCCTTCGTTGTAATGCCCAGTGTTGCCCCTAGATGGAGGTCCATTGGGCTTCCTTGTATTTCCATGAACCATTGACCAAGATGCCCATTATTGGTAATGTGATTCAAAGTGTGCATACTGAGATAAAAGGATATATGTTGGGAAAAGGCAGGCTTAGAACTTGCCTGTAGATGGGGTGTTAAAGAAAATTGCATCTAAATGTGGGACAGCCTTATACCCAGCTTGTTTTTCAGGCCCAACTCTTGCATGCCTTACTCTCTTGGTACTTTTACATAAGCCGCTCTATCAGGCCAGATAGTTTGTGCAGAAGCAACATGGGCTCTAGCATTCAGTAAGGTGTTCACAATGTGTTCTTCCTGTAATACTTCAGATTGGGACTTGCATGGCTGAAGCGTTCCTTTTTACCAATATAACCATGTCCTTAGACATAGACAACTGGCATCCCAGAGAGTAGGGGACTAGTTAGTCTTCCTATCCATTGGGGTTGGACTTATACAGCCTTCCAGACATTGTTGAGCTGCAGCTCAACAGCATAGTCAACTCTATCAAGCATAGGCAATGGTGAAGAATGCTGGGAGTTGCAGTTAAATAGCATCTGAAGCGGCACACAATTCCCATCCCTGCTCTGTATGCTAGATTTCAATGTCAGGGTTTTGGGGAGAGGTGAGGAGATTTTAGCCATGGAAGTTCCCGCTCTGGACACATAGTGACTGCCTTACCAATAACAAGGCCTTAATATCCAGCTGTTTTGCTCACAACACTTGTATTCTTTATGTTCCTTTCCTAGTGCATCTTGCATATATGCAGTGTCCTTGTTGCTAAGTCTTTTTTTCTTTTTTGCCCCTCATTTGTTTGCACACATCTATGCACTTGCACATTGTATGATTTGGTGTGGGATCACACCCCTGTTTTTCTAGGATCCTCTTGCGTGTTGACAGTCCTGTTGGCTTCCGGGGGATTCCTTTGGTTCACCCCTTCTCCTTTCCCCTTGTCTGCCCCAAGCACCGTGGGCTGGCAGCTATCTCACGTGCATGCTTACCTCACTGCCGCTGCCTCCTCTACCACTTTCCTGCACCTTCCTGGAATTCTGAGTGGTAGGGTGGCGTGACATGGGGCCCTCTCATCTCCCAGAATGGGAAGCTTTCCAAGAACAAGAGGAAGAAGCTGAAGAGGAAGCAGAAAAGGCAGAGCCAGCTCCTGGCTGAACGGCTTCGGGACCTTCAGCAGCTAGAGGAACTGGCAGCTGCAGCTGCAGGCGATGCTGGTGGATCTACCCTGACCTCAGGTAAGCTTGAGAGTAAGGAATCTCCTGCTTCTAGTCAAAGATGCAAGCATAATAAGCTCACCCTCCAATATCCTGTTTGTATACCTGCATTTTTGGCATATATGGCTGTAAAATTGGGACTTGTGTATCTTCCTTCACTCCTCTACTTTTGTGTCCTAGGATACTTTTGTAGGTTTACATGATCTGTTGTTTGTTTCTAGCATTGCCATAGCTCATTGCAAGGTTAGACTGCAGATGCATCTTTCTTGATCACTTGTTATTATACAGCACACAAGACTATAAGGTTATGGATTTAGTCAGGCTGTCCTTGTTTTGTAGGTTTGTATTTGTATGAGCAGCTGCTTTGCTGAGTACCCATGAGAGTCTTTTGTAGGGTGTCCTGCTGGTGTTCATTCAAAGGGCTGTAGTACAAAAATCAGGTATACCTCAGTTTACGAAGATGTATTCCAGGAGACATACGTCAACAGAAAATTTGGTACCAGAGGAAGACATGATATGGAAAGATTAATGATAGGTTCCTATAGGGCTAGATTCCTATACTACAGGAAAAAAGAGCACATCATTGTATTTCAGGAAACTCTTTATTCAGACTCTCAATATGCACTCATGAAGTGAAAAACCTAGGCTCTTTTCGTACCTTACCTGGTGCCACTGACGTCGCGCGGGGATTGTGCGAAAAGCCTCCTCCGGGAGATGGTACCTAACACCAGTAAGGTTAAACCACATAGACAAGAATCATTCAAGGTTATGTTGGAGAGATTGCCAAGAGATTGGCACATATATCTATATGTGGTGGAATTGTGAAAGGGTACAGAAATTTTGGCAAATGGTGTTTAAAGAGATAAAAGAGATAACAGGAATTGATTTACAAATATGTTCGAGTATAGCATTATTATCTATATTTGATAAGGTTAATTGTACCCAGACAATGAAGGAGTTAATTACAAATTTATTAACTGCAGCAAGGCTAATTATATCAAGACAATGGAAAACTCAAGAAGACTTTCAAATATAGGATTGGTATAAAGAAGTGTAGAAAATTGCGATCAATGATAAGTTAACATGTCAAATTAAGGTTAAAAAAGGGATAATGAAAAGGAATGACTTTGAAGCATTATGGAAAATATTTTTGGAAAAGGCTTTAACAAAAGAGGGAAGTTTCACACCTCCACAAGAAGAATTACAATTTTGGAAAGCAGAGTAAGCTGAAATATAATTGGCTCTGGGAATGTGCTCACATTTAGGGTTAGAGTTTATGGTCAATAACAATAATATATAGTATTAGCAATAGGTTAAATGTAGTTGAAAAGAATAGATTTAAGAATGAAATTATTATAGCAATAATGAGTATAAGAGAATAAGATTTATATGAAATAAAAATATATAGTCAATATGATATATAATATGTTGAATAAGTATATTGTTCCTTTTTCTTTATAATAAAAATAAAAAATATTTTTAAAAAAGAAAAGAAAAGCCTCCTCCAGAGGGAATCGCATCCCCTGCGCTTCCCTCCACACCAGCTCTGTGCTGGATGGAAGGAAGCGCGATAGCTCCACCCCTTCCTTCCGCAGTGCAGCCAAGTACTTTCCCAGGCTGCACTGGGGGAGGAAATGCGGCCATCGCGCTTTCTGATGTTCCACACGCCAGGAAAGTGTGAGAGGGACGTGGCAGGAATGTGCAATCGTGCATCATTTTCAGGAAAAACCCGAAAATGATATACTGCACAATTGCTGCAGGATTGCTATGGGAGCACGTCATGTGAGAACGTCATGCGGAACTGTCCTCGCGATTCCACGTCGCTCCCGTGGCCATTTCACGTTCAAAGTCGCGTGCGAAAAGGGCCCTAGTCAGTAAGCCTCTGTTTAGGTACTTGGACTGAGTCTCTGAAAACCCAAACACACATATACCCTACTGAATTGGGAGGAGTTTTTAGGAATTCCCTGCAGTTATTTCCTGTCTCTGTCTGTCTGTCTCCCTCCCTCTTTTCATTGGCAGAATTTATCTCTTCTGTGCTATAAGTATGTTACGTTTTTGTTCAGTTTAACTTTTTGAAGCATTAAGTCTCCTGTCCAGTCAGTAGCCACTGTGCCCAAAGGTTTTTGAAAGTCTTCATTAACTGAGATACACCTGTGCTAATACCTAGATGTGATTTTGTTTTAACACATATACAATATTCATAAAACATCCAGCAATTTGTGGTCACTAGATATGGTGGTCGGAAAACAGATCAGTTTCTTTTCCATGTGAATGATTTCCAGACATGCAGCACATTAGATTTTAAACACATCGGATTGTATATTGAAAATGCAAATGGTTTCTCAGTGTCTGCAAAATACCTGTATTAGTAAGAAAACTTAGATTTTTAAATTACAATATGTAGGCCTAATTCTCATTTAGTTGATAAAACCTGTGTCTAAGCAGTACATAAGAACTGTGATGGATTAGACCAAAGTCATTTCTAGTCCAGCATTTGCTCTCACACAGGCCAGCTAGAGGCCCCAAAAAACCACATGTGGGCAAAGCAGCATCCTCCTCATATCTCCCAGCAAATGATATTGAAAGCCATACTGCACTGGATACTGGAGGTAACATCTGTTTTGACTGGTGGCTGTTTGATAGCCTTATCATCTGTAAATCTTGGGGTAATGAATTCCATGCTGACTGTGTGTTTGAAAATGTACTTTTATCTCCCTTGAATATCCCAACATTCAGTTTCACTGGATGATGCCAGGTTGGAGTACTGTGAGAGAGGGAAGAAAACTATTTCCTATCTGCTTCCTTCATTCCATGCATACTTTTAGGTACTTCTTCGTCCTGTGAATTATGGCTTCCATAAGTAAATATTAAAAAAAAAAAAAGTCAGAAGTGCTCTTATATAGCCTTCTCCTTGACTTATGTCCGTCTGAAGGACAGGCTTCCCCTCTGAAGGCGTTTTATTTTGTGATGGCCATTTAATCATGAGAGCCTCATCTTACAGCGTGAGATGGTGTGGCCCACATACACAAGCCAATCTTCTTAATGAGAACTAGGCACCTAGTGATCAGTTGGTATGTTTTGCAAATACTGTTAATTGGGTATTCTTAATAAACAAGTTTTTATTTTTGGATCTTTTTAATATTCTGAAACATGGAGTAGGGTTGATAGTTAGCTCCTGCTTCTTTCCCTTGGATGACCTCTCAGTCATGTCTCTTTCCTTAGGCATGTTACAAATGCAGCTGTATTGCTCCTTCTTAGCCAATTATATTTGTTTGACACATATACAAGGTTAAGAAACCTTTTTCTTTTTTGTTCTGTAGAGTTGCAGGGTGGAACCCCCATTTCTGTCTCCACAGCTGGAGGAACAGAGCCCTCCGGGGGTTCTCTAGCTTGCAGCCCCCAGAGCTTGACGTCTTCCTCTGGCTTCTACACGCACAATGCCTATGACAGCTGCAATGGTCATTCTCCTCCGGGCACTGCCAGCCGCCACTTCAGCCCAGACTCGGCAACCTCTGGCTTCTCAGGGTCTCTCTTCTCCAGCTCAGCCATGTCCGGTGCTTCCAACCAGCGGGAGCGTGGAGGGCTCCTTTCCCCTAGCAGTAAGTATCACCCTCCAGCCTCATGACCCTCACAGGGCAAGGCATCTGGTCTCAAGGAGATTGTAGACTCATAGATTTCTATCTTGACATGAATGTCACCTCCTGCCCCAAGATTCTGAATGTTACGATAGCAGAAATACACCTTAAGTCCAAGTTAAAATTGCAGGTAGACTTAACTCATATAGCCCTGACATTTTAATTTTATTGTTTAAGAATCCTCCATCTTTCAACTAGAACTTCATGAGCTGTTCTTTGGAGTGTCTTTTTGAGGTCATTGTAATTTGAGAGTGATTTTGAAAAAATTGCACCTGAGTGGCTTTAACAGAACTGCTCACCCCCATGGGATTGGACCCTAACTGGAAAGGAGGTCTCTCCAGAGCAATCAATCATGCGAATGCATAGCAGTCAGCCTGCTCTGTGGATGAGAACCTTTTGCTCACAGGAGGCCTTACATTGTTTAAATAAGTATGTATCTTGTGATTCTGTAGGTTACCTAACAGTGTTCTCTGGACTGATTCCAGAGTTGAGCACTCACTCAAGTTAATTTGTAGCAGTTTCTCAACTTTATGGTGTCCCACAGAATCATCTCTCATGGTTCTTCCAACCCCAAAGTTTTTCACTTCCATCTTTATGGAACTTAAAAGCTTTATCTCTACCATCACACTCTTCTCCTTTCTTTTCTTGGCAACCTATTTCCAGCAGTGAGAGAAACAGTTCCTGTACATACATGGTGATTTTAATTTATTAATTTCTTACAATACTTTGTTCGTGGGATTTTCCACTCTGGCAAAGGTGTTTTCAGCTGATGCCTTTGAAACCACACTTGAAACAGTTTCTAGAGTTTTTAGTTTGGAAGGTAAATGCAAATGTGTGTTTGGATTGCTGTTCCTTGCAAAGGTTTGTTTGTTTTTTACACATGGTTTCTCTAACTTTGTCTCAACAGCTTTTGGTACCTCTGAATTCCTTGTGAACCCTTTGGAACCCCAAAATGCGGACAAGATTCGAGTGAAGATAGCAGATCTAGGCAATGCCTGCTGGGTGGTAAGCATGTTACAGGGCAGATGCCCCCCTCAAAGAGAGTTGGTTTGGTGGGATTGTCTGAGAAGAGGGAGTTGTATTGCTGAGAGCAAGAATTGAATAGGTTTTTTATAAGCTTAAGTGTGGGGAGCTCGACAGACTCTACCAGGACAAGTAAGGTAAGCTTTCAGAAGACTGTCAGTTCCTCAGTAGAAGGCATACTGCAAATATTTCTCTGAAGATAGAAGACTCTCCCTGCCCACCTCCAGAGAAAGAAAATAATGTCATAATTGGAAGGAACTACACGTTTCCCTTTGAAAGTGCCATTCTGCACACACAAGCTATAATGCATTTTTCTTTCTAGATTTTTCTTTTGGTGTTTTCAAGTGTTGTGAAAATGAAGAAACCCAACCTTACTCCTCTCCTTTTCATTCATAATTTTTAAAAGGTTCTGAATTTTCATTCATTTTTATTTGATCCTTTAACTAGAGTAAGAAAGGGACATACATGCAATGTATATATGCTGTCACCATGTCCAGTTCCAGTGGACTATTTGGAGTATTTAAATGTGGACTCTCTCTTTCTCTCTGTATGTGTATATATTGGACCTTGGTTGGTGTCCCAGAGGACATTGCCAAGTTTAAAGTGTGATAGGAGGGATGAATAATAGCCATATGTTGTCTAAAGTGAGCAGGACTCCTATTTGGAAACCAGAGGAGGACATTAAGGACTACAAGCTGGTGAACACCAAATACCAGCTTTGAAGCAATTCCCATGGCAAGAAAGGAATTTGGTGGGCCCACTGAGTTGTTACTTGAACGGATTGCCTGTTAAGGATGTTGTAGAAAGTGCGGATGTGGACTATTTTGCATGTGTAGTTGTATGTGTTTGTGTCAGCAGAGCGTTTACTTTGTTCATAAATTCTTCAGCACAAGCATTTTACAGAAGACATTCAGACGCGCCAGTATCGTGCACTGGAGGTCCTAATTGGTGCCACCTACAACACTCCGGCTGATATCTGGAGCACAGCGTGTATGGTATGTTCTCAGTTCCTTCCTAGCTTCCGTTTATTGCCTTTTATGCTGCATTCTAGTTGTCTATTTCATTGCTTTGGTTCAGGTTATTAACTTAAAATATACAATAAAATATAAAATATAAATATAAAATATACAAATGCTTCCCGGATTGCTACCTGACCATGTCCTGTGAATGGAGAGAAAAGCAAGCAGAACAGTGTACTTGTATTCTTTTTTGTTTTTTCCTCCTGTTTTCTTTGGCTGTTTCCACCAAACCATTTCTGTAGGTCTCAGCTGTTTCTTTTAAGTACTGTGGGTTATCTATTAGTGGTAGGGTAGATACAAGCTTTAAAACCAATGGAAATTCAGATCTCTTGAAAGTTGGTAGAGATCTGTGAGGCTAGTGCCATGTTGCTTCTCCAGGCTGCAGAAGTGCAGTTGGATGCCACCTGAGCACAGTACTGCTTTTCCCCACAGCCATTAAATGTATGTGGCAGCATGCTCCAGACATTTAGAAGCTGATTTCTGGAGGCAGGATAAACATGGAACTGTGTGGGAAGAGCATAGTGCTGTGCCCATGTAGTACAGGGTGCCAGTCATTTTTTATTGCCATCTATTACATATTTATGTTTTTCATCTGCCTTGTATCATAGTTCTGGAGAAAAGCAGGATAGAAATGAAATGAAATGAACACAATTATGATTTTATTCAGCTAACCTAGTTAGAAGGTATTCCTATTTTATTCCACTCTTTATTCAAGCAGTATGTTAACTATCTGTGTTCAATCACTTCTGAATTTTCTAGTAGCTCTGATTCTTCTTTTCCTTTTGTCCTCTTGGATTTGATTTCTTCCCTTTCTCTGACCCTGATCTTAGATTTCAGCCTCTGGTAGTTTTATATTTTCCTTTTCTATCTCAAACCAAAAAGGAACATAGTTTCTTGTCAGCCTTCTCCCAGATAAGTTTCCCTTTTCTGAGATGAAACTTATTGTTTGCTTGTTGAATTCTGTAAAGTCTTGCTTCCTTCACTGATCAACTGATCTTTGTCAAAAAAATTTAGCCTTTCTGCGCCCCAGGCCAAACATCCTGATCTCTGTGGCTTAACTAAATCTTTCATATATAAACTATTAACCATCAAATTGATTTAATTGCCAAAATGGAGGAGGCAGGCATATTTTTTAAACAGATTGTTGAGACTTTCCCACTGTTGTCTCAAGCCTGGAGAAATGGGGTGATGGAGGGTCACTGAATTTGTACTGAGCCTTTGTACTGAGGCTCTTGGTTCTTAGCCAAGATGGCTATACAGAACTTCCAGGCTCAGGAAAAATTGAATATGGGTTGCTGGAGACCTACACCAAGAAAGATTTATTGCTTTCCTGTCCTGCTTGTGGGCAGGCTGCTGGTTGGCTATTGTGGAAAACAGGATGCTAAACTCAGTCAAGCTTTGGTCTGCTCCAGCACTTGCGTGTTTGTATTGGGAAGCAAAAAGATGTTTCAGATGAAGCCAGCATGAGATCTCACTTCTCCACGAGGTTCAGGAAAAGGGTCTCCTGAACTTAGTGATGAGCCTCAGAGAGACTTGAAAAACAAACAAGTTCATCTGAAAGAACCCTCTCACACTACACGATTGTAGCACTTTGATTCCACTTCAACTGCCATGGTTTCATCCTGTGGAATGCTGGAATTTGTAATTAAGGTAGACACTAGAGCTTCTGGGGCTGAGACTTCTAAATGTCCCTGCATAAATTGCCAATGCCAGGATTCCACAGTACAGAACCATGACAGTAGCCATCGAGTCATAGTGCTGGAAATGCCTATGTGGAAAGGCCCTAACAAGGAGAATGGGCAAGATGGATCCCCACTGGGAGTGCCCCAGATTCATGATCCTAGTTCCCACTGTTGTTGTGTGCCTTCAAGTTATTTCTGACTTATGATGACCCTAAGGCAACCCTATCATGTGACTTTCTGGGGCTGAGAGTATGTGATATGCCCAAGGTCATCCAGTAGGTTTCCATGGCTGATTGGAGAATTCAACCCTGGTTTCCAGGGTCGTAGTCCAAAACACAAACCGCTACACTGTGTTGGCTGTCTAGTCCTCACTACTCAGTACATTTTAAACATGACAGTAGCTCCACAGTTTCTTTTTAATTTTAAAAACAGTGTTAAAGAAGGTGTTTCCTTCTTACAACAATGTGGTAGCTTATCTTTGTTCCTCATACTTCCTTTGCAAACTCCTGCATGGCATTTGCGAATAAGTTAAATACTAAGTAATGAATGAATTAAATACTTGATAGGCAAGCAAGAATTTGTATTAAACCTCATATCTTTTAGGAACTCTAATCCAAGCTGCTATCATCATCATCATTGTCGTCATCCATCATCATCACCTCCTTTATCTTTGTTTATATCTTGTGTTTT